>CM022953.1:6771285-7371285 GCA_012931725.1 Litsea cubeba
GGGAGGCATTTTAAATGAGCTGATGGGTCACAATAATAGCAAGACCAAGATGTTAAGAGGAAGGTTTTTCTCAAAGGCATTATTAGGTACGTATAGATGGGGAAGACTCCATTTTCTTCATCTATGCATACCTCACAACAAACAAGTTTTGCAATGCAATAAGGTGGTCATGAGAGAATGCATATATATATAGAGAGAGGTGTTAGCATAACATGCATGCAGGCTAGCTTTGCTTTTAACTCCTTTGTAATCTCCTATAGGACTTTTCTTCTTTTGGCCTCTGTTTGCCCTTAAGGCCTTTCCCTTTGTTTTTTTTTGGGGGCTAGCTTTGCTATAGCTTCCTCCTCTCTTTCTAATATATTTTGCCGAAGCCAAAAGTGTAATTAATGGCATATAACCTTATCATCATCATCATCATAATCTCACTTTATGCCATTTACGCATAACTACATGTTTAGTAGTACACATAACTGCATCTTTAAATCACCTCTTGCTGGTTACAGTTACACCCATTGGATTAGGATAATCATAATCCAATGGTCATTGAATTGTAACAAGAAAAAACAATGAATAGTCCTCTGCTGCTGCCAATACTTAATTACCTCGAGGTGGAATATGTGGGCTTGGTTTGGGAGACGGAGGTGGAATATTTGGAAGACGATTGCCATCTACAAAGCTCAAAAACATTAATCTCAGTTTCATAACAAAAAATTAACAACCAATCAAATGAAAGACTAATAATACTCTCAAGTGGTACTTTTTATCCAAAAATAAATTCAAAATTTGATTCAAATATAACCTTAATCCCCCTTTTTAGAGGCTTCGACTGCACATAAAAAGTTCTCTTACAAGCTTAAAGAAAAAAAAAACTTGTCATCCCAAGATCAGGCATCGGAGCTAATTTTACACTCATTTAACTTTTACTCACTTTTGAAATGAGTCTCGAAAATATTTACAATTAAGAGGCCGCTCAATTTTAAAGTTGTTAAATCAAAGGCTAGGATAATTCAATCGGTCTAGTTTTTTTGCTCTCCCTAGTCTAAAGAGACCTTCCCATCTTTTTTCATCTCATTGGTAGACATCTAAGTATGTATCACGAACTGAAGTGTATACGAGCAATATATATATATATATATATATGTAGTCAGCTCGTAGGATTATTGAATAATTATCGTAATATACTCATTAATTATTGCCAATAAATTACCTATGGGATAGTCATGGGCACGCATTGCAGTTGAGCTGACGGCCCCTGATAGTAACAAGGCCAAGAAGAGGAGAGGAAGGATTTTCTCAAAGGCATTATTAGGCCTAGATAGGGAAGACTCCATTTTCTTAATCTATATTCCTCACAGCAAACAAGTTATGCAATGCGCAAACAAGTTATGCAATGCAATAGATAGTCATGGGAACATCATCTATATATAGAGGTCACCATAACGTGCACGCTGGGATTCAAAGTTGACCCTACATTGTTTAGGGAGAATTCTGAATGCATGCAATAAATTAGTGCGTGCATTGCATGTCTGTGGGGTGTGGGGTAGGGCATCGCTAAAGAAAGGAACTCATGTTGGAGAATTTCTTAATTCCACCAAAATACAAAGATGGTGGAATTCCTGCAAATTAGGACTTTTCATGCACTAGAATTAAAAAAATTCTTCACAAGAAACAAGGACTTTGAAAATATCAACATCACCTCCCAAAAACCCCAACCACTACTTAGTAAAGAAACAGGGCCAAGGTCAAGTGACTTTACATTTTTAAATGTGATTTAGGATTAGATTGATGGCAGAATTCCTTCTTTTAACTGTCCAATTGATGGAGACTGATTTGGAAGGTTAGAGTTGTCCTTCTCTCTGAGAGACTCCCCACCACCCCATTATTTATATACACTTCTGGCCAAAGCCAAAACTGAAATGGCCCCATATTCCCATTATCAGCATCATCATCCTTTATCTCGTTAATCTAAGGTTGGCTTGATGGGCTGTTCTCATTAGACAAGTTGAGAAAATAAGAACCTTACATTCTAATTAACATAATTGTATAATAATGCTCTTGATGTATTATTTGTTTCAATCTATATCTATCTATATGTATATATTTTATATTCTAAGTTTGACTCCAAAATTAATGGGATAAGAATTTAATGAGGATATATTATATGTCATAAACATATATATGAGGATATATTATATGTCATAAACATATATATATAATAATTATATATTAGAATGAAGTTAATAAAACTTGAAAAAAATCTAATGAGGATATATTATATATATGGGCCTGTATTTGGGATTGAATTGAATCCAATGATTCAATCAGATTTGGGCCTACTCACACAAAACATAAATCAATGAATCCGTATACAACCCTCCCTACACTTTTAGAAGCTTACACAGACTGCTGCACACATGATAAATCATATTTCATATAATTTTATTCTAATATATGTTATATACATAGTCATTTATAGATTAAATGACTAGGAATGTCTTTATAATATGTTACACGGAAACTTCATTGGACAAACCTTTGTCATCTTGTACGTCAAGTTGGAATAACAATACAATGGTCAAAATAAGGACAGGGTGAGAGTTACGGGCAGGATGGACTTCCAAGTTCAAGGGACAGGGGAAAGTGGGATCAGTCAGTCAGGAAACTGCTCCCACTGACTTTCATGACTGGACCGCGTGAAATTTCCTAGCATGGACCCATGGTCATGACTTTTAAAATTGGTTAGTCATTCTAGACCGGCTACTTAAATAAGAGGTGGTTCCACAGAAATTTTTTTAAAAGAAAATAGTCATTCTAGACCGCCTACTTAAATAAGAGTTGGGTCCACAGAAATTTTTTTAAAAGAAAATAGGAGCAGGGCCATTCCCAAAGAAGTATGCAGATTGATCTCTCTCCCCATCTTAAAACCATATAATTCAATTGATCCATCACTACAAAATATGTGACTTTTAGCGGTATAAATTTATTTGTGCCACTAAAAGTGTCGTTTTTGCCTGAGAAAGTACTGTCTAAGCATTTTAAGCGGTTTAGCAGCAGAAAGCAACTTCCGCTACTAAAAATGGCTTTTATATTAGTTTACTTTGAGTGGTTGAAAAAAATTGTTACTAAAAACAGATTTTTCTACCACTAAGAATTACTTTTTTTTTTAGTGCATGAAGTGCAATCGCTGGTTCCGCCCTCGTTTAAAAGGTGAGGTAGCTAACTAGGGATGGCTAGTTGGCCGAGTTTGATAATAAAGAATATTCTAAATAATATTGGATGTGAAAAGGGAGATATGATAGTTGTTGCATTAGCACATGCACAAGTGGGACATTTGCCAACTTAATGTTAAAACATGCATGCATTCCTTTGTGTTGTGGCCTCGTTGTTGAACGTGTTTTCATGGAACAGCAACTCACATGTCAGGCTTGGAGAGCTTTAGCCCTGTCGACCTAGGCTATGAGCATTCCTAACAACACTACACAATAGCAAACATCCTTTCTTTTCCAACAAAACAAAAAGGGAGAATGTTTTCCTATAAGTATACTATATATTTCTCCTATGCAGTTTAAGCATGTGGAGTCTACTTAGATGCATGATTAACAACTAGATGAGATAAGATGGTAAGGCTGCCTTAACAGGCAGAGGCGGAGAGCCAAAAGGTTTTCACAAAAAGGTTTTGTATTTTTAAATAACCTCAAAATTAGGCCCATGTCTTATATTTTTACAAAAAAGGCCCCTGGTTTCATAGTGTAACAAATGACATGTTAGTTTTTACGGATAAATGAGCCCATTGGGATCCATGATGACCAACGGAGGTATAGCGATGGAAATGCTTAGATGTGGATTAAGAAAATCTGTGATATCATGATATATATTCAAATGATCAGAGCTTTCAATTTTAGGTCTTTAAAGTTTAAGGGGACAAAATCATCTTTTTTACTTTTTGACTTAAGTGAAAAGTCATTTGAGCTATTCTCAAGGGTAAATCAATTGGAAATAATAAAAAATTAATGGAGGATAATTACTTTTTGTACAGTAGGCAGGTTTTAGTAAAAAAAATAAAAATATGAGTGCCTTTTTTTATATTGGATGAAAATCTAGGATTTTTTTTAATAAGATACTATCCAAAAAATCAATCCCACCATATCATCCTAGCCATTGATTTAACAATCTTAAAATTTAATGGAGTTAACTATAGATTTGTTTGAGATTCAATCAAACAGTGAGTGAAAGTTCAATCAGTGTGAAATTGTGCCTAATGTCACATAAAGAGATGACAAGATTATCAAAGGGCTTGTACTGATTAAAGGTGGACTCAAGTGGGGCCCATAGAGTTGGACGGCCGCATATATGCTTGTAGGAGAATATTATCTAACAAAAAGAGAGAATTTCCACAAACTTTGGCCCTTGCCTTAAAAAAGTCTTTCTCTCCTCGAAAAAAAGTTCACAATGCAATGCCGAACAAAAGTTGCATGAATAACAAATAGGTGGTGAACGCCAGTTTTTAAACTATATATATATAAAAGGTGCTGAATGCCAATTTTTTAAGGAAAGAGAATCGAGGAGGTCAGATTGATCATAGGTGGGCTCAAGTGATTAGGATGCTAATTGCATTGTGACCACACTAAATTATTTCTGTCATCACCATCACCATCACCATCATCATGACAGGTGTTGAATTAACTGGATGCTTTTATATTTTAAACTTTTTATAGGAAAAACACTTGAGAAAACATTGTCCATAATAATTAAAAAAAAAAAATGTAAGGGAGCTGATAATCAAAACGAAGGGTAGGGAAGGGGAGAGACTTCATGAAAAAAACCTTTTTTCCAATTTCTTATTGGTTATTTTGCGTGCATATGACTTAGTTTTTACAGGAACACATCTTTTTGCAACATTTCAGATTAACCAGGAATCAAAAACAGTTTGGATCCCATCTAAAGGATTGAGCTGAGATGTGAGCATGAGGCCAAATATCTAGTTGAAGCCAGACTTGTCCCCTAAGAGTTGATTAAATGGTCCAAATAGGCAAATACCTCCAACTTGTACCCATGTTGCTGGAAGAATCTCGGAGAGGATTGCCGTCTACAGAGCCCAAACACAATAACCTCAGTTGTAGTGTAAAAAACTTTAAAAGAATAATAGTACTTCATACGAGATAGCTTAATTAAGTCCTATCATTCAAAAGTAGACTCCAAACTCAGTTTATGGAGTTTCTAAAGCCAATTCTTTAATTCACAACCCTAATTCTCCTTTTTATGAGGCCTTGGACTGGTACATGGTAAGGTATTACATTAAATGGAAGAATTTTCATAATACACCCATTAAGTATAACAATAATAAGCAGTACCTTTATGGGCAGGCATTTTAGTTGATGTGATTAGGGATGTAATCGGTCGGTTCCGGTCCGGATCCATGGTGGATACGGAACCGTTAATAAGAGGGAGAAACCAGAAATGGAACAATTGATGAAAAGATTTAACTGGAACCGGAACCGGTTCCGCATATGAAACGGATTCGGGTCTATGTAAAGAATGATATCGGAAAAATCTAGTTTTTAGGAGTAATTCTTGAAATTTGAGGTAATATATACTTCGGGTGCTAGGTCCACGGGTTGAAAACAAGGTGAAACCGGATCCAAATGTCTTTAGTCACGGGTAAAAAAAAAAAGAACCTAGACCTAAACTTATTTATTTATCAAGAAATAAGTAAGGATTCAAACCTGATTTCTAACGGATTGAAATCTCCTCATAATCAGATAATTAAAATCCATTTACATCCCCAGTCTTGATACTAACAAGACCAAGAAGAGAAAAAGAAGGATTTTATTAAAGAGAAATGATAGGGTGAGAACTGTTCTCACCCGATCCGTGCAAAGTATTATCTGACAGATTCGACGGTCCTCTTGAAATGTATATAAGGCTAAGGCAAGCAATAGGGCAAAACACCTTCGTTTCACTGAGGAGAAACGGGATGGAAAAGAGGGCGCTCTCTTTCGCGCATCTCTTTCGCAGACGCCGGCAACCTCCTCTTATGGTTTCTTCTTTGACGAAACGGGGGAAAACAATTCTCACCCGATGCTACCTGATGCTACCCTCTTCTTCTTGTTTCTTCTTCGATCAAAAGGGGAAAAACTTTCTCATCGGCTCTTCCTCTTCTTGTTTCTTCTTTGACAAAAAGTGGGAAAACTTTTGCAGATCTCGCTGAGCGAAATCATATGATTCGAAAATTATATTATTCATAAAAGCTATCAAACAAACCATCCAACAAGAACCAACTCCATCAGGCCATTCCCATGAAGGCTATTCATAGCATCTCAGTTTGGGTATGTACACGTAAAGGATTAAGCTAGCCATGTGAGCACCCCACACTCACACTTACTCGGGCTATGCCCACCATCATGATTTTACATGGGATATTACTTGTGCCACATTCCAAAAAAGCAATATGCAGGTGGAGTCAAAGTTGGGAAAGCAGTAATAGTGGCTTTATGGAGGGGTTGTGCTTCCTGCCCAAGAAGAAAGCAATAACAGTGACACGGTTCGGTTCAGATTTGACTGCTTGCAGAATGGGAGCTGATTACCCCCCAAATCCCTGGGAAAAATGAAAAAAAAAAAAAAAATCATCAGGGACTTTCTTATAGGTCTTCAGCCCATTCAGAAGGCACATCAGCCTTCTGATTGTGGGACAGGAGTTGCATGAAGCATGTCACAATTGATCAAATCGAAGGGTCGATAACTCGTCTCTGCCAGTTATGCCATTGTTGTTTGGGGGAGGGGAATGCTTCAAAGGATTTCTTACGGCTGGTATCTCCAACATGCATTTTCCATCTTTAAAGGCCATTGGTTACCAAAGTTGGGAGCGTAGTCTCTCCCTCTTTTGTGGAGGGAGGTGGTGATAAGAGGGTTCTCTGTATGCAAGCGCCCAGCAATATGCAGGTGGAGTCAAAGTTGGAAGGGTAGTCTCTCCCTCCCTTTTTGTTCCGTCCCGTTTCTCCTCAATGAAAGAAGCGAGTTGTAAGCATTTGGAGTGTGTTTTGCCCTATCGCATGTCAGAGGGCCGTCAGATCGTGAGATAGATCCGACGGTCCAGATGACACTTCGCAAGGATTGGTGAAAATTGTTCTCATCCGATCATTTTCCTTTATTAAAAGCCTTACCTAGGGCGGGAGCGGGTATGCCATCCCCATCTTCGTCCCCAAAACCCCATCACCATCCCATCCCGCCCCCTTGAGATTCAGGGATCTCCAAACTTACACACTTATTACATATATTATATTTATATTTATATATATTTATGTTTAATTATTTACGTATAAATCTCCAAAGCTCCTAACCACCCCCCCCCCCCCCCCCCCCCCCCCCCCCCCCCCCCCCCCCCCCTCTTATATATATATGTTTAATTATTTACATATAAATCTCCAAAGCTCCTAACCCCCCCCCCCCCCCCCCCTACCTATATAAATCTCCAAAGCTCCTAAAAAAAAAAAAAAACCACCCCAAACACCCCCTATATATATATGTTTAATTATTTACATATAAATCTCCAAAGCTCCTAAACCCAACATGTTTAATTATTTACATATAAATCTCCAAAGCTCCTAATAAAAAAAAAAAAAAAAAACCCAACTCCCCCCCCCCCCCCCCCCGGTTCAGGTCATGATGGGGAAGACTCCGTTTTCAAAATACATACCTGGCAGTCACAACGAAAAAGTTTTTCAATGCAATAAGATGGTCATGGGATCAAGTACATACAGAGAGAGGTCGGCATAACGTACCCGTTGGAATTCAAATGTGGGCCCCACATGGAAGTTTTGAATGCATGCGTGCAATGTCGTTGTGTGGGCGAACGTGCGGTGCATGTCTGTGGGGCCAATACTGAGTGTTCTCCAAGGTCAAGTGATTCCAATGTCCTGAATATTTGTGAATAATTTCTGTGGCCATCACTTTTAATAAGGCAGTGTGGTTAGGGATGATCTTATAGTGGAACAATGGGGACTTGGGTCCCCCTCTAAACTCTAATGATAATTTTGGATCCGCCCCCTATAAATAAAAATACTAGGTCCACCACTGAATATATTATATGTGATATACATAAAAATGTTAATTGTATATTGATGATGCCAAAATTGGGTTTCGGACACCACCGGTCAAGTAATAAATGCAGTAATAAATGCGGTAAATAAATGAGAGAGAAGAAATGGAATTTATAGTGGTTCGGTCTGTGTGACCTACATCCACTTCATAAAGGCAGAAGTTGCCTGTGGTATTTTACTTCTCCAATGAGTAGGGATTACAAGCTACGAGAATACAAGAGTAGAAAAATGGGAAGACATCAATTGCCCCCAAGTGCTGGTGGGGCTCCTTGATTTATAGTCCTCCCCTAACAGATGGGGACGACTCTTCAGCAACGTTTGCCCTGCTTTAATGGAGCATTCGAACTGCCCTTGCGCTGGACGAGGCATGTGAGATATTCTCCGCAGGACCTGGTAAAAGCGGGACTGCTTCTGAAGCGACGTGGCTACCTTGACATGGCCAAGGTATGTGGATCTGGACCCGGACCTGAACGGATCAATCGGGCTTCCACTGATTTGGACCTTGGCTCATTGGGCTATTCTGACCTGACTCATCCTCATGGGTTGGGTCATTTGGGCCTGACTCATCATTTGCCCCTCAATGCCCTGTGCCCAAATAATTTTTTGAAAGGGGGGCATTGGTAGATTCAGGTCTCTTGTCCCTCCAAAATCATTTTTTTTCTTTTTTGGTTTTAATCCTGGTCTGGGCGAGCTTCGGAACCCGGAGAAGCCTGGGCGCCCAGGGAGAGATGGGCGCCCAGGAAACCCGAAGAATCCTGGGCGCCCAGGGAGAGATGGGCGCTCGGGGGAGTGAAGGACTGGGCGCCCAGGGGAGCCTGGGCGCCCGGGGGAGTGATGGGCGCCCGGGAGAGTGAAGGCCTAGGCGCCCGGGAGAGTGAAGGCCTGGGCGCCCAGGGGAGCCTGGGCGCCTGGGGGAGTGATGGGCGCCCGGGGGAGTGAGGGGAGAGTCCCCTGGTCCCGTGGCAGCCGTTACGTATCATTTTTTTATTTGGGGCGCTGCCCCCTGGGCCCCCGCGAGCTGACCGGTCAGCTCGACCCCGGGACCCCATCTGCGAAGCGCATGATATATCCCTTAGCATATGTAAATTTCAACTCCGAGTATCTGGACTCTGCCCCTCGGTAACTTCTGATGGGTCATCCCAGAAGAAGAAGATGAGCCCGCAACTTGCTAGAAAGATTGCTCCAAATCCTAGGCTGCAGCAGCGGGCGCGGGCGTAGTCGCTGCAGTGTGGAAAATGAGAGAGCTTCTCAGGCTGAGGAGAGGGCTGCGCTAGCTGGAAGGGCTTCCGAGGCTGATCTTTTCCGCGGCCCGCGAGAGGGCGACCAGGCTTGAGACCGAACTCTTAGCAGCCTAAGAGAGGGCGGCCAAGGCAGAGGCCGAGCTTGTGAAGGACCTTGAGAGGGCTTCGCTCAGTGAAGCTGAGCTTGTGAAGACCCGCGAGAAGGCTTCGCGCAGTGAGGCTGAGCTTCTGAAGACCCGCGAGAGGGCTTCGCTCAGTGAAGTGAGCTTCTAAAGACCCGCGAGAGGGCTTCGCTCAAATGAGGTGAGCTTCTGAAGACCCGCAAGAGGGCTTCGCTCAATGAGGCTGAGCTTCTGAAGAGCCGCGAGAGGGCTTCGCTCAGTGAGGTGAGCTTCTGAAGACCCGCGAGAGGGCTTCGCTCAATGAGGCTGAGCTTGTACAGACTCGTGAGAGGGTGATGCTCAGAGAGACCGTTGTGGAGACAGTGATTGGGGCGGTACATGAGAGAACTGCTTTCCCAGATATTGCCCTCTTAGGCTTCGTGTCACGCCCCGAGCCCGAGATTACACACATCCCGAGGCGCGACACACGCCCGCGTGGAAATTCGAGTCAAACTCATTGACTCTAGGTCCCCACGTACGGAATTTACCCACAGGATATCACGTGTGAGGTTTATATTTCTCAACATGCCTGTATAATTTGTCAAATAGATATCCAATTAAAACAACATAATCATCAAGATATAGAGCATAAGGGTCCATGAGCATAGATTTAAAAGTTCAAGTTCAAGAGATAGAAGAGAAGAAGTAAGTCAAGTTAAGTTAAAGTTTACAATCCAAAAGCTAACAAGTTTATAAACTACTACAAAATATGTGGCAATCCTAGCCACGGTCAGTGGGTCATTTAAGCGTCCTTTTCTCATCGAGTGGATGTCTAGAAGACATCATCAGGAGTCCACTCTGCTACGTTGTGTGGAGGTTCCTCTTCCTCAAGGATCTCCGGGGGTAATGGCGTCGACATATTCACCTGTAACGCCAAGTGTAGCACCATTAGACTAAGCTAAGCAAGGCAAACATATACAGTCCATATAACATGTATCAAATGAATAGTCAGACAGGTATAAATCATAAGAGATGAAGGAATAATCACTAGGCATATCAGTGCATGAATCTAGCATGAGACATACGAGTCATAGATAACAGGTAAACATATTAACAAACTAGTTGGCACATCCACATAAGCTATGTTCTCTCAAGTTAATCATATAGCATGAAATAAAATGAGAGCAGGATATCAGGACAGGACAGGGCGGTGCTACTAGGAGACAGAGGTACCCAGAATTCTCCATCGTAGACCTAGGGTGCCGGTAAACCCTCAGAATATATTCCCATCTGCAGAGGGCCAGAAATTTACTAAACCCACACTTAGCCGGGTCCGACTTAGATAGGGTCGAAGCTAAGTGGTGCCGACTCATAGAGTACAATATACATACAACAGGGCAGGTGCAGGACAGTATAATCAGATACAGGACATACACAGGACAGTACATATAAATAACAAATCGGGACTTACTGAAATATGCTGAACAAATACAGAAACAAATATAACATAACAGATGTGTAACAGAAAATACATAACTGAACAGAAGTATGATCAAGTCATACTAGAATACTGGAAACGAAATGCAATGCATGTACATACAGATCATATACGGAGTCAAGATGTAATTCAAGCCAAGCCTACGGTCTTGGGGACACATGTGGTCTTCACCGTCCAACTCAGGGTAGTATTAAGAGTTCGACATTATCGGGCTACGAGGACCCCCTTGGCGTTACATAATTTGGATGTCGAATCCCTTAATAGAACACATTTGGCACGGTTACAATCCGAAGAGCACAATGCCCCTTTTGTGGGTACGGGTGCTCAATCCATATCCACAATTAAACAAACCCAGTGGTCATGATAAAAGTCCAGGGTGCACATACTACAAGTCCATCTATCAGGCCAATCAACTAGATCAAGCTACGGTTCAACGTCCGGCTCATGGAGACGTCCATTTGTCACAATTATATAGATTCCAACATATAATCTTTTCCAAGGCTCAAATCAAATAAAATCACTTTTTGTTGGGTTCTACACATCATGAGCTTTCCAACGGTATGTAGATCTCCAAAAACGGACTTACGGTTGAAAAGTTATGGTCATTGGAAAATCTGCATACTGCAAGTATCAGGTTCGCTTGAGCGACCAGATGTTCGCTCGAGCGGACCCGAGACAGAGAGCTGTTCGCTTGAGCGGACCAAAGTTCGCTCGAGCGAACTCTCCCAGAGAGCCCTTCGCTCGAGCGTGCACTCACGCTCGCTCGAGCGAACTGTCAAATCCTGGGTTCCGAAAATCTGAACTTCTTGATTTCTCTCAAGCTATTCAAGGCATTCATTCCAGGTTTTACACACTACACAAGGGTGTCCTTGAGCTTCCAAAATGCTCATAAAAACCATCAATAAACCATATTACATTAACAAGAAGAAATCATTCACAAAATCCATTTTTGAGCAAAAGATGGGTATCTAAGCAAGATTACATATCTTCATGAATCAAACAAGAAATCATGCATACAAATGTATAAGTTTACTTGCCTTGGTGCTTTGAGCTAACTCTCACACTCCAAATCTTTTCTAATCAAGAATCCCCAAAATGCAACCTCAAATGCCCTAAAATGGTGAAAAAATGAAAATGAATGAAATGAATGGGGAAGAAGATAATGTATGCACGAATTTAGGACATTCTTACACTAATATGAAGCAAGAGAAAGGAAATGGAAGATGAGACTTACCAATGGAGGAAATGAAGCACTTTTAGAGAGAATGGAAGCTTGGAGAAGATGAATAGGAAGATGAAGATGTCTCCACCAAGACTCACATGCAAGGATCCTTGGATGGTTGCTTGAGATGAGGAAGGAAGAAATGAAGAAGAAGAGAAGAGGAAGGGAAAAGCTCCCAGCTGGAATGAAGGAAGAAGAAATGAGAGGAGAAGAAAGAAAAATGGCTGGGTAAGGGTTTTAAGCCCAATTTTTCCTGCACTTGCATGCAAGTCCACAAAATGGACTGAAATTTCAAGAAAGGGCTTGGACTGATTAAGTGGGCTGGGAATGGGCCTAAATGGATCCGAATTTGATGGGTCAAGGCATGAAAGTTGAGGCCCATGAAATGCTCTATGCAATGCATTAAAAACCCAGAAATTTCTAAGTACACACAAAAACCCAAAACACTCCAAAAGTCATAATCTACCTAGTAAATGGTCAAACCCCACTAATTCTACCTAATCAAGTCCAATCACAATCAAAACATCCATTAAGCAATAATCTAAATTAATTAACTCTAAAACGAGATTAAGGCGGGTCGGGGTGTTACACTTCGTGCCGACTGAGGCGCTTGATGATTGTAGTGGCAGCTCTGATGATGTCGATGGTGATGCCGATGACAACTTTGAGAGTGATTAGAGGGCAGGGGACTCTTTTTTTTTAAATAACTTGTAGCGCTGATAAAAAATGATTTTATTAATCCATTGTTTAGTGCTACACAACATTAAACAAAGTTGAAAAAATCAAGACCCCAAACCCTTACTACTTTGACTCTCTTACGGTATTTCTGGTAATACCTTTTCAACAGTTCCGCATTCCCTAGTAATGTGTTCAACCGCTGCATTGCGAGGAGTGAATACTTGTCTGTCTCTCTGCGGAGCAGGACCGAGTTGGTCTCTGACAGGTAGCCTCTCTGTCCTGCTTCGCTTGTTGCTTGTATCCTTCATTTCCTCTCTGTCTCGCCCCTTCCCGTTGTCGACTGCTCTGGAGGACTCCCCTCGCCTGGCCCTTGTGGTATCTTCAGCATTTATATACTTCTGAGCCTTTGCTAGTAGCTCCGGCATGCTTTTTGGTGGGCGCTTCATCACTAAAAAAGGAAGTCCGATGAGCGGAGGCCTCCCATGAAGGCTGTCATGGATACCTTGTCGTCGGGCTCTTCAATTTGAAGTACCTCCTCGTTAAAACTAGTGAGGTAACTCCTGAGGCTTTCATTTATATCCTGCTTTATGCTGAGCAGGTATGTGGCAGGCTTCTGGTGGCGGCGTCCTCCGATGAAATGTGACACGAAAGACTTGCTCAACTCCCCAAAGGTGGCGATGGAGGCTGGAGCGAGACTGGCAAACCACAGGCGGGCAGAACCCTTTAGTGTGGTTGGGAACGCTCTGCACATATTCTCATCGGGGATATTATGCAGCTGCATTTTGGTTTTGTACGTCTCCAGGTGATCCAATGGATCCTTTCTTCCATCAAAGGTCTCCATGGACGGCATCTTGAACTTCCGGGGAAGTATATAGTTTGCCACATCGGGTTTGAACGGTGTGTCCGACTAGGTGATCTACAGTCTCTGGTGCCTGCACCTTCATAGCGTTGTAGAAGTCTGCCAACTAGTTCTGCATCTCCTTGATCTTTTCGTCCCAGGGATTAGGAGCTTCCCTGGATGGGTCACGAAAATAACTTCCCTCCTCCATGCTTTAGTTTTCACTCTCTCCTTCTTGAAAATGAGGATCCTCTCCATTAGAAGAAGAGGGAAGATGTGGTCCCTGGGCGCCCTAGGGAACTCCCTGGGCGCAGCCCTGAGGATGGGCGCCCAAATGGGGAGCTCCCTGGGCGCCGCCCGGAGGATGGGCGCCCTGGGGAACTGCTTGGGCGCTGCCCTGAGGATGGGCACCCAGATGGGGAGCTCCTCGGCGTGGAGCTCTTGGAAGTCCCTGGCACGATGCTCCTTGTGGTACTCCTCCAAATCGTGCTCCTCCTTGCCTTGCCAGCACGAGTTGTAAGATCTGCTGATTTTGGGCTACTAGCTGTTGCATGGTCTCCAACATCTGCTGAGGAGTGGGAGCATTCGGGGTAGGATTGATTGGTGGAGGGTTACCCTCGCCCTCTGCTCGTCTTGTCGATCTAGTGGTGATCACCATAATTTTGAAAAAAGGATGAGAACTTTTGTTCGGTTTCCAGAGACGGCGCCAAACTGATGATGCCAAAATTGGGTTTCGGACACCACCGGTCAAGTAATAAATGCAGTAATAAATGCGGTAAATAAATGAGAGAGAGCACTTCATAAAGGCAGAGGTTGCCTGTGGTATTTTACTTCTCCAATGAGTAGGGATTACAGGCTAGGAGAATACAAGAGTAGAAAAATGGGAAGACATCAATTGCCCCCAAGTGCTGGTGAGGCTCATCGATTTATAGTCATCCCCTAACAGTTTGGGACGACTCTTCAGTAATGTTTGCCCTGCTTGAATGGAGCCTTCGAACTGCCCACGCGCTGGACGAGGCAGGTAAGATATTCTCCGCAAGACTTGGTAAAAGCGGGACTGCTTCCGAAGCGACGTGGCTGCCTTGACTTGGCCAAGGTATGTGGATCTGGACCCGAACCTGAATGGATCAATCGGGCTTCCACTGATTTGGACCTTGGTTCATTGGGCTATTCTGACCTGACTCATTCTCATGGGTTGGGTAATTTGGGCTTGACTCATAATATATTATATTAAATCTAATAAAAATAATATATATAAACCCATGGTATTATAAATTTTATAAAAAGACCCATTAATGTTGAAAAATAGGACGGGAGGCCTTAACACTTCATAATGACGGTAGATGACCTTTTATTCCATTATCTCATAGAATGTCGGAAATATCATAGAATAATCCAATATTTAATGAAATCATGGAATCAGAGCATTTGTATGTCACTATGTCGGGTTAATCCATGAATGTTGGGTTTTGCATGATATCATGGAATAGAGATCCTCTACCGTCATTTTGAAGTGTGCTACTTGGGCCCTTCGCTGTATTTATCAACTTTAAAAGAGCTTTTTTGTAAAGATATCTATAATATTATATTTGGGTCCCAACTCAGGCCTGCATCTGAACTCGAACCCCACCCTTTTACCTGGCTACGCACATGATGTGTTGAGTTAATATATTTGTCCGAACACAATTTAGTATTAAATTAGTATATTTGTCCAAACAAAGTTTATTATCACCTATTAATCTCGAGCAGTTGCTTAATTGGTTTAGGACAATGGTTTGCTCCGTGACATTAAGGGTTCAAAACTGTACCACCAAATTGGGGCCACAAAATATTTACCCGACAACCTTAAAGATTAATCTAGCCCAAAGTGCGGGGGACAACCTCCCTATTATGAAATCAGATAGCTAACAACATTATATTTACAGGGAGGTGCTCTTGTGAGAGACACTCTCACCTTATTATGAGAGATAAAGGTGGAGGCCCTCACATTTAAGTTGTTGATATTGGAAATAGATGTGAGGCCCCCCCACCTTATCTCTCGTAGTAAGATGAGAGTGTCTCTCACAAGAGCACCTCCCATACTTACAAATGTAATATATATGCACTCGCACAGTCACACCTTGTGTGGGTGAAGGAAGGTGAATGAGCCTCTTCAAAGGCCACGTGTCCAATTAGCACGGCCATGAAGAAAGGCAGGTACATGAAGCACTTCATGAATACGGATCCTCCTACGCTTTGACCCAAAGCAATCCCCAGTCAAAGGAGTGGGAATCCAGCGGAACCCACTTATTAAAAGAATCGAAATCCCTCTAATAGGTGGGCCCCACTAGTTAAATCTCAAGCATTCAAGCCTTATGATCTCGTCATCTTCATCGATCAAAGCTTCCAGAGTCGCGTTAGATCTGATCTACTGGACCACCGGCACTGACAGACTCGAGAGGAACGGATAATGACAGTGATGGATCCACTGACAGACGGCAATCCCACGAAGACTTAAAGATCTTATTTCTATAAAAAAGAATTTTAAGGTGTTAGAAATTCTAGGGATAGATTAAGAGTTTGAATTTAAACTTATTATCTCATCAGTGTATCTCTCTTGTATAAATTAAAGAATCTAGATGTCTATGAATTCTACGGTGAATTTATCTAAAAATCTTTATATATATTAGGAATATCTAAGGTCGGTTTTGAGTAAAGTACCATAAATAAACTCATGCCTTATTCTACTTCACCAACTCTGGCTGACTCAAACTTTTAATAGGTGGGTCATACTGTTTATTTCCACATCTGCACTGGTGTGCTGACGACATGGTGGGTGTTACACGCGGGATTTTGCAGGAATTCCAAGGACCAGGTGAAGGTGGGATCGATCAATCACCCAACCCCTCCCACTGACTAAACCATCACTAATTCATGACAGGACCCGCTTGCCCAGAATTCATGGCATGGACCCATGACAATTACTCGTAAAATTTGATTATCAATCTAAACCGTCTGCATAAAAAGTTAAATAGGAGGTGGGCCATTCTCAAAGACGAATGCAGGAATCTCTTTCTGAAACAACTTTTCTCATTTAAGGAGTCGTCTTCCTCTGCTTTCCTTTCTCCCTGTGGCAGTTCTTACTGGTCTTGTGAAATATCAAAACACGTGGGTGATGGGTTGGTAGGGCAATTTGGATCTATATATATCCACCTGAAACCATTCAACTCAATTGATATGCAAGTGCGTTGACTCTCAATTCTCAAAGCAATTGCTGGCTTCATCCATGTTTGAAAAAATGTGAGTCCGTAGGAGTTGCTCAGTTGGTTTTGTCACTCAGCTATTCCTGGGTGTGCCACTCATCTCACTTGTGTGGGCTCTTCTTCTTACTATGTGAGTTTTTTCTTTCCACACTACTGGTGTGAGCTATCTTGGTCTTGGGTCCTGGCCCCTAAGGCAAAAGAAAAAAAGAAAAGAAAATAAGTAGTTGCAACTTGCAAGAACTCTTCTAGACTATAGGAAAAAAAAAAAAAATTGCCAACAGGAACCTTGGGGGACCCATGTATTAGCTGGTGGGGGCTTCAGCGGACACATGGTTTGGAAAAAGCCCATAAGGGTTCCTAGGATTTCTAACCTTTCTCCCATCAAAAACTCTCTTCTTGTCGACTTTGAGCCCCCGGCAGATCCCGAAAAAGCCCATAAAGAGGCCTTGGGACTTTGTGTCTTCTCCAACTAGGCCCTTTTCTCTTCAACTTCGAGTCGTCTCCCGTCCTCATTTTGACTCCGAGTTTTCTCCCACCCTCGGAACCCCTCAGGCATTGGTGGATCGCACTCTCTCAACTACTTACAATGATATTTTTTATTTTATGTACAACCATCTAAACTTTCTTGACAAGGTAGGTTTCTCAATGGACTTAAGTCGGGCTATATGTGCTTGAGCTCAGGTTCCAATTTTATATATGGGTTGCTCTCACTTTTATCTTTGGATATATTTTTTTTTCCTAATTGTTAGTCACCTAAAAGTTCTTTTATATATGGACTATTTCAATTGATCATTATCAGCCCCCCTCAAACGAAAATCCTGGGGCCCGCCACTCGCAAGAACTCACTTTTACCTTGTGGCGGGCCTAAGATCTTTGTTGGTTCTGGCAGCAAACCGAAGATTTTTCATTTGGATTTTGAAGGCGGACCCATGATTTTTATTGGTTATTTTTTAAGTAGACCCAAAATTTCAATATAGGTTTTAGAAGTTTACTGTGGTTTGACAGGTGCAACCGCATCCCAGGATTCGGCTCCGTGTTTTACACTATTAGGTACTATATTTTTATTTTTTTATGAAAAAGTTAAACAATATCAAACCCGACCTGTACCTGTACCTGTCATGGATTGGTGGTATTGCATACAAGAAAAAAAAAGGGAAAATAGCAGAATACCTACCTGTACTTTAGTCATTTTGCAGTGCACCCTCAATACTTTTGTATTTTGTACTAAACCTACCTGTAGTTATAATCACAATGCAAATACAGACGGCCGTGACAGAAAATAGAAAATGATGAATTTACCCCTCCATATATAAGATGTGTCTTGGCGTTTCCCCAAATCAACTCTTCTCCCTCTCTCGTCTGCATATCCAGATCAACTCTTCTCCAACCCCTACAGCCAATCTTCTTCAACCAGAAATTCCTAAAATCCCAAACCCCACACCATGTCCCATCACCCTACCGAAATCCTAAATCAATCCAAGCTCATTGTCCCTCTCACCAACCTAAAATCCTAATAGACCCAAATACTGTTGAACCAAAACCGAAAGTCCCAAACCTGTTTCAAACCCAAACACCCCAACCCACATCATAACCAACACCTTTTCCCTCGTAGTACTTCATCTGGATCACATAGCTTTGGCCCGAGGTTGAATGAGGAATCTTCTGCAATTGAAGTGGGAAATGGGTCTAATATTCGTTACACCGCAAATGGAGCCAGAACAACAGGCAATGGAAGTACACAAGAAGGGAATTATGGTGTGGAGCTTCTAAGCTTAATCGTGGCCTGTGTGGAGGCAATTGAGTCCAAGAACTTAGCTGCCATCTATAGGAAATCGTGTGGCCCGCATGCCACGGGTCCCACGTTAGATCAAGCAAGGCTGATGCCAACAGAGAATACAATCTCACTTAATGTAAGACTTGATCTGATCCCACTAATAAGACTCCTAATAGGATTAGTGGATGTGGGTTTCTTGGCGAAGAAGTCTCTAGTAAGTGTGACTCTTTGGGACTTGTCTATATAAGACAAAGGGAGCCCTAGGGTTGTTATTATTCCATCTCACAGGAAAGACAAGAGGCGAAGAGATCTGCAGAGCTTCCCAATCGCCGGAACGCACATAGATCTCCGGCCGCGTGTCGGAGTCTCCGCATCCAAATCCATCACCATCATCCAGTTTCTTTCTAGGTTGGGTGAGATTGCCTCTCCTGAAGGATGCCCAATTCACCGTGCGGCAGCTTACTTCACAGAAGCTTTGGCTATTCGTACAGCCAAGCTCCGGCCTTCTATCTTTTAGATCGGCCCACCTCGAGAGCTTGATCTTGCAGAGGATGATGTGGCGACGTCATTTAGGCTTTTCAACCACCTAAGTCCCATTCCTAAATTCCTTCATTTCACATCTTTTGAGAGCATTTGAGGGGAAGGACCGGGTGCACATCATAGATTTCGACATCAAGTAGGGGCTCCAATGGCCTAGTCTGTTTCAGTGCTTAGCTTCTAGGACTAATCCTCCGACCCATGTAAGGATTACTGGGATTGGTGAGTCGAAACAAGAGCTTCACAATACAGGGGATAGACTGGCGGGATTCGCATCAACATTTAATTTGCCCTTCGAATTTCATGCGGTGGACAGGTTGGAGGATGTGAGGCTGTGGATGCTTCATGTGAAGGAGTGTAGAGGATGTTGGTTGGGTGTCCCGCACTACTGTCGCTGAGGCACCGATTGAGAAGCGAGGCTTTCGTGCAGCTCCAAGCTTGCCAATTCCAGTTGCAGGACAAACTAGGTTCGATGAGCACATAGAGATTGGATCTCCCTTGCAGTTTCAATCGAAAAGAAGCCACCCCGCGATCCCCTAGGGAGAGAGGAGATGGCCGTAGATGGAAGCGTACGGCAGAGCGCATGCCGGAGATTTTCTGGATCGAGCCGGAGAGAGGGAGAGTTGCAGATCGATTAGGTTCAGAAATTTGGAAAGGGGGAAATGAAGAAAAAAAGTGGGCCTGAGATTTTTTTCCCTCCGGGGCACATAAGTCTTTTTGGACGAGTAATTTGCTGCCAATATGCACTAGATACCATTTATACGACCTACGCCGTTCATACTAACAAAATCCGTGAGTTTTGCATGTTAATTAGAACTACAGGTAGGTTTAGTATAAAATACCAAAGTGCACTGCAAAATGACCAAAGTCCAGGTAGGTATTCTGTTGTTCTTCCAAAAAAAATATATATACAATCACGGGTCGTTGTATGTGTCAGTCAAGTTTGAGACATAACCCGGTGCGGTCCCTACTTGATCCGGACTGAGTCGGGTATGGTTCTCTCTTGATGATTCGGCTCAAATCCCGCACAGCTCAAACCCGCCCCGTTTTCATAGTAACTAGGCCTGGGCTTGGATTGTCCAATCCCGTCCCGAATATTAGATGGGCTTGTCGGGGGTTGTCCAATCCCGACCCTAATTTGAACGAGCCTATGTCAAATCCTGTCCCGTGCGGGCTTGGATTGTGCCAGGGTCGGACTTGCACTTAGCTCGAAATTGCATATATTAAACATTCTCTAATTATTTCTATACCGTTACTGGACACCCGGTGTCAAGCAAAGGGTTGATTTTTTTTGGGTGGGTCTCACCTAAGAATCACATTTTTTGGATGGGGAAGACTCCGTTTTCAAAATACATACGTAGCAGTCAATGCAATAAGATGGTCGTGGGATCAAGTACATACAGAGAGAGGTCAGCATAACGTACCCGTTGGAATTCAAATGTGGGCACCACATTCTACGCTGGAAATTGTGAATGCATGCTTGCAATGTCGCTGTGTGCGCGAACATGCGGTGCATGTCTGTGAATTTTGAATGCATGCTTGCAATGTCGCTGTGTGCGCGAACGTGCGGTGCATGTCAGTGGGGACAATACTGAGAATTCTCGAAGGTCAAGTGATTCCAATGTCCTGAATATTTGTGAATAATTTCTGTGGCCATCACTATTAGTAAGGGAGTGTGGTTAGGGATGATCTTTTAGTGGAACAATGGGGACTGGTCCCCTCTAAACTCTTATGAACTATATTATTTTCTATTTCAGGATTAATATTAAATTTTATTAACTAACCATTCCTATCTAGCAAAATTATAAAGTGTTAATAGAGGGAGCAAAAATACTTTTTGTAATACTCCCCTCAAGTAACAAATGGTTTTTTTTTTCAACGCTCACATTTTTTTTTTTTGTATTGAGTCGTTCCTCGTAGAATTCAATTCTCGACCGGCTGCATCTATCCTTAGCTAATCATTCCTACTGAAACCTCGAGGCATTAGTAGAAATATTTTTTTTTCAATAATTCGCTGATATACTAATACATATTGGTGTTTTGCCCCATGAGTATGGGTCATTGATATTGGCCAATCATTTATTGGTCCTTTTGGCTTAGCATATATATATATATATATATGATGTAACTTGTGAACCATGTATTTAAGGATTAAAAGGATGAAGCCTTTCTTTTTCTTTTTTTTCTTTGAATGTAGGTATACTGCCAAACAACTTAAATTATCCTTTTTTGTATTTTTTGTGTGTTTTGATTGTCGATCGTAGCTAGGTTTCCACTTTTGTGTGCAACACTAATTGATAGAATGAAATAAACCATGTAAACCAAAAAAAGATTAATAATAACATTGTCTTTTATTGCATCATATAATCTTTATTACATTCCACCAAAGAGAGACAGACATCTTGAAGCCATACATACTAATATGAGCCACTCTGTTGGGACAACTTATTTAGTAGGAATGCCACCAAAGAGTGTGGTATCCATAACTAGGCTCTAAATTCATCTTACTTCATACCTGGAGTGCTACTAGACGATGCATAACCCTTCACTGAATCTTTAATCACCTCAAGATGGTTACACCCATTGGATCAGGATGATCATAATCCAACGGTCATAACGGTCGTTGTATGGTAACTACAGCACAATGAATGTACTTCACCGTCCTCCCCACATAGGTGCCTGATACTTACTTACCCGTTGGTGTGGGAGGGTTTCGACGGGGAGCTGGCGGCGGAGGTGAGAATTTCACCTTCTTTGATCCAATGCTGCTGGAATCATCTCGGAGAGGACTCCCATCTACAAAGCCCAAACACAATAGCCTCAGTTTATAGCAATTTTTTTTTTTTTGAAAGAATAACTATACTTATTCATGTGAGATACTAAAGTGTTACGTTCATTTAAAAGTAGACTCGAAATTTAGTTTATGAAGATTTTAGAGCTGATTCTTTTATAAATCCTAATCCTCCCTTTTCAGGTTAGGACCCAAGACTGGCACATGCTAAGGTATTGCATTAATGTAATAGGATGATTTTCTCCAATTTCTGTGCTCTGCAATCCATTAGGGTTGAGCCATCATCACTAGGGAGTGCGTGAAATTTGGGGTTCCACCTTTGGGGACGGTCTGAATGAGCAGTCTGAGCCAGAGAATATTTTCCTATCACAATCTACTCATTAGTTATACCAATAATAGGAATTACCTATGGAATGATAATCATGGGGAGGCATTTTAATTGAGCTGATGGGTCACAATAATAGCAAGACCAAGATGTTAAGAGGAAGGTTTTTCTCAAAGGCATTATTAGGTACGTATAGATGGGGAAGACTCCGTTTTCTTCATCTATGCATACCTCACAACAAACAAGTTTTGCAATGCAATAAGGTGGTCTGAGATAATGCATATATATAGAAAGAGGTGTTAGCATAACATGCATGCAGGCTAGCTTTGCTTTTAACTCCTTTGTACTCCTATAGGACTTTTCTTCTTTTGGCCTCTGTTTGCCCTTGAGGCCTTTCCCTTTGTTTGTTTTTTTTAGCCTTGCTACTTGGCCTGATGCCAGGCCCAATGAGTGGCCTACACCAGGCCACTCATCGGGCCTGGCATCAGGCCAAGGAGACTTTTTGTTTTTTTTTTTTGGGGTAGCTTTGCTATAGCTTTCCTCCTCTCTTTCTAATATATTTTGCCGAAGCCAAAAGTGTAATTAATGGCATATAACCTTATCATCATCATCATCATCATAATCTCACTTTATCCCATTTACGCATAACTACATCTTTAAATCACCTCTTGCTGGTTACAGTTACACCCATTGGAATAGGATAATCATAATCCAATTGTCATTGAATTGTAACAAGAAAAAACAATGAATAGTCCTCTGCTGCTGCCAATACTTAATTACCTCGAGGTGGATGTGGGTTTGGTATGGGAGACGGAGGTGGAATATTTGGAAGACGATTGCCATCTACAAAGCTCAAAAACATTAATCTCAGTTCATAACAAAAAATTAACAACCAATCAAATGAAAGACTAATAATACTGTCTCAAGTGGTACTTTTTATCCAAAAATAAATTCAAAATTTGATTCAAATATAACCTTAATCCCCCTTTTTTGAGGCCTTGACCGCAAAGAAAAAGTTATCTTACAAGCTTAAAAAAAAAAAATCTTGTCATCCAAAGATCAGGCATCGGGTCTAATTTTACACTCATTTAACTTTTACCCACTGTTGGATTGAGTCTCAAAAATATTTACAATTAAGAAGCCGCTCAATTTTAAAGTTGTTAAATCAAGGGCTAGGATAATCCAGTCGAGTTTTTTTTTTTTTGTTGCTCTCCCTTGTCCAAAGAGACCTTCCCATCTTTCTTTATGCCATTGGTAGACATGCATCTAAATATGCCTCATCTGTATACGAGTAATATATAATATTTGTGTAGTAAGCTAATAGGATTATGGAATAATTATTTTAATATATATACTCATTAATTATGGCCAATAATAAACATTACCTATGGGATAATCATGGGCACGCATTGCAGTTGAGCTGACGGCCCCTGATAGTAGCAGGGCCAAGAAGAGGAGAGGAAGGATTTTCTCAGAGGCATTATTAGGCCTAGATAGGGAAGACTCCATTTTCTTTATCTATATTCCTCACAGCAAACAAGTTATGCAATGCAATAGATGGTCATGGGAACATGTATATATAGAGAGGTCACCGTAACGTGCACGCTGGGATTCAAAGTGGGCCCTACATTGTTTAGGGAGAATTCTGAATGCGTGCAATAAATTAGTGCGTGCATTGCATGTCTGTGGGCTGTGGGGTAGGGCATCTGGCTGAAGAAAGGAACTCATGTCTGGGCAGAGAAGAGCATTCAAGAATTCTACCAAAATGTAAAGAGGTTGAAAATTTTAAATTCTCAAATGCCAGTTGGGACTTTTCATGTGCTAGAATTCAAAATTTTTTAACAGGAAATAAGGAATTTGAAAATACTAATGTCTCATTGTCCCAACAACTCCAACCACTAGAATTCCTGACCCGTCAGGAATTTTAGTAAAGAAATAGGCTCAGGTCAAGTGACTTTACATTTTTGAATGTGATTTAGGATTAGATTGATTGCAGAACTCCTTTTAACTGTCCAATTGATGGAGACTGATTTGGAAGGTTGGGTTGTCTGATCAAAATCTTCTCTCTGAGAGACTACCCACCACCCCATTATTTATATACTCTTTTGGCCAAAGCCAAAACTGAAATGGCCCATATTCCCATGATCATCATCATCATCCTTTATCTCGTTAATGAAAAGTTGGCATGATGGGCTGTCCTCATTAGACAAGTTGAGAAAAATAAGAACCTTACATTCTAATTAACATAATTGTATAATAATGCTCTTGATGTATTATTTGTTTCTATCTATCTATCTATATGTATATATATTTTATATTCTAAGTTTGACTCCAAAATTAATGGGATAAGAATTTAATGAGGATATATTATATGTCATAAACATATACATAATAATTATATATTACAATGAAGTTAATAAAACTTGAAAAAAATGTAATATATAATATTATATCTGGGCCTGTATTTGGGATTGAATTGAATCCAATGATTCAATCTGATTTGGGCCTACTTACACAAAACGTAAATCAATGAATCCGTACACAACCCTCTCTACACTTTTAGATGCTTACACAGACTGCTACACACATGATAAATCATATTTCATATAATTTTATTTTAATATCTATTATTATTATTGATAATTATTAATAATATATACATAGATTAAATGACTAGCAATATCTAATCGTGTAACAAACTTCATTGTACAAACCTTTGGTCATCTTGTATGTCAAGTTGTAATAACAATACAATGGTCAAAAATAAGGACAGGGTGAGAGTTACGGGCAGGATGGACTTCCAAGTTCAAGGGACAGGAGAAAGTAGGATCAGCCAGTCAGGAAACTGCTCCCACTGACTTTCATTACTGGACCGCGTGAAATTTCCTAGCATGGACCCATGGTCAAGACTTTTAAAATTGGTTAGTCCGTCTAGACCGTCCACTTAAATAAGAGGTGGGTCAACAGAAATTTTTTTAAAAGAAAATAGGGGCAGGGCCATTCCCTAAGAAGAATGCAGATGGATCTCTCTCCCTCTCACTCCCCCTATCTTAAAATCATATAATTCAATTGATCCATCACTACAAAAAAAAATGTGACTTTTAGCGGTATAAATTTGTTTGTGCCACTAAAAGTGTCGTTTTTGCCTGAAAAAGTACTGTCTAAACATTTTAAGCTGTTTAGCAGCATCAAGTAACTTCTGCCACTAAATATGACTTTTATATTAGTTGACTTTTAGTGGCTGAAAAAAATTATTACTAAAAACAGATTTTTCTGCCACTAAGAATCACATTTTTTGTTTTTTTTTATAGTGCATGAAGGACAATCGCTGGTTCTGCCCTCATTGAAAAGGTGAGGTAGCTAATTAGGAATGGCTGGTTGGCCGAGTTTGATAATAGAGAATATTCTAAATAACATTGGATGTGAAAAGGGAGATATGATAGTTGTTGCATGAGCACATGCACAAGTGGGACATTTGCCAACTTAATGTTAAAACATGCATGCATTCCTTTGTGGCCTCGTTGTTGAACGTGTTTTCATGGAACAGCAACTCACATGTCAGGCTTGGAGAGCTTTAGCCCTGTCGACCTAGGCTATGAGCATTCCTAACAACACTACACAATAGCAAACATCCTTTCTTTTCCAACTAAACAAAAAGGGAGAATGTTTTCCTATAAGTATACTACGTATTCCTCATATATATATATATATATATATGCAGTTTAGCTTGTGGAGCCTACTTAGATTCATGATTAACAACTAAATAAGATAAGATGGTAGGGCTGTCTTAACCGGCAGCGGCCGGGAGCCAAAAAGGTTTTCACAAAAAGGCTTTTGTATTTTTAGATAACCTCAAAATTAGGCCCATGTCTTATATTATTACAAAAAAGGCCCCTAGTTTCATAGTGTAACAGATGACTTGTTAGTTTTTACAGATAAATGAGCTGATAGACCTGGATCCATGATGACCAAAGGAGGTATAGCAATGGAAAGGCTTAGATGTGGATTAAGAAAATCTGTGATATCATGATATTCAAATGATCATAGCTTTCAATTTTAGGTCCTTAAAGTTTAAGGGACAAAATCATCGTTCTTTACATTTTGACTCAACTGACAAGTCATTTGAGCTTTTCTTAAGGGTAAATCAATTGAAATAATAAAAAATTAATGGAGGATAATTACTTTTTGTACAGTAGGCAGGTTTTAGTAAAAAAAAAAACACAAAATATGAGAGCCTTTTTTTATATTGGATGAAAGTATAGGATTTTTTTAAATAAGATATTGCCCAAAAAATCAGTCCCACCATATCATCTTAGCCATTGATTTAATAACCTTAAAATTTAATGGCGTTAACTATAGATTTATTTAAGATTTAATCAAACAGTGAGTGAAAGTTCAATCAATGTGAAATTGTGCCTAACGTCACATAAAGAGATGACAAGAATATCAAAGGACTTGTACTAATTAAAAGTAGGCTCAAGTGCAGTCCATAGAGTTGGACGGCCGCATGTATGCTTGTAGGAGAATATTGTCTAACAAGAAGAGAAATTTTCCACAATCTTTGGCCATTGCCTTAAAAAAGTCTGTGTCTCCCTCTGGAAAAAAAGTTCACAATCTTTGGCCCCTACATGCTCTCTCTCTCTCTCACACATCAATGCAATGCCCAACAAAAGTTGCATGAATAGGTGGTGACGTCGTGGTGAATGCCAATTTTTAAACTAACTATAATAATAATAAAAAAAGGTCGTGAATGCCAATTTCTTAAGGACGGAGAATCGAGGAGGTCAGATTGATCATAGGTGGGCTCAAGTGATTAGGTTGCTAATTGCACCGTGGCCACACTAGAATATTTCTATCATCATCATCAACTATCATCATGACAAGTGTTGAATTAACTGGATGCTTTTATATTTTAAACTTTTTTAGGGAAAACACTTGAGAATACTAAGTCAATCTCTGGTTTTGATTATCAGCTCCCATCGATTTTTTTTATTATTATTAAGGAATGATGATGATTATGGGCGGGCATTTTAGTTGATGTGGTTAGGGATGTAATTGGTCGGTTCCAGTTTGGATTCATGGTAGACACGAAACCGTTAATGAGGTGGTAGAACCATAAATGGAATCATTGATGAAAAGATTGAACTGGAACCAAAACCGGTTCCGTATATAAAACGGGTCCTGGTCCGGGTCTATGTAAAGAATGATATGGAGAAAAAATCTAATTTTTAGGAGTAATTCTTGAAATTTGAGGTAATATATACGTCGAGTACTAGGTCCATGGGTTGAAAAAGCAAGGTGGAACCGGATCCGAATATCTTTAGGTCACGGGTAAAACAAAAAAGAACCTAGACCTGAACCCGTTTATTTATCAAGGAATAAGTAAGGATTCAAACCCTATTTCTAATGAATTGAAACCACCTCATAATCAGAGAATCAAAATCCATTTACATCCCAAGTATTGATACCAACAAGACCAAGAAGAGAAGACGGATTTTATCAAAAGCCTTATCAGGTCATGATGGGGAAGACTCCGTTTTCAAAATACATACGTAGCAGTCACAGCAAAAATTTTTTGGGAAAATTACAATACGGATGGCACTAAACCCGACATTTTCCCTATAAAAGATGAAAAAGTGCAAATTACCGGAAAACTGTTGGTACAGAAAAGGCCGCCATGATTATCACGATTTTACCCTTTACCGTACGTGCAATATCCTAGAGCTGTCGAATATCCCAGGATTCGATATCTTAGACTGAAAAATCACTTTGTCTTTACGGTTTCTATAAGAAGTATCAAAACAGAAAAAATGTTTATCAATACCACATGTATGAGCTGTTTTTTGAACGCATTCAGAAATGATATGGGCCCATACACCTTAGGATGTGGGCCCACATACCTTAAGAACTTGGAATGGTAAAATCCCATAGGAATGCACAAGTAAAAACGGAGAAGATGAAACAGAGTTCTTCAATTCGTGATGAAAATGTGTACTTTTTCGTTTGGGCGGGAGTATGTAACGGTGATATATCCTACATCCATAGGATATCAAATCCTAGAATATTCTATATATAGCCTTAGTTATCGCACATTAAAGGGCAAAATCGTAACAATCCGACCTCCTTTTCTATACAAACAGTTATCCGGTAATTTTTACTTTTTCATCTTTTATCAAACAAATGCCGAATTTTAGTTGCATCCGTACGGTAATTGTCCCTAAGGGTCTGTTTGGATGTGTGGGGAATTGAAATATAGTGAGGTGAAGCATCAAATGAAGAGAGAATAAAATATAAGGTATTATGATGGTGTTTTGTTTTTAGTTGTTTGGTATAGAATTTTTTTGACTTTTTGTATAGAAAAGTGGAATTTTTTTGTCTTTTAGTGGAGAAAGGAAGTTTTTTTTTTTTTTTTATAAAAAAAATTGAAAGAAAATATTAAAATTGTATACTTTTGATGTGATTCCTTATTATTTTTTTTGTCTAGATTCATTTTAACTAGTTAAGTGTCAAACATGCCCATAGATTTTGAGTGCAACAAGAGATTTTGAGTGCAACAAGAGGGTGATGGGATGGATCAAGTACATACATTGCAGAGAGAGGTCAGCATAACGTACCCGTTGGAATTCAAATGTGGGCCCCACATGGAAGTTTTGAATGCATGCGTGCAATGTTGCTGTGTGGGCGAACGTGCGGTGCATGTCACTGGGGCCAATACTGAGTGTTCTAGAAGGTCAAGTGATTCCAATGTCCTGAATATTTGTGAATAATTTATGTGGCCATCACTTTTAATAAGGGAGTGTGGTTAGGGATGATCTTATAGTGGAACAATGGGGACTTGGGTCCCCCTCTAAACTCTTATGGTAATTTTGGATCCGTTCCTACAAATAAAAATACCAGGTCCACCACTGAATATATTGTATGTGATATACATAAAAATGTTAATTGTATATTATATTAAATCTAATAAAAATTAATATATAAACCTATAATATTATAAATTTTATAAAAACACCCCTTAATATTGATAAATAGGATGGGAGGCTATAACACTTCATCATGATGGTAGATGACCTTTTATTCCATTATCTCAGAGAATGTCGGAAATATCATGTAATAACCTTCATGCAAATCTCATGAATAAAGGGACATTTCTATATATCATGGAATAATCCAATATTTAATGAAATCATGGAATCAAAGCATTTGTATGTCGGGTTATTCCATGATGTTAGGTTATTTCATGGTACCATAGAATAGAGATCTTCTACGTCATTTTCAAGTGTGCTACTTGGGCCCTTCGTTGTATTTATTAACTTTAAAAGAGCTTTTTTGTAAAGATGTCTATAATATTATATTTGGGTCCCAACTCAGGCCTGCATCTGAACTCGAACCCCACCCTTTTACCTCGCTACGCACATGATGTGTTGAGTTAATATATTTGTCAAATCACAATTTAGTATTGAATTAGTATATTTGTCCAACACAATTTATTATCACCTATTAATTCCGAGGGGTTGCTTAATTGGTCTAGGACAATGGTTTGCTCCATGACATTGAGAGTTTGAAGCTGCACTACCATATTGGAGCCACAAGATATTTACCCGACCCTAGATCTTAAAGATTAGTCTAGCCCAAAGTTGAAAAACCAGCCTTGATATAGGCTGAGGTCCCAATAACTAGATCTCTATTAGTTATCAATCCACACGTGATTAATCTAATAATTAATCCTAAATCTAATTAAAATCAATCAGACCACACAACGAGAAGGACACATAATTTATACGTGGAAAACCCTACTCGGGAAAAAACCACGGGCCTTACCGTCTAGGCCAACAAACAACCAAGCACTATTGTAAAACAAAAGTTACAAGAGACACTTACTACCCTTCCCAGTTTGTAACTCAACCTAAGGACTGCTCGAATCTTGTCGACAGCTCATTGTTCACCTTCAACCGTGCTTGAACAAACTTCTCGAAGTCGTCTTCAAGAATTCTTTGCTTCAGGAGAGTAGAATGGAATCAGAACCAAAGCTTGATCTTCAGCACAGCAACTAGAAGCTTTAGGGGGATAATGGATCTCTCAGATTCTTCTCAATTGAATTGTATTGAAGAGAAGTACCTTGAAATAGAGAGATAAAGGCTATAAATAAGCCTAAAAACGAGTCTCATGAGTTCTGATACGTTTGGAATAGAACTGGCATCATGAGAGAAAATAGGAAGTAGTTTCCGGATGGGAACTTGAAATTCGCCCAGGTTCGCTCGAGCGAACAAGAGGTTCACTCGAACGACCTCATCTATGTTTCAGCAAGGTCGAGCGAAGGTTAATGGAAGCTCGAGCGGAGAAGCTTCTGTTTGGGGTTCGCTCGAGCGACGTCTGTCAGTTTCCAAAACGTTTGAATTTCAGTATGACAGCTTTAGATTCCACAATTTGGTATTTTCTTTGCTTCCAATACCGAGCAGTCCATTCTAAATAAAATACAATTATGAGAAATCCAATTTTGTTTATAACCAATAAATTAACCAACTACTAAAATCCTAACAATAGTGTGGTGGCAGCTCCTTATTATGAAATCAGGTAGCTAGCAACATTATATTTACAAATGTAATATATGCAGTCGTACAGTCACATCTTGCGTGGGTGAAGGAAGGTGAATGAGCCTCTTCAAAGGCCACGTGTCCAATTAGCACGGCCATGTAGAAAGGCAGGTATGGGGTCAGGGGCTCATGGAGCACTTCATGAATACGGATCCTCCTACGCTTTGACCCAAAGCAATCCCCAGTCAAAGGAGGAGTGGGAATCCAGCGGAACCAAGTATTAAAAGATTAGAAATCCGTGCAACAGGTGGCCCCACCGGTTAAATCTCAAGCTGACCCTCCCAATCCACTAAGCACCGCGTGCGCAGGAGAATATGCTTCTTGAAAACGAATATCCTCCCAATGTAAATTTATTGATTGATTGATCATTTGCTAAAATATTTGATAACACAAGCACAGCCAATCCTATGGTTTGACCAACTCCGGTAAAATCTTTTTTTTTTTTTTTTTTTACAATAAGGGCATCCTTCATGGTGTCCACTAAACCCACAAAAATACATATAAGATAAATATGAGATCGGTTTTGAATACCAGAATAAACTCATGTTTTATTCCACTTCACCAACTCTGACTGACTCGAATTTTTAATAGATGGGCAGCGTGGGCCCTATTGTTGATTTCCACATCTGCACTGGTGTGCTGACGACATGGTTGGTGTTACACGCGGGATTTTGCAGGAATTCCAAGGAACAGGAGAACATGGGATCAATCAATCACCCAACCCCTCCCACTGACTAAACCATCACTAATTCATGACCGGACCCGCTTGACCAGAATTCATGCATGGCATGGACCCATGACAATTACTCGTAAAATTTGATTATCAATCTAAACCGTCTGCATAAAAAGTTAAATAGGAGGTGGGCCATTCTCAAAGATGAATGCAGGAATCTCTTTCTGAAAAAACTTTTCTCATTCAAGGAGGAGTCTTCCTCTCCTTTCCTTTCTCCCTGTGGCAGTTCTGACTGGTCTTTGGAAATATCAAAACACGTGGGTGATGGGTTGGTAGGGCAATTTGGATCTATATATGCACCTGAAACAATTCAACTCAATTGATATGTAAGTGCATTGACTCTCAAGTCGCAAAGCAATTGCTGGCTTCATCCTTGTTTGAAAAATGTGAGTCCGTACGAGTCTTGGTCTTGGGTCCTGGCCCCTAAGGCAAAAGAAAAAAAGAAAAGAAAATAAGTAGTTGCAACTTGCAAGAACTCTTCTAGACTAAACAGGAACCTTGGGGGACCCATGTATTAGCTGGTGGGGGCTTCAGCGGACACATGGTTTGGAAAAAGCCCATAAGGGTTCCTAGGATTTCTAACCTTTCTCCCATCAAAAACTCTCTTCTTGTCGACTTTGAGCCCCCGGCAGATCCCGAAAAAGCCCATAAAGAGGCCTTGGGACTGTGTGTCTTCTCTAACTAGGCTATTTTCTCTATAAGTTCCGAGTCGTCTCTTGCCTCATTTTGACTCCGAGTTTTCTCCCACCTCTAAACCCATCAGGCATGGCCGCATCGGCGTTGGTCGCACTCTCTCAACTACTTCCAATGATATTTTTTATTTTATGTACAACCATCTAAACTTTCTTGACAAGGTAGGGTTCTCAATGGACTTAAGTCGGGTTATATGTGCTTGAGCTCAGGTTCTAATTTTATAAATGGGCTACTCTCATTTTTTTCTCCTTATCGTTAGTCATCTAAATGTTCTTTCATGTTTGGACTACTTCAATTGACCATCATCAGCCCCCCTCAAACGAAAATTTTGAGCCCGCCACTGGCAGGAACTCTCTTTTACCCTGTGGTTGGCCTAAAATCTTCATTGGTTCTGGGCCTTCTGGCGACAAGCCGAAGATTTTTCATGTGGATTTGAGGATGGAACCATGATTTTCATTGGATATTTTTTAAGTATAAACAAAATCTTAATATAGGTTTTAGAAGTGTACAATGGTTTGACAGCGCAACCGCGTCCCATGATTCGACTTCGCGTTTTACACTATTAGGTATTATATTTTTATTTTTTTATGAAAAACTTAGACAATATCAAACCCGACCTGTACCTGTCATGGATTGGGTTTGGTATTGCATACAAGAAAAAAATATTCGATCACGGGTTGTCGTATGTGTCAGTCGGGTTTGAGACATAAGCCAGTGCAGTCCCTACTTGAGCCGGACTGAGTCGGGTATGGTTCTTTCTCGATGATTCGGTTCAGATCCGGCACAGCTAAGACCCGCTCTGTTTTGCGTAGTAACTAGGCCTTTCAATGGGCCGGGTCAGGCTTAGGCTTGGATTGTCCAATCCCGTCCCGAATATTAGACGGGCCTGTCAGGGGTTGTCCAATCTCAGCCCTAAATTGAACGAGCCTATGTCAAATCCCATCCCGTGCTGGACTGGACTGTGCCAAGGTCGGGCCTGAGCTTAGCCCGATATTGAACATAAACTAAACATTCCCTAATTATTCTTATACCGTCACCGGACACCCGATGTGAATCGGACTTTAAACCCTCTTTTTTTCCGAGCTTGGGACTAGGAATGCAATGCAACAAACAACATGACCGAATTTTTTTTCTTGTTGGTGACAGTAGAAAATCAATAGACCATTAAAATTAACTTGAGTCATTAAAGTTTGATAATTAAGCTAAAATAAAAGCTATTTATGCCATTTATCCAGAAAAAAATAGCAATGATATGTTACACAGTCAGCTATTCAGCCCTTTAACAACATTAAACATCAATATATTTGAGAGACATCGATGATGATGGGTGATTATCTCAACCTTAGGCCTTACGCTGGGTGATTGGTGCTCTTAAGAAAAAATTTCATAAAGATATGTCACCCCTGACCTTTGGAACAATAGATTTAGGTAAAGTTATTTGTATTGCATCGAGGGGATGGTTTCAGTTTGAAACAGAGTAGATAGATAATCCATTTTCTGCCACTAAGAATCACATTTTTTGTTTTTTTTTATAGTGCATGAAGGACAATCGCTGGTTCTGCCCTCATTGAAAAGGTGAGGTAGCTAATTAGGAATGGCTGGTTGGCCGAGTTTGATAATAGAGAATATTCTAAATAACATTGGATGTGAAAAGGGAGATATGATAGTTGTTGCATGAGCACATGCACAAGTGGGACATTTGCCAACTTAATGTTAAAACATGCATGCATTCCTATGTGGCCTCGTTGTTGAACGTGTTTTCTTGGGACAGCAACTCACATGTCAGGCTTGGAGAGCTTTAGCCCCGTCGACCTAGGCTATGAGCATTCCTAACAACACTACACAATAGCAAACATCCTTTCTTTATCAACTAAACAAAAAGGAGAATGTTTTCCTATAAGTATACTACGTATTCCTCCTATATATATATATATATATATATAGAGTAAGGCTCTCCTAAGCTTAAGTTTATGATATGATTCCGTAAGCTAATGCTTCTAGGGCCCATCCTTGATCCATCCAAATGGACCAAACACACGACCCCCTTAAATTGCACAAGCCCACCAACTTTTGGTCAAATCCGAATTTACTAGACCGTTGGATCGACTATGTACCAATCCGAATAGACCGTTGACCATTAAACTTTTGGTGCCCAGATGGAGATGATAGAAACCACGATTTGGGCTGATTTTTTGTAGGAAGGAGGGTCCTAGGGAGTCCTTGAAATCCCCCCCACCCCCATTCCCATAGGGGTCCCCAAGTGGGCCCCACTACATAATTGAGCTTACTTTAGCTTACCTTATCTTAAGCTTCAGCTTAGGAGAGCCTTGCCCACATATATATATATATGCAGTTTAGCTTGTGGAGCCTACTTAGATTCATGATTAACAACTAAATAAGATAAGATGGTAACGCTGTCTTAAAGGTTTTCACAAAAAGGCTTTTGTATTTTTAGATAACCTCAAAATTAGGCCCATGTCTTATATTTTTACAAAAAAGGCCCCTGGTTTCATAGTCTAACAGATAACTTGTTAGTTTTTTACAGATAAATGAGCTGACCTGGATCCATGATGACCAAATGAGGAATAGCCGTATAGCGATGGAAAGGCTTAGATGTGGATTAAGAAAATCTGTGATATCATGATATTCAAATGATCATAGCTTTCAATTTTAGGTCCTTAAAGTTTAAGGGACAAAATCATCGTTCTTTACATTTTGACTCAACTGACAAGTCATTTGAGCTTTTCTTAAGGGTAAATCAATTGAAATAATAAAAAATTAATGGAGGATAATTACTTTTTGTACAGTAGGCAGGTTTTAGTAAAAAAAAAAACACAAAATATGAGAGCCTTTTTATATTGGATGAAAGTATAGGATTTTTTTAAATAAGATATTGCCCAAAAAATCAGTCCCACCATATCATCTTAGCCATTGATTTAATAACCTTAAAATTTAATGGCGTTAACTATAGATTTATTTGAGATTCAATCAAACAGTGAGTGAAAGTTCAATCAATGTGAAATTGTGCCTAACGTCACATAAAGAGATGACCAGAATATCAAAGGACTTGTACTAATTAAAAGTAGGCTCAAGTGCTGTCCATAGAATTGGACGGCCGCATGTATGCTTGTAGGAAAATATTGTCTAACAAAAAGATAAATTTTCCACAATCTTTGGCCCTTGCCTTAAAAAAGTCTCTGTCTCCCTCTAGAAAAAAAAGTTCACAATCTTTGGCCCCTACATGCTCTCTCTCTCTCACACACATCAATGCAATGCCCAACAAAAGTTGCATGAATATCAAATAGGTGGTGTCGTGGTGAATGCCAATTTTTAAACTAACTATAATAATAATAAGAAAAGGTCGTGAATGCCAATTTTTTAAGGACGGAGAATCGAGGAGGTCAGATTGATCATAGGTGGGCTCATGTGACTAGGTTGCTAATTGCACAGTGGCCACACTAGAATATTTCTATCATCATCATCAACTATCATCATGACAAGTGTTGAATTAACTGGATGCTTTTATATTTTAAACTTTTTTAGGGAAAACACTTGAGAATACTAAGTCAATCTCTGGTTTTGATTATCAGCTCCCATCGATTTTTTTTTATTATTATTAAGGAATGATGATGATTATGGGCGGGCATTTTAGTTGATGTGGTTAGGGATGTAACCGGTCGGTTCCAGTTTGGATTCATGGTGGACACGAAACCTTTAATGAGAGGGTAGAACCATAAACGGAACCATTGATGAAAAGATTGAACTGGAACCAAAACCAGTTCCGTATATAAAACAGGTCCGGGTCTATGTAAAGAATGATATGGAGAAAAAATCTAGTTTTTAGGAGTAATTCTTGAAATTTGAGGTAATATATACGTCGGGTACTAGGTGCATGGGTTGAAAAAGCAAGGTGGAACCGCATCCTAATATCTTTAGGTCACGGGTAAAACAAAAAAGAACCTAGACCTAAACCCGTTTATTTATCAAGGAATAAGTACGGATTCAAACCCTATTTCTAATGAATTGAAACCACCTCATAATCAGAGAATCAAAACCCATTTACATCCCAAGTATTGATACTAACAAGACCAAGAAGAGAAGAAGGATTTTATTAAAAGCCTTATCAGGTCATGATGGGGAAGACTTCGTTTTCAAAATACATACCTAGCAGTCACAGCAAAAAAGTTTGGGAAGATTACCGTACGGATGGCACTAAACCCGACATTTGCCTGACTATAAAAGATGAAAAAGTGAAAATTACCGGATAACTGTTCGTACAGAAAATGACGCCGCGATTATGACGATTTTACCCTTTATCGTGCGTGCGATATCCTAGAGTTGTAGGATATCCTAGGATTCGATATCCTAAACTGAAAAATCACTTTGTCTTTACAATTTCTATAAGAAGAATCAAAACAGAAAAAATGTTTATCAATACCACATGTATGAGCTGTTTTTTTAATGCATTCAGAAATGATATGGGCCCATACACCTTAGGATGAGGGCCCACATACCTTAAGAACTTAGAATGGTAAAATCCCATAGGAATGCACAAGTAAAAACGGAGAAGATGAAACAGATTTCTTCAGTTCGTAATGAAAATATGTAATTTTCATTTGGACAGGAGTAGATAACGGTGATATATCCTACATGCATAGGATATCAAATCCTAGAATATCTTATAGCCTTAGTTTATCGCATAGTAAAAGGCAAAATCGCAATAATCCCACCTCTTTTTTCATACGAACAGTTATCCGATAATTTATACTTTTTCATCTTTTATCTAACCAGTCATCCGTACAGTAATTGTCTCTAATATTTTCAGTGCAATAAGATGGTCATGGGATCAAGAACATACATTACAGAGAGAGGTCAGCATAACGTACCCGTTGGAATTCAAATGTGGGCTCCACATGGAAGTTTTGAATGCATGCGTGCAATGTTGCTGTGTGGGCGAACGTGCGGTGCATGTCTGTGGGGCCAATACTGAGTGTTCTCGAAGGTCAAGTGATTCCAATGTCCTGAATATTTGTGAATAATTTCTGTGGCCAGCACTTTTAATAAGGGAGTGTGGTCAGGGATGATCTTATAGTGGAACAATGGGGACTTGGGTCCCCCTCTAAACTCTTATGATAATTTTGGACCCGCCCCCTATAAATAAAAATACTAGGTCTACCACTGAATATATTATATGTGATATACATAAAAATGTTAATTGTATATTATATTAAATCTAATAAAAATAATATATATAAACCCATAATATTATAAATTTTATAAAAATACCCCTTAATGTTGAGAAATAGGACGGGAGGCCGTAACACTTCATAATGACGGTAGATGACCTTTTATTCCATTATCTCATAGAATGTCGGAAATATTATAGAATAATCCAATATTTAATGAAATCATGGAAGCAGAGCATTTGTATGTCACTATGTAGGGTTATTCCATGAATGTTGGGTTTTCCATGGTATCATGGAATAGAGATCCTCTACCGTTATTTTAAAGTGTGTTACTTGGGCCCTTCGCTATATTTATCAACTTTAAAAGAGCTGTTTTATAAAGATATCTATAATATTATATTTGGGTCCCAACTCAGGCTTGCATCTGAACTCGAACCCCACCCCTTTACTTGGCTACGCACATGATGTGTTGAGTTAATATATTTGTCCAAACACAATTTAGTATTGAATTAGTATATTTGTCCAAACACAATTTATTATCACCTATTAATCTCGAGCAGTTGCTTAATTGGTCTAGGATAATGGTTTGCTCCGTGACATTAAGGGTTTAAAACTATACCACCAAATTGGGGCCACAAAATATTTACTCGTCAACCTTAAAGATTAATCTAGCCTAAAGTGCGGGAGACAGCCTCCCTATTATGAACAAGAGACACTTTCACCTAACTATGAGAGATAAAGGCAAAAGCACCTCCATACTTACAAATGTAATATATATATATATGGGAAATATTCAAGTGCATCTATCCCTCACCATAGGGTGAGGAACACTTCCTTTTTTGAAAAGTTTCAAGTACAAAAGTGACTTTTTAAGTACATAGGAATACTCCTTATGTACTTTGAAACTTTCCAATAAAGGGAGTGTCCCTCACCCTATAGTGAGGGATAGACGCATAGGAATACTCCCATATATATATATATATATATATATGCACTTGCTCAGCCACACATCAGTCACACATCGGGAATCCTGAGGAACCCATTTATTAAAAGAATCGAAATCCCTCTAACAGGTGGGCCCCACCAGTTAAATCTCAAGCATTCAAGTCTTATGATCTCGTCATCTTCATCAAATCTTCATCGATCAAAGCTTCCAGAGTCGTGTTAGATCTGATCTACTGGACCACTGGCACCGACAAACTCGAGAGGAACGGGTAATGACAGTGATGGATCCACAGACAGACGGCGATCCCCACGAAGACTTAAAAATCTTGTTTCTATAAAAAATAATTATCAATTATTTTTCAGATATCAAAATGATTTTATTTTATTTATGTTAACAATTAGAGTTGAGAAAGGAGCATCTAATTGAGGGGGGATGTTAGAAATTCTAGGGATAGATTAAGAGTTTGAATTTAAACTTATTATCTCATCAGTATATCTCTCTTGCATAAATTGAGGAGTCTAGATGTCAATGAATTCTACCGTGGATTTATTTAAAAGTCTTTTTGCATACGAGGAAAATCTAAAGTCGGTTTTAAGTAAAGTTCATCCGGAATAAACTCATGCCTTATTCCACTTCACCAACTCTGGTTGACTCGAACTTTGAATAGGTGTTTGATTTCCACATCTGCACTGGTGTGCTGACGACATGGTGGGTGTTACACGCGGGATTTTGATGGAATTCCAAGGATCAGGAGAAGGTGGGATCAATCAATCACCCAACCCCTTCCACTGACTAAACCATCACTAATTCATGACCGGACCCGCTTGACCAGAAATAGAATTGCATGGCATGGACCCATGACAATAACTCGTAAAATTTGATTATCAATCTAAACCGTCTGCATAAAAAGTTAAATAGGAGGTGGGCCATTCTCAAAGATGAATGCAGGAATCTCTTTCTGAAACAACTTTTCTCATTCAAGGAGGAGTCTTCCTCTCCTTTCCTTTCTCCCTGTGGCAGTTCTTACTGGTCTTTGGAAATATCAAAACACGTGGGTGATGGGTTGGTAGGGCAATTTGGATCTATATATGCACCTGAAACCATTCAACTCAATTGATATGTAAGTGCATTGACTCTCAAGTCTCAAAGCAATTGCTGGCTTCATCCTTGTTTGAAACATGTGAGTCCGTAGGAGTTGCTCAGTTGGTTTTGTCACTCAGCTACCCAGTACTGACCCCCGGGTGTGCCACTCATCTTATTTGTGTGGGCTCTTCTTCTTACTACGTGGGTTTTTTTCTTAATTTCCACACTACTGGTGTGAGCTATCTTGGTCTTGGCCCTATGGCAAAAGAAAAAAAAGAAAAGAAAAAGAAAACAAGTAGTTGCAAGAACTCTTCTAGACTACAAGAGAAAAAAAAAAAAAAAAAAATTTGCCAGCAAAAACCATGGTCAGACCCATGCATTAGCTGGTGGGGGCTTTAAGCGGACACATGGTTTGGAAAAAGCCCATAAGGGGTCCTAGGATTTCCAACCTTTCTCCCATTAAACTCTCATTTCGTCGACTTTGAGCCCCCACCAGATCCCGAAAAGGCCCACAAAGAGGCTTTGGGACTGTGTGTCTTCTCCAACCAGGCTATTTTCTCTTCAACTTTGAGTCGTCTCTTGCCTCATTTTGACTCCGAGTTTTCTTCCACCCTCTAAACCCCTCAGGCATGGCTGCATCAACATTGGTGGATCGCACTCTCTCAACTATTTACAATGATATTTTTTATTTTATATACAACTATCTAAACTTTCTTGACAAGTTAGGGTTCTCAATGGACTTAAGTCGGGCTATATGTGCTTGAGCTCCAGTTTCAACTTTATAAATGGGCTGCTCTCATTTTTTTCTCCTTATTGTCAGTCATCTAAATGTTCTTTCATGTTTGGACTACTTCAATTGACCATCATCAGCCCCCTCAAACGAAAACGAAAATCCTGAGCTCGCCACTGGCAGGAACTCTCTTTTACCCTGTGGCTGGCCTAAAATCTTCATTGGTTCTGGCGGCAAACCAAAGATTTTTCATGTGAATTTTGAGAGTGGACCCCTGATTTTCATTGGATATTTTTTAAGTATAAACAAAATCTTAATATAGGTTTTAGAAGTGTACCATGGTTTGACAGCACAACCGCGTCCCATGATTCGACTGTGCCAAGGTCGGGCCTAAGCTTAGCCCGATATTGAACATAAACTAAACATTCTCTAATTATCCGTATACCGTCACCGGACACCCGGTGTGAATCGGACTTTAAACCATCTTTTTTTTCGGGCTTGGGAAAAAGAATGCAATGCAACAAGCAAACATGACAGTTTTTTTTCCTTGCTGGTGACAATAGAAAATAAGAAAATCAATAGACCATTAAAATTAACTTGAGTCATTAAAGTTTGATAATTAAGCTAAAATAAAAGCTATTTATGCCATTTATCCAGAAAAAAATAGCAATGATATGTTACACAGTCAGCTATTCAGCCCTTTAACAACATTAAACATCAATATATTTGAGAGACATCGATGATGATGGGTGATTATCTCAACCTTAGGCCTTACGCTGGGTGATTGGTGCTCTTAAGAAAAAATTTCATAAAGATATGTCACCCCTGACCTTTGGAACAATAGATTTAGGTAAAGTTATTTGTATTGCATCGAGGGGATGGTTTCAGTTTGAAACAGAGTAGATAGATAATCCATTTTCTATTTGTAAATTTATTTTAATTATTTCTATTTCAAGTTAATGTTTGATTTCCAATAGATATTGTTAAGAAACTCTGGGGTTATTAGAACCAAAGTTGACTGTCTTCGGATGAGGGAAGGTGACTGCCTAGGTTGGAACCGTCCAAATTAGCTTTAATAATTTGTTTCCTTAAATTTGCACTAATAAGTACATTTCAAATAGACTCATGCAGACAATGAGGAAAATACAACCACAAAAAGAATAAGGGTAAAGAATTTAGGGGCATTTGGCGGCAGGTCCCTCAACATTGCACTTTATTGCCTTAGGTCCACAAAAAAAAGTCATAGAGCCAAAGGTCCTTCACACACTTTTTCAACACCTAAAATGTCTAATTTAGCCCTTTCTTTAAATCATATCCCATGATTGGTGGGATATCTCATTACTAATGGTCAGCTACCATTTAATTGGCCACAATTAATGGAATCTCATTAATGAGATTTTCAAATAAATTCTAAAAACACACAAATAAATTTCAAAATAACACAAATAAATTTCTAAAAAAGTAATAATTTCAAAAAAATGCAATAAATCTCAAAAGAAAGCATAGAAATTTAAAAAGACACAAATAAATTTCAAAAGATCCAAATAAACTTTAAAAAATATAAATAAATTTCAAAAGATGAAAACCAATTTAAAAAGACGTAAATAAATTTCAAAAGATCGAAATAAATTTCAAGAGATCCAAATAAATTTCAGAAAATGTAAATAAATCTTAAAAAACTCAAACAAGTCTCAAAAGGTCCAAAGAAAATTTCAAAAATACAAATAAACTTCAAAAAAAGCAAATAAAATTCAAAAGACTTAAATAAAATTAAAAAATGTAAATAAATTGAAAAAAAATAAAAATACATTTGCCAAAATTGATAAACTAATTTTCTAAATTTCAGAAAAAATTGCCAAAAACTCAAGTATTTTTGTCAAAACTCAATTAAATTTATTTCAAAAAATATAAATAAATTTCAAAAGACACAAATAAAATTTAAAAACAGAAATAGATCTAAGAAAATACAAATAAATTTGCCAAAAATACAAAAATATTCGTTCAAAAACTCATTTAAAATTTTCAAAATGGAGATAAATTTGTTAAAAACTCGACTATATTTTTCAAAACTTCAAATAAATTTGCCAAAAACTCAGATAGATTTGTTCAGAACTTAGATAATTTTATTCCAGAACTCAGATAGATTTGTCCAAAACTCAGATAAATTTGACAAAAACTCAGCTAAATTTGATAAAAATTCAGATAAATTTGACATAAACTCACCTATATTTGACAAAAAATCAGATAAATTTCCTTCTCAATAAAGCCTACAACTTTCAAAATGAAAATAAATTTGTCAAAAACTCGACTATATTTTTCAAAAATTCAAATAAATTAAAAAAAAAAAACTCAGATAAATTAGTTCAGAACTCAGATAATTTTATTCCATAACTCAGATAAATAGGCAAAAACTCAGATAAATTTTTCCAGAACTCAGATAAATTTGACAAAAAACTCAGCTAAATTTGATAAAAAATCAGATAAATTTGACATAAACTCACCTATATTTGACAAAAAATCAGATAAATTTCATTCTCAATAAAGCCTGCAACTAGGCTCTTCTCTCTCCTCTCCCTCACCTTTCCTCGCTCTCTATCCAATAGAGAAATTGGGGCAAGGAAATGCTGAAATGAAAAGAAAAAAGAAACCAAAAATTCATCTCCATGTCAAAATTCCTAAAATTAAAATGAACTGGGTCAGTTCCCGATTAGTTCCTGACTCACCCAAAGAATCAAAGGGTCCTCCTAGCTAAAGCTTTGTAGCCCAACTACAAAAGGGGTGCATGTGGATTCCTTTCCCACAGGTCTGGTTGACCCCACCCTAGTTTTATAGCCTCTATTTGGCCACAAATCATCATCTATCAATGGACGGTTAGGTATCACCTTTTCTTCTCATAGACAAGTCATTGAGAAATATCCATCAAATGCAGTAGCCAAATCTCTAAAGAGACACGAACGACGACATCCCACATAAGAACATCTCTGTTGGACACAACGTCGAACACCTGGCGTGCATCTTCCATTCTGCAAAAGTATGCGTACTGGCTTACGAGTTTGGCGGCGAGGAATGGGCTTTGTTGGAGGCCGCTGGTGATGATCTGGGCATGGATTGTTTTGAGGATTTTGTGGACTGATGCAATGTTGTAAGAGGCGAGTGTAGTAGTAAGAGTTTTTGTAGATGTAGATGGATCCTTGGCTACCATCAGCGGAGAAGCCCTATTGAAAAACTCGACTATGGTTTCATCAGCAGGCGCAGACGACGTGGTCGTGCATCCAAGGCTGATCCGCTTGGCAACCTTGATCTGCGTCGTCTCCGGATCCTCACGCCCATTCGGATCGGAGGCGCTGATGGCGAGCGCAAGCTGCACCTGAAATTCCTCTTCGAAGAAATTGTAATCTGCCTCTCCGTCGCCAACCGCCCTCCGCAATTCCCCAGCACCACCATCCGCGGCCCGGCCTCTCGCAGGCACGGCAGAAGAAGAAGAAGAAGCTGATTATCATGAAGACGACAAAGAAGAAGAAGATGAAGCGTGTCAATTTTTTGGCAATCTTTGATGATGATTGTTAGGGTTATTCCCTCCGAAGTGGAGTTTGCAAGATCTAGAGAAGTTAAAATGAGGGAGAATACAAGATTTAAAATTTTTAAATTCAAAATTTTATTCCTAAAATGGTTGAAAGGGCAAATTAGTCTTAAAAAATATGATCATGTGGATACAGGGACCTAAGGCTGCAAATAGTCTAGCTGAGTGGACCATATGCTTTAAAAAGTATTTCCTTGGACTAGAGGCTGGAAACATTGACTTATAGGGACCTTTCGCTAATTTCTCCTAATTTATACCACATCATCTTCACATGATTTGCATCCATCAGGTAAAAGGTACCTCTTAGCAGATTAAAATCCTATATTAAAGATAACACTGATTTGCATATATAATATTATAAAATTAAAAACATCACCTGGTCTCAGGGCCGGGCTTGGCAATTTGGGTTTTATTCTGGCACAGGTTTGGGCTCAGTTTACCTGCATGTTGGGTGTACTTACCCAATGCCCGGCTCTACCTGCCTGAGTTGAGGATGATTACACAGCAAAACAAACATGGTAAAAAAACTCAATAAACTGCAAACTTGGTCACAACCAACAAGCAATAGTGTAGCCTGTCCGGGAAAAGCGGCGCAGTGGAACAAACAATCTGCAATCTACGATCAAGCACACACAATCCACACAATATTAAGCAATCAATCCGCAAAGATAAAGAAATATGTGATTCGGCAAAATTGCCTACGTCCACTGACAAAGCTCAAAGATCTGAAAATCTTTCATTTATTTATTCTATTTTATTTTGGTTTATTTTATTTAAACTAGAGATTCAAACTCCAGCATTCTCACACATGTGTACACATGTTCCAAACAAGCTGATCCATGGTCGGAGTCTCGGAGATGAAAAACCTCCTGCTTATATATTAGGCGTTATTGACCACAATATTCCCATAATAGGCAACTTTGGAGGTTACACAAATGATGATATTTACAAAGCTATGCATTTTGGGCGCACAAGCAGAAAACAGATAAAGTGGTGGTATATGCTATTTTGACTAAAGAATAGCATTGTAGTTAGAATTGACTAAAGAAGAATATAACAAAATATTGTGCTCTGTTATAAAATAAACTTTGTAGACATCAAAGAGAATCCATAATAAACATTAGTTGACTAATTATAATTTTTGCTCTGTCATGCCTTGTTTGAAGTTTGAAAAACATTCCGCTCCAAGTCGATCTAACCTAATCTAAAAATTGTGGGGAAACTCATATAGCTTGAAAGACAGACCTCTATTGGAATTTGGCTTTCAGGTCAACAAATATGAAAATGAAAATATATACAAACCTAGTGCTCCGTTTTCATTTTAACTTTTTTTCTTGAGTGGTACCAAAGTTTATATACGTAGGAACCTTTACGGGATAAGAGAGCTAGCCTGCTTGGCATGATTTTAAACTCGGTTCTCAAATAAAATAAACTTGTTTGGATGCAATTTGTGGAAATTATTCCCTAACAATTCACATAACCATTTTCTGTATATAAACATTTTCTTTCTTCTAAGGCCAGGCGCCATATGCTCAAATACACAACAAATTAACAGCACTTGATTGATCCCGCTGCAGATAAAAAGATAAGAGAAAATAAGAAAACTCAAAACAAATGTAGACAGGTTAACCACCTTTCAACAAAGATGAAAACATATTATGATGTAGAACCTACAAAGCCAACCCTATATAGATGGATTAGGCCCTAGTGACGATGGCCCGTAGATCTTCACATTTGCCTCTTCATACTCATGTTTTTTCTTATTCCTTCGACCAGGCAACTATTTTCCTTTCCTAAGAAAAATGTCATATATCTGCTAAATATTGCTGTCAATATTTTCAACTTCTGTCCCAGTTAAGAATATTATTTATTCGAAAATTTACCAAATACTATATTGAACTATTCAGCATTAGGCATTGCTTTAATATTAAAAGGCAGCAAATTGAAATGCAGCATATTGGTTTTGGAATAAGTATCAAATGTAAAACAGGTCAATCACAAAGTTTTTGAGAAGTCTTGTGAATAACTTTGACAATTATCCTTTATTTGTTAGGAATTAGGATTCATCACCTCAATTCAGTTGCCATCATTCCATTGAAATCAGCCACTCAAAAACAGAATGAGAAACGGTCCCGCGAAATGGAAGCTTATAATATTGATTCCTTGGAAATTCCAATAGTGCTAAAGATGACAGATCGCTATAATGAAGATAAACCGAGGGGCCATAAAACCTTTCATGAAACCATTTATTGTCACCCAAAAGGATGCTTTCATGATAATTTGCATGATCCATCTTAACTATTTGCTTTACTGATTGGATTATGTTACACAAAGCAGGCTTCTCCTGTAAAAATGCTCATTAATTTTTTGATAATCAGTGAGGCGTACAGCTAATATCCTATTGCACAGAAAAGAATGCTAGCAGCCTAGCAATGCAGTTAAAGTTAAAATCAATATTCTGAAAGTCAGATCAGACTGGAACATTGAAAGATGGCTGAAATTGCAAAACATAAATAGTGAGTTGTAAAATTGTAGGTATAATTTCACATGTGGACATGCACATACAAATGCTTTTCTATGGAGATGACAGTTATTTCTAGTTTTGGTCATTCACCAGAAAAGTTTTGTACCGTCCGAGTACCGAAAAGAGAAAGAATGGGTGTTACTACTTCCTATGAAAATCAAAGAGCATAGGTATAATTTTCATTTTAAAAGAACAAAAATATCTATAAATAACAAGATGAAATGTTTTTTTATTTGAAATAATCATAAATCTTTGAAAAAAGAAGCAAAATTTGAACTTTTTGTGGCCAAAATTCGAATATGGAAAGATAAGTGGATGTTGGATGTCTGACAAAGTGAGGACCTGGAATGAATAAGGAAAGACTCATCTCATTCTGGGTTAGTGGGAACATTAGTCCCATCCTATCATTCCCGAATATAGATACATATACAGACATGGATAGGAGAAGCAGGGACGCTGTTCTATACTTTGAAATCAAAGAAACAAAAATGGATTCAGGTATTCTATCCATAACATGACAGTTTATATTCCACATATTGACTTCTATTACAAAAAGCTCATACCGTGCAACTAACTTGGTTGTTCTTTACACAAAGTATTACTTCTCATCTTCAGAATATTTCCAAACTTAATGAAGGTACTGCTAATAACATTTTCTTTCAAACAATGTTACGTTGAGAAGTATGAAGAATAAATGAAACATTATGAAATAATGGACCTGATACAGTATGAAATGCTAAAATCATCTATATTACAAGTATGCCCATTTTATTATTTTATCCTGTGGAGACATACACTAAGCATATACAATATCTGGGTATTGAAGGTCCCATTGAAAGACCAAGAAGTTAACAATGAAGATTGTGAAGCAAAAGAGGAAATACCTTATATCATTCGTAGTCATGAACAGTAGTGAACAAGAATTCCATATTAAGCCATGGGCATGTCCAAAAGGCCTTAAAGCAAGATGATAAATGAAAGGTACTTGGAAATTCTGCCACGCATCCTTAGTTCAGAGATCCTATATCCAATCTTGCAGCCTCAATATTCACTTTTATTCTGAAAATAAGTAAAAATGCAGGTGGGTCCTTTCATTACAAATGGACTCTCCTTACTTCAGTTGCCGGTTGATCCAGGTGCATGAGTCAGTTATGATAGATAGAAGGCTTATATAGCAACCGTGCTGATCAAGTTGAAAGATGCACAAGGGCTGTGTCAGTTTGTCACTGATTTAATCATAAATTATCTGGTAACTCTTGAACCCCCTCCTATTGGTTAGTCACTACTGCCCAACCACCAACTCCACCTCAATCATAAGGAAACCATACTGATCCACTTGAAAGATGCACTAGGGCTGAGTCCGTTTGTCCCTGGATTTAAGCAACATGTATTCGGTAACACTTGAACCACCTATTGGCTAGTCATTATAGTACAACTAACAACTCCACCTCACTCATATCCTATGTATTGTCCTCAAACTCCTTTTGGCAGTCTTCTTTTGGTTTTTCTGAATTGTTCCGATTCTGCTTCCACTAATTTCTCCACTCCTAGAAGCTGCATAAGAGTGAAAAAAATCATCCCGCATTTAGAAGCTGAACAATAAGTTGACTACTACTTTTTCAGATATTGTTGATAACTTCTGTGTCATCATGGAGGAGACTTCATTCTGGTTTACAGAAAGACCAACTGGAAGCAACGTAGGTACAATGAGGACTGTGGCCTATAGAAGATGCATCACAACGTATAGTGTTCTAATTCCACTACCCCCCCTACCCCCCCCCCCAACACAAATCAAGTGTGGCTAATGTTCAGAGATCCCGATTTGTGATCTGATAGATAGCACTGTGGTTGAGTGAGTCAAGAAAAGTCCCCCAGATTGAAAGGTTGTGTGCATCAGTTGCAAATTCTCTAAGTCGTCTCTACGCATCAAATGATTTAAACATTCATGTTAGGACAACATCAACAAATTCTGGTTAAAACATGGAATCAATGGCCGAGTGAGTCACACAAGATTTAAGTCCACAGCGATACGCGCGGTGGAAACTACGTATTCACGACCCAAGTCGCACGCATAATTTGTGCCGAAGCCCGGTTCACAAAACCAGGTACGTGCATTTTCCTACAAGTACCGCTACTGGGGATCCACTACCCTAATGAAGAAATGCCCAATATCGCTTTGAAAGGAACTAGATTAAGTGCATTTCTTTCTTCCTCATTCAGACACTGAATAAATTGGGCACGTCCGAAGAAAGAAACAAGGGGCCAATTATCAACAACATGTGGATTCCAAGTGAAGAATACTCGAGGAATTTTGTTTCTTTCTTCTTTAGGAAAGTTCATTATATATGTAACAAGGAATCCATAAAACAGATTTCTTTTCTCGGTACTTAGCGATGGCGATCCAACGCGGCAGATCCAACGCGCGATCACCTAGATCGTCTCTACGCATCAAATGATTTAAACATCCATGTTAGGGCAAGATCAACAAATTCCGATTAAAACATGGAATGAATGGACAAGTTCAAAGCAAGCTGGACTTCCAAATTAAGGCCAAGATATGCATGATTATCAGGTGTTAAAATTAAAAAAAAAATATCGGATCAGTCGCGTTCATCCCTCGACCATAATTTTCTTCAAAATAGTCCATCGCTGCATAATTAAATAGACTGCAACGCGCGGTGTGGGAATTCCATGTTCACGACCCAACCCAAACCACAATTAACGCCCAAACGTGGTTCATAGAACCAGCATTCGACATTTGTCTATGAGTACCTCCAATGCGAGTCCACTACGCCACTGAAGAAATGCCCAATATTGCTTTAAGAGGACCTAGTTTCAGTGCACTGATTTCATCGCTACTCACGGACCGAAATAAAATGGGCACGTCTGAAGAAAGAAACAAGGGGCCAAATATCAACAACACGTGGACTCCAAGTGAAGAAAAATCAATGATGTTGTTTCTTTTTTCTTTTGGAAAGTTCAACATCGATGTAATAAGGAAAAACCTGATTTCTTTCCTCGGTACTTAGCAACGACTATCTAACGCGACAGATCTAACGCACAATCATCTGGACCGTATCTACGGTTCAAATGATTGAAACATCCATGTTTGGAAAACATCAACAAATTCCGGTTGAAACATGGAATGAACGGCCGAGTTAATCACAGAAGATTTATGTACATAGCAATACGCGGTGTGGAACCTACAAATTCACGACCCAAGTCGCGCGCATACTTTGCACCCAAGCTCGGTCCACAAAACCAGGTATGTGCATTTTCCTACAAGTACCACTACTAGGGGTCCATTACCCCAATGAAGAAATGCCCAATATCGCTTTGAAAGAAACTAGATTCAGTGCACTTCTTTCTTCCTCATTCAGACACTGAATAAATTGAGCACGACCATAGAAAACAACAAGGGGCCAATTATCAACAACAAGTGGACTCCACGTGAAGAATACTCAAGGAATTTGTTTCTCTCTTCTTTAGGAAGTTCATTATCTATGTAAAAAGGAATCCATAAAACATATTTCTTTCCTCGGTACTAAGCGATGACGATCAAACGCGACGGATCATCTGGATCGCCTTTACGCAACAGATGATTTAAACATCCATGTTAGGGCAAGATCAACAAATTCCGGTTAAAACATGGAATGAATGGACAAGTTCAATGCAAGTTAGACTTCCAAATTAAGGCCAAGATATGCAGAATTATCACGTGTTACAAATAAAAAAATTATCGAATCAGTCACGTTCATCCCTCAACCATAATTTTCTTCAAAAGAGTCCATCGTTGCAGGATTAAATAGACTGCAACGTGTAGTATCGAAATTGCACGTTCACGACCCAACCAAAACCACAATTAGAGCCAAAACGTGGTTCATAGAACCAGCAAGTACCGCCAGTGTGAGTCCACTACGCCACAGAAGAAATGCCCAATATTGATTTAAGAGGAGCTAGATTTAGTGCACTGACTTCTTCACTACTCACGGACCTAAATAAAATGGGCATGTCATAAGAAAGAAACAACGGGCCAAATATCAACAACATGTGGACTCAAAGTGAAGAATAATCAATGATGTTGTTTCTTTCTTCTTTTGGAAAGTTCATTATCGATGTAATAATGAAAAACCCGATCTCTTTCCTCGGTACTTAGCAACGACTATCTAACGCGGCAGATCTAACGCGCGATCATTTGGATCGTCACTACAAGCCCGGTTTACAAAACCAGGTACGTGCATTTTCCTACAAGTACCGCAACTGGGGGTCGACTACCCCAATGAAGAAATGCCCAATATCGTTTTGAAAGGAACTACAATTAGTGCATCACTTTCTTCCTCCTTCAGACATTGAATAAATTGGGCACGTCCGAAGAAAGAAACAAAGGGCCAATTATCAACAACATGTGGACTCCAAGTGAAGAATACTCGAGGAATTTTGTTTCTTTCTTCTTTAGGAAAGTTCATGATCTATTTAAATGAAAATCCATAAAACAAATTTCTTCCCACGATACTTTGCGATGATGATCCAACGCGACAGATCATCTGGATCATCTCTACGAATCAAATTATTTAAACATCCATGTTAGGGCAAGATCAACAAATTCGATTAAAACATGGAATGAATGGACAAGTTCGATGCAAGTTGGACATCCAAATTAAGGCCAAGATATCTAGGAGTATCTGGTGTTCAAATCAAAAAACTTATCGGATCAGTCGCGTTCATCCGTCGACCACAATTTTCTTCAAAAGAGTCCATCGCTGCCGAATTAAATAGACTGCAATGCGCGGTGTGGGAATTACATGTTCACGACCAAACCAAAACCACAATTAGTGCCCAAACGTGGTTCATAGAACCAGCATCCGGCATTTGTCTATGAGTATCGCCAGTGCGAGTCCACTACACCACCGAAGAAATGCCCAATATTGCATTAAGAGGAGCTAGATTCAGTGCACAGATCTCTTCACTACTCAGGGACCTAAATAAAATGGGCACATTCGAAGAAAGAAACATGCAGCCAAATATCAAAAACAAGTGGACACCAAGTGAAGAATAATCAATGATATTGTTTCTTTTTCCGTTTGGAAAGTTTACTATGAAGGTAATAAGGAAAAAACTGATCTCTTTCCTCGGTACTTAGAAAACGACTATCTAATGCGACAGATCAAACGCGCAGTCATCTGGATAGTCCCTACACGTCAAATGATTCAAACATCAATGCTTAGAGAACATCAACAAATTCCGGTAAAAACAGGGAATGAATGGCCGAGTTAGTCACAGAAGATTTAAGTATACAGCCATACGCGGGGTAGAAGCGACGTAATCACGAGCCAAGTCGTGCGCGTAATTGGCGCCCAAGCCCGGTTCACAAAACCAGGTACGTGCATTTTCCAACAAGTACCGCTACTGGGGATCCACTACCCCAATGGAGAAATGCCCAATATTGTTTTGAAAGGAACTAGATTCAGTGCACTTCTTTCTTCCTCATTCAGACACTGAATAAATTGGGCAAGTCCGAAGAAAGAAACAAGGGGCCAATTTTCAACATGTGGACGGCTAGTGAAAAATACTCGAGGAATTTTGTTTCTTTAATCTCTAGGAAAGATCATTATCTATGTAACAAGGAATCCATAAAACAGATTTCTTTCCTCAGCACTTACCGATGACGATCCAACTCGACAGATCATCCGGATCGTCTTTAAGCATCAAATGATTTAAAATTCCATATTAGGGCAAGATCAACAAATTCCGGATAAAACATGGAAGGAATGGACAAGTTCGATGCAAGCTGGACTTCCAAATTAAGGCCAAGATATCCAAGACTATCTGGTGCTAAAATCAAAAAATTATTGGATCGGTCGCGTTCATCCGTCGACCACAATTTTCTTCAAAAGAGTCCATCCCTGCATAATTAAATAGACTGCAATGCGCGGCGTGGGAACTTCACGTTCACGACCCAAACAAAACCACAATTAGCGCCGAAACATGGTTTCATAGAACCAGCATCCGGCATTTGACTCAGAGTACCGCCAGTGCTAGTCCACTACGCCACCGAACAAATGCCCCATATTGCTTTCAGAGAAGCTAGATTCATTGCATTGATTTCTTCGCTACACAGCGACCTAAATAAGATGGGCATGTCAGAAGAAAGAAACAAGGGGCCAAATAAAAACAACATGTGGACTCAAAGTGAAGAATAGTCAATGATGTTGTTTCCTTCTTCTTTTGGAAAGTTTATGGTCGATCTAATAAGGAAAAAACTGATCTCTTTCCTCGATACTTAGCAACGACTATCGAACGCAACAGATTAAACGCGCGATCATCTGGATCGTCCCTACGCGTCAAATGGCCAGGTTAGTCACAGAAGATTTAAGTACAACGCTAGACGTAGGGTGGAACCCAAGTATTTACGACCCAAGTCGCGCGCAAATTTTGCGCCCAAGCCCGGTTCACAAAACCAGGTACGTGCCTTTTCCTAAAAGTACCGCTACTGGGGGTCCACTACCCCTATGAAAAATGCCCAATATTGTTTTGAAAGGAACTAGATTCAGTGCACTACTTTCTTCCTCATTCAGACAATGAATTAATTGGGCACGTCCGAAGAAAGAAACAAGGGGCCAATTATCAACAACAAGTGGACTCCAAGGGAAGAATACTTGAGGAATTTTGTTTTGTTTCTTCTTTAGCAAAGTTCATTACCTATGTAAATGAGAATCCATAAAACAGATTTCTTTCCCCGGTACTTAGCGATGACGATCCAACGTGACAGATCATATGGATCGTATCTAAGCATCAAATGATTTAAAAACCCATGTTCGGGCAAGATCAACAAATTCCGGTTAAAACATGGAGTGAATGGAAAAGTTCGAAGCAAGCTGGACTTCCAAATTAAGGCCAACATATCCAGGACTATCTGGTGCTCAAAGCAAAAAATTATCGGATCAGTCGCATTCATCTGTCGACCACAATTTTCTTCAAAAGAGTCCATCGCTGAAAGAAACAATGGTCCAAATATCAACAACATGTGGACTCAAAGTTAAGAATATTCAATGATGTTGTTTCTTTCTTCTTTTGGAAAGTTTATGATCGATGTAATAAGGAAAAAACCGATCTCTTTCCTCGGTACTAAGCAACGACTATCTAACACGAAAGATCAAACGCGCGATCATCTGGACCGACCCAACGCGTCAAATGATTCAAACATCCATGTTCAGACAACATCAACAAATTCCGGTTAAAACATGGAATCAATGGCCGAGTTAGTCACAGAAGATTTAAGTCCAGAATTATACGTGGTGGAACCTACGTATTCACGACCCAAGCGCGCGCATAAGTTGCGCCCAAGCCCGGTTCACAAAACTAGGTACGTGCATTTTCCTAAAAGTACCGCTACTGGGGGTCCACTACCCCAATGAAGAAATGCCCAATATCGTTTTGAAAGGAACTAGATTCAGTGCACTACTATCTTCCCCATTCAGACACTGAATAAATTGGGCACGTCCGAAGAAAGAAACAAGGGGCCAATTATCAACAACATGTGGACTCCAAGGGAAGAATACTCGAGGAATTTTGTTTCTTTCTTCTTTAGGAAAGTTCATTATCTATGTAAATGAGAATCCATAAAACAGATTTCTTTCCCCGGTACTTAGCGATGACGATCCAACGCGACAGATCATATGGATCGTATCTAAGCATCAAATGATTTTAAAACCGATGTTGGGACAAGATCAACAAATACCGGTTAAAACATGGAGAGAATGGAGAAGTTTGATGCAAGCAGGACCTCCAAATTAAGGCCAAGATATCTAGGATTCTAACGTGCTCAAATCAAAAAAAATATCATATACGTCGCTGCGTTCATCCCCCGACAAAAATATTCTTTAAAAGAGTCCTTCGCTGCATAATTAAATAGACTGCAACGCGTGGCGTGGGAACTATATGTTCACGACGCGACAAAAACCACAATTAGCGCCCAAACGTGTTTCATAGAACCAGCATCCGGCATTTGTCCCTGAGTACCGCCAGTGCGAGTTCACAACGCCACGGAAGAAATCCCAATATCTCTTTAAGAGGAGCTAGATTCAGTGCACTGATTTCATCGCTACACAGGGACCTAAATAAGATGGGCACGTCCGAAGAAAGATACAAGGGGCCAAATATCAACAACATGTGGACTCCAAGTGAAGAATAATCAATGATGTTGTTTCTTTCTTCTTTTGGAAAGTTTATGATCGATGTATTAAGGAAAAAACCGACCTCTTTCCTCGGTACTAAGCAACGACTATCACACACGAAAGATCAAACGCACGATCTTTTGGATCGTCCCTACGCGTCAAATGATTCAAACATCTATGTTCAGACAACATCAACAAATTCCGGTTAAAACATGGAATCAATCGCCGAGTTAGTCACAGAAGATTTAAGTCCACAATTATACGCGCGGTGGAACCTACGTGTTCACGACCCAAGTCGCGAGCATAATTTGCGCCCAAGTCCGGTTCACAAAACCAGGTACGTGCGTTTTCCTACAAGTACCGCTACTGGGGGTCCACTACCCCAATGAAGAAATGCCCAATATCGTTTTGATAGGAACTAGATTCAGTGCGCTACTATCTTCCTCCTTCAGACACTGAATAAATTGGGCACGTCCGAAGAAAGAAACAAGGGGCCAATTATCAACAACATGTGGACTCCAAGTGAAGAATACTCGAGAAATTTTGTTTCTTTCTTCTTTAGGAAAGTTCATTATCTATGTAAATGAGAATCCATAAAACAGATTTCTTTCCTCGGTACTTAGCGATGACGATCCAATGCGACAGATGATATGGATTGTATCTAAGCATCAAATTATTTAAAAATCCATGTTAGGGCAAGATCAACAAATTCCGGTTAAAACATGGAGTGAATGGAGAAGTTCGATGCAAGCTGGACCTCCAAATTAAGGCCATGATATCCAGGGCTATCTAGTGTTCAAATCAAAAACTTATCGGATCAGTCGCGTTCATCCGTCGACCACAATTTTCTACAAAAGAGTCCATCGCTGCAGAATTAAATAGACTCCAACCCGCGGTGTGGGAACTACACGTTCACGACCCAACCAAAACCACAATTAGCACCCAAACGTGGTTCATAGAACCAGCATCCGGATTCTGTCTATGAGTACCGCCAGTGCGAGTCCACTACGCCACTAAAGAAATGCCCGATATTGCTTTAAGAGGAGCTAGATTTAGTGCACTGATTTCTTCGCTCCTCTTGGAACTAAATAAAATGGGCACGTCCGAAGAAAGAAACAAGGGGCCAATTATCAACAACATGTGGACTCCAAGTGAAGAAAACTAAAGGAATATTGTTTCTTTCTTCTTTAGGAAAGTTCATTACCTATGTAACAAGGAATCCATAAAACAGATTTCTTTCCTCGGTACTTTAGCGAAGACGAACCAACGCGACAGATCATATGGATCATATCTAAGCATCAAATGATTTAAAAATCCATGTTAGGGCAAGATCAACAAATTCCGGTTAGAACATGGAGTGAATGGAGAAGTTCGATGCAAGCTGGACCTCCAAATTAAGGCCAAGATATCCAGGACTATCTGGTGTTCAAATCAAAAAATTATCGTATCAGTTGCGTTCATCCCCGACCAAAATTTTCTTTCAAAGAGTCCTTCGCTACATAATTAAATAGACTGCAATGCGCGGGGTGGGAGCTTCATGCTCACGACCCAATAAAACCACAAATAGCGCGCAAACGTAGTTCATAGAACCAGCATCCGGCATTTGTCTCTTAGTACCGCCAGTGCGAGTCCACTACGCCACTGAAGAAATGCCCAATACTGCTTTAAGAGGAGCTATATTCAGTGCACTGATTTCTTCGTTACACAGGGACCTAAATAAATGGGCACGTCCGAAGAAAGAAACAAGGGGACAAATATCAACAACATGTGGACTCCAAGTGAAGAATAATCAATGATGTTGTTTCTTTCTTCTTTTGGAAAGTTTATGATCGATGTAATAAGGAAAAAACCGATCTCTTTCCTCGGTACTAAGCAACGACTATCTAACACGAAAGATCAAACGCGCGATCTTCTGGATCGACCCTACGCGCCAAATGATTCAAACATCCATGTTCAGACAACATCAACAAATTCCGGTTAAAACATGGAATCAATCGCCGAGTTAGTCACAGAAGATTTAAGTCCACAATTATACGCACGGTGGAACCTACGTGTTCACGACCCAAGTCGCGAGCATAATTTGCGCCCAAGTCCGGTTCACAAAACCAGGTACGTGCGTTTTCCTACAAGTACCGCTACTGGGGGTCCACTACGCCAATGAAGAAATGCCCAATATCATTTTGATAGGAACTAGATTCAGTGCACTACTATCTTCCTCCTTCAGACACTGAAAAAATTGGGCACGTCCGAAGAAAGAAACAAGGGGCCAATTATCAACAACATGTGGACTCCAAGTGAAGAATACTCGAGAAATTTTGTTTCTTTCTTCTTTAGGAAAGTTCATTATCTATGTAAATGAGAATCCATAAAACAGATTTCTTTCCTCGGTACTTAGCGATGACGATCCAACGCGACAGATCATATGGATCATATCTAAGCATCAAATGATTTAAAAATCCATGTTAGGGCAAGATCAACAAATTCCGGTTAAAACATGGAGTGAATGGAGAAGTTCGATGCAAGCTGGACCTCCAAATTAAGGCCATGATATCCAGGGCTATCTAGTGTTCAAATCAAAAACTTATCGGATCAGTCGCGTTCATCCGTCGACCACAATTTTCTACAAAAGAGTCCATCGCTGCAGAATTAAATAGACTCCAACCCGCGGTGTGGGAACTACACGTTCACGACCCAACCAAAACCACAATTAGCACCCAAACGTGGTTCATAGAACCAGCATCCGGATTCTGTCTATGAGTACCGCCAGTGCGAGTCCACTACGCCACTGAAGAAATGCCCAATATTGCTTTAAGAGGAGCTAGATTCAGTGCACTGATTTCATCGCTACACAGGGACCTAAATAACATGGGCACGTCCGAAGAAAGATACAAGGGGCCAAATATCAATAACATGTGGACTCAAAAGTGAAGAATAATCAATGATGTTGTTTCTTTCTTCTTTTGGACAGTTTATGATCGATGTAATAAGGAAACAACTGATCGCTTTCCTCGGTACTAAGCAACGACTATCTAACACGAAAGATCAAACGCGCGATCTTCTGGATCGACCCTACGCGCCAAATGATTCAAACATCCATGTTCAGACAACATCAACAAATTCCGGTTAAAACATGGAATCAATCGCCGAGTTAGTCACAGAAGATTTAAGTCCACAATTATACGCGCGGTGGAACCTACGTGTTCACGACCCAAGTCGCGAGCATAATTTGCGCCCAAGTCCGGCTCACAAAACCAGGTATGTGCGTTTTCCTACAAGTACCGCTACTGGGGGTCCACTACCCCAATGAAGAAATGCCCAATATCGTTTTGATAGGAACTAGATTCAGTGCGCTACTATCTTCCTCCTTCAGACACTGAATAAATTGGGCACGTCCGAAGAAAGAAACAAGGGGCCAATTATCAACAACATGTGGACTCCAAGTGAAGAATACTCGAGAATTTTTGTTTCTTTCTTCTTTAGGAAAGTTCATTATCTATGTAAATGAGAATCCATAAAACAGATTTCTTTCCTCGGTAATTAGCGATGACGATCCAATGCGACAGATGATAAGGATCGTATCTAAGCATCAAATTATTTAAAAATCCATGTTGGGGCAAGATCAACAAATTCCGGTTAAAACATGGAGTGAAATGAGAAGTTCGATGCAAGCTGGACCTCCAAATTAAGGCCATGATATCCAGGGCTATCTAGTGCTCAAATCAAAAACTTATCGGATCAGTCGCGTTCATCCGTCGACCACAATTTCCTACAAAAGAGTCCATCGCTACAGAATTAAATAGACTCCAACCCGCGGTGTGGGAACTACACGTTCACGACCCAACCAAAACCACAATTAGCACCCAAAGGTGGATCATAGAACCAGCATCCGGATTCTGTCTATGAGTACCGCCAGTGCGAGTCCACTACGCCACTGAAGAAGTGCCCGATATTGCTTTAAGAGGAGCTAGATCCAATGCACTGATTTCTTCGCTCCTCTTGGAACTAAAAAAAATGGGCACGTCCGAAGAAAGAAACAAGGGGCCAATTATCAACAACATGTGGACTCCAAGTGAAGAATACTAAAGGAATATTGTTTCTTTCTTCTTTAGGAAAGTTCATTATCTATGTAACAAGGAATCCATAAAACAGATTTCTTTCCTCGGTACTTAGCGATGACGATCCAACGCGACAGATCATATGGATCATATCTAAGCATCAAATGATTTAAAAATCCATGTTAGGGCAAGATCAACAAATTCCGGTTAAAACATGGAGTGAATGGAGAAGTTCGATGCAAGCTGGACCTCCAAATTAAGGCCAAGATATCCAGGACAATCTGGTGTTCAAATCAAAAAATTATCGTATCAATTGCGTTCGTCCCCGACCAAAATTTTTTTTTCAAAGAGTCGTTCGCTGCATAATTAAATAGACTGCAATGCGCGGGGTGGGACCTTCATGTACACGACCCAATAAAACCACAAATAGCGCCCAAACGTGGTTCATAGAACCAGCATCCGGCATTTGTCTCTTAGTACCGCCAGTGCGAGTCCACTACGCCACTGAAGAAATGCCCAATATTGCTTTAAGAGGAGCTAGATTCAGTGCACTGGTTTCATCGCTACAACAGGGACCTAAATAAAATGGGCACGTTCGAAGAAAGAAACAAGGGGCCAAATATCAACAACATGTCGACTCCAAGTGAAGAATAATCAATGATGTTGTTTCTTTCTTCTCTTGGAAAGTTTATGATCGATGTAATAAGGAAAAAACCGATCTCTTTCCTCGGTACTAAGCAACGACTATCTAACACAAAAGATCAAACGCGCGATCTTCTGGATCAACCCTACGCGCCAAATGATTCAAACATCCATGTTCAGACAACATCAACAAATTCCGGTTAAAACATGGAATCAATCACCGAGTTAGTCACAGAAGATTTAAGTCCACAATTATACGCGCGGTGGAACCTACGTGTTCACGACCCAAGTTGCGAGCATAATTTGCGCCAAGTACGGTTCACAAAACCAGGTACGTGCGTTTTCCTACAAGTACCGCTACTAGGGGTCCACTACCCCAATAAAGAAATGCCCAATATCGTTTTGATAGGAACTACATTCAGTGCACTACTATCTTCCTCCTTCAGACACTGAATCAATTGGGCACGTCCGAAGAAAGAAACAAGGGGCCAATTATCTGCAACATGTGGACTCCAAGTGAAGAATACTTGAGAAATTTTGTTTCTTTCTTCTTTAGGAAAGTTCATTATCTATGTAAATGAGAATCCATAAAACAGATTTCTTTCCTCGGTACTTAGCGATGACGATCCAATGCGACAGATGATATGGATCGTATCTAAGCATCAAATTATTTAAAAATCCATGTTGGGGCAAGATCAACAAATTCCGGTTAAAACATGGAGTGAAAGGAGAAGTTCGATGCAAGCTGGACCTCCAAATTAAGGCCATGATATCCAGGGCTATCTAGTGTTCAAATCAAAAACTTATCGGATCAGTCGCGTTCATCCGTCGACCACAATTTTCTACAAAAGAGTCCATCGCTGCAGAATTAAATAGACTCCAACCCGCGGTGTGGGAACTACACGTTCACGACCCAACCAAAACCACAATTAGCACCCAAACGTGGTTCATAGAACCAGCATCCGGATTCTGTCTATGTGTACCGCCGGTGCGAGTCCACTACGCCACTGAAGAAGTGCCCGATATTGCTTTAAGAGGAGCTAGATCAAGTGCACTGATTTCTTCGGTCCTCTTGGAACTAAATAAAATGGGCACGTCCAAAGAAAGAAACAAGGGGCCAATTATCAACAACATGTGGACTCCAAGTGAAGAATACTAAAGGAATATTGTTTCTTTCGAACACTAAAGGAATATTGTTTCTTTCTTCTTTAGGAAAGTTCATTATCTATGTAACAAGGAATCCATAAAACAGATTTCTTTCCTCGGTACTTACCGATTATGATCCAACGCGACAGATCATATGGATCCTATCTAAGCATCAACTGATTTTAAAATCCATGTTAGGGCAAGATCAACAAATTCCGGTTAAAACATGGAGTGAATGGAGAAGTTTGATGCAAGCTGGACCTCCAAATTAAGGCCAAGATATCCAGGCCTATCTGGTGTTCAATCAAAAAATTATCGTATCAGTTGCGTTCATCCCGACCAAAATTTTCTTTCAAAGAGACCTTCGCTGCATAACTAAATAGACTGCAATGCGCGGCGTGGGAACTTCACGTTCACGACCCAATAAAACCACAATCAGCGCCCAAATGTGGTTCATGGAACCAGCATCCGGCATTTGTCTCTTAGTACCGCCAGTGCGAGTCCACTACGCCACTGAAGAAATGCCCAATATTGCTTTAAGAGGAGCTAGATTCAGTGCACTGATTTCTTCGCTACACAGGGACCTAAATAAAATGGGCACGTCCGAAGAAAGAAACAAGGGGCCAAATATCAACAACATGTGGACTCCAAGTGAAGAATAATCAATGATGTTGTTTCTTTCTTCTTTTGGAAAGTTTATGATCGATGTAATAAGGAAAAAACCGATCTCTTTCCTCGGTACTAAGCAACGACTATCTCACACGAAAGATCAATGCGCGATCTTCTGGATCGACCCTACGCGTCAAATGATTCAAACATCCATGTTCAAACAACAACAACAAATTCCGGTTAAAACATGGAATCAATCACCGAGTTAGTCACAGAAGATTTAAGACCACAATTATACGCGCGGTGGAACCTATGTGTTCATGACCTAAGACGCGAGCATAATTTGCGCCAAGTACGGTTCACAAAACCAGGTACGTGCGTTTTCCTACAAGTACCGCTACTGGGGGTCCACTACCCCAATAAAGAAATGCCCAATATCATTTTGATTGGAACTAGATTCAGTGCACTACTATCTTCCTCCTTCAGACACTGAATAAATTGGGCACGTCCGAAGAAAGAAACAAGGGGCCAATTATCACCAACATGTGGACTCCAAGTGAAGAATACTCGAGAAATTTTGTTTCTTTCTTCTTTAGGAAAGTTCATTATCTATGTAAATGAGAATCCATAAAACAGATTTCTTTCCTCGGTACTTAGCGATGACGATCCAATGCGACAGATGATATGGATCGTATCTAAGCATCAAATTATTTAAAAATCCATGTTGGGGCAAGATCAACAAATTCCGGTTAAAACATGGAGTGAAAGGAGAAGTTCGATGCAAGCTGGACCTCCAAATTAAGGCCATGATATCCAGGGCTATCTAGTGTTCAAATCAAAAACTTATCGGATCAGTCGCGTTCATCCGTCGACCACAATTTTCTTCAAAAGAGTCCATCGCTGCAGAATTAAATAGACTCCAACCCGCGGTGTGGGAACCACACGTTCACGACCCAACCAAAACCACAATTAGCACCCAAACGTGGTTCATAGAACCAGCATCCGGATTCTGTCTATGTGTACCGCCAGTGCGAGTCCACTACGCCACTGAAGAAATGCCCGATATTGCTTTAAGAGGAGCTAGATTTAGTGCACTGATTTCTTAGATCCTCTTGGAACTAAATAAAATGGGCACGTCCAAAGAAAGAAACAAGGGGCCAATTATCAAAACAAGTGGACTCCAAGTGAAGAATACTAAAGGAATATTGTTTCCTTCTTCTTTAGGAAAGTTCATTATCTATGTAACAAGGAATCCATAAAACAGATTTCTTTCCTCGGTACTTAGCGATGACGATCCAAAGCGACAGATCATATGGATCATATCTAAGCATCAAACGATTTAAAAATCCATGTTAGGGCAAGATCAACAAATTCCGGTTAAAACATGGAGTGAATGGAGAAGTTCGATGCAAGCTGGACCTCCAAATTAAGGCCAAGATATCCAGGACTATCTGGTGTTCAAATCAAAAAATTATCGTATCAGTTGCGTTCGTCCCCGACCAAAATTTTCTTTCAAAGAGTCCTTCGCTGCATAATTAAATAGACTGCAATGCGCGGGGTGGGAGCTTCATGTTCACGACCCAATAAAACCACAAATAGCGCCCAAACGTGGTTCATAGAACCAGCATCCGGCATTTGTCTCTTAGTACCGCCAGTGCGAGTCCACTACGCCACTGAAGAAATGCCCAATATTGCTTTAAGAGGAGCTAGATTCAGTGCACTGATTTCTTCGCTACACAGGGACCTAAATAAAATGGGCACGTCCGAAGAAAGAAACAAGGGGCCAAATATCAACAACATGTGGACTCCAAGTGAAGAATAATCAATGATGTTGTTTCTTTCTTCTTTTGGAAAGTTTATGATCGATGTAATAAGGAAAAAACCGATCTCTTTCCTCGGTACTAAGCAACGACTATCTCACATGAAAGATCAAACGCGCGATCTTCTGGATCGACCCTACGCGCCAAATGATTCAAACATCCATGTTCAGACACCATCAACAAATTCCGGTTAAAACATGGAATCAATCGCCGAGTTAGTCACAGAAAATTTAAGTCCACAATTATACGCGCGGTGGAACCTACGTGTTCACGACCCAAGTTGCTGTGAGAGACTGAAATGTGAGAATGATCGATCCCTTTTAGGGTCGTTTGTATCTCATATAAATAGGGACTGAAAAGCCCTGATTACAATCAATTAAGCAAATCTACACTAATCTAGATCCTAATAATTAGCTAACTAATATAGAATGTACATGAGGCTGTGACTAATGATAAGAACAAACAATGGGCCTAAATGGGCCTGCGAGATTGGGCTTGGAGCAGCTTCATTAACACCCCCCCTCAAATTGATGCCAATGAGTCAACCAGCATCAATTTGTCTGTTAAGAATTTATGACGTGGTCGAGGAAGTGCTTTGGTGAAAATATCAGCAGTCTGGAGGCTGGAGGAGATGAACGGAAGGGAAATAACATTGCGAAGATATTCATCTCTTATAAAATGGCAAGCAACCTCGATGTGTTTAGTGCGCTCATGAAAAACTGGATTCTCAGTAATCTGAATGGCACTGGTGTTATCCGCATGTAATGGTGTAGGAGATTTCTGTGAGAAGCCAAGTTCCTCAAGGAGACCTCGAAGCCATATAATCTCTGAGCATGCGGCAGACATAGCACGATATTCTGCCTCAGTTGATGATTTTGAAACTCTGTCCTGTTTCTTCACTTTCCAGGAAATAAGAGCATCACCTAAGAACATGCACCAACCTGTGGTGGACCGACGAGTATCAGGACAACCTGCCCAATCAGCATCAGAATAGGCAGTCAATGTCATCTTAGAGCCAACAGGAAAGAACAAGCCTCTATGAGAAGTGCCAAGAAGATAACGAATAATGCGCCGAACTGCTGCCAGATGTAGATGATGAGGCTTTGTCATATACTGACTCATTAAGTTGACTGCATAACTGATGTCAGGACGAGTAGTAGTCAAATATATAAGACTACCGACAAGCTGGCGAAAGTATGTCGGATCGGACAGGGGATCACCACTGTCACTATGGAGTTTGAGATTCAGTTCCAGAGGAGTATCCACAGGGGTGGAGTTTGACAGACCTGCGGATTCAATCAAATCCATGGTATACTTATGTTGATGTAAAATCAACCCTTTCTCGGAGTGATGAACTTCCAATCCCAAAAAATATTGCAGAGGGCCCAGATCCTTCATATGAAAAGATTGATGCAACGAAAATTGGAGATCTTGAATCGTTGCTGTATCTGTCCCAGTGATGATGATATCGTCTACATAGACGAGAAGAATGGTGATTCCTGTTGATGCGTGATGCAAAAACAATGATGGATCATAAGGACTCTGCTGAAACTGTAGCTTGAGTAACGCATCTTTGAATTTGTCAAACCATGCTCGTGGTGCTTGTTTTAGCCCATACAACGATCGTTTCAGAAGAGCAACTTGATTTTCTGATGATTTTGTGAAACCTTGAGGCAAACGCATGTAAACTTCTTCCTTAAGATCACCATGAAGGAATGCGTTTTTCACATCAAATTGAAAAAGAGGCCATGATTGAGATGCAGCTATGGCAAGGATGGTACGAACAGTAGTCATTTTTGCGACGGGCGCAAAAGTCTCTTCGTAGTCAATGCCATATTCCTGTCGGTTGCCAAGGGCCACAAGCCTAGCTTTATATCTATCCAAAGTACCATCTGCCTTTAACTTAATAGAGTAAACCCATTTACTCCCAATAGGTTTAACCGAAGCTGGACAGGAAACAGTCACCCAGGTTTGGTTCTGCTGTAGAGCACCAAGTTCTTCTTCCATAGCCTGTCTCCAGCACTCTTGTTTTGCTGCTTGTGAATAAGAAGTAGGAATGGATACAGAAGATAAAGTAGCAAAATATGAAGAGTGAGAGAAGCCGTATCGATCTGGTGGACGAGAGATACGAGCAGAACGACGAATAGCAAGTTGAGGCGAAGATGATGCTGGATCAGGATTCTGGACTGGTTCTTGCAAAGGAGGCAAAGTAGTGGCATTTGTTCTTTGTCGACGAGTATACACCTTGTCCGGATGAAAACGCAAAGGTGGAAGGAGACAATCATCAGCAAAGGATGGTACTTTAGAAAAGGAAATTTTTGGAGACGAATCAGGATAAGCCTGAAAGAAATACTGATGTTCAAAAAAAACAACATTCCTTGAAATGCGAAGACGCTTGGACGTGGGGTCATAACAAACAAAACCTTTTTGGTGGGAAGCATAACCAAGGAATGCACATTTTACAGATTGCGTGGATAACTTGGAACGTTCGTGTGGGGGAAGATGAACAAAACAAACACAACCAAAAGTGTGAAAAGATGTGTATTTTGGTGCAGTTTTGAAAAGACGAAAATATGGAGATGTGTTTTGAAGTTTTGGAGAAGGAAGTCGGTTGATGATATGAGTAGCAGTGGTTAAAGCTTCTGACCAAAATCTGGGTTGAACGGAGGATTCTAATAATAAACATCTGACCATGTCTAGAAGATGACGATTTTTTCCGTTCTGCCACACCATTCTGTTGGGGAGTATAGGGACAAGTCCGTTGGGAAATAATCCCTCTGTCTTGTAAAAATTCCTGAAATTGTTTGGACACATATTCCCCCCCTGAGTCGGTTCGAAGAACCTTAATACATGTTGAAAATTGATTTTGAACATAATTCAAGAATTTTTTAAATACATCAAAAACTTCAGATTTGGCATGTAGAAAATAAATCCATGTAAACCGGCTATAATCATCAATGAAAGTTACGAAATACTTATACTGTGAATGAGAAATAATTGGTGCAACACCCCAAACATCACTATGTATTAAATCAAAACTTCGGGTAGCAGAAGAGATATGTAAAGGAAAAGGCAAAGTTTTACTTTTACCCAGCTTACAAGTGTTGCAACCAAAAACAACATCTGATGATAAAAATTTCATTTTATTAATATGACCAGAGTTTAACAAAGATAACAAGATGGTTGAATTGGGATGGCCTAATCTATTGTGCCACAACTGCACATTATTCCTAGAAACAACTGATAATGCAAACAAGGACCTAGCTGGAGTCGGTGTTACTATGTGAAGAGGAAACAAACGCCCACACTTAGGCCCCTTCACTATTACCTTCCCCGTCTCCTGATCCTGCACCACACAACCAGAGGAGGAAAAACAGACATTGCAGTTATTATCAACCAATTGACCAACAGAAATTAAGTTGGTAGATAAATTTTTGGAACAAAGGACATTATGTAAAGGTAGAGAATGAGAGATATCACCAACAGATGTAATAGGTATAATGGTTCCATTAGCAGCATGGACTTTAATCTGGCCATCATATGGTTTAATTGTGGAGAAATTTTTGGAGGATGATGTCATATGATTAGAGGCACCAGAATCAAAATACCAGTGAGAAGGAGATTGATGTTTACCGGATATACCAAGAGTGGACAATGCCTGGAAAATCATCTGTTGGATCATTTCAGGAGAGACTGGAGCAGCAGAAGCAGGTGCTGAAGAAGATGCGGAAGATGAATCAATGGTTCCAGTAGCAGTAATCGCCTGGTAAGCTTTCGGATTTCTGTTTTAAGGACGTTTGCGGCATTCATTGATCGAATGTCCAGATGCCTTGCAGTAATTGCAGATCCGCTGCTTGCACTGATTTGCAAAATGGCCAAAAGTTTGACACTTGAAGCACTGTACTTTACTCAAATCTCTGTTCGGCTGTTTCCCCTTGGAAGAATGACCAACACTGACAGAGGAGGTTGGTGATTGAAAAGTGGGTACATTATAGGCAACCTCCATAGTACCTGGACTAACCTGTTGAAGCACCTCAGATTGCGTCAATTGTCGCTGTTCCTCTCGCAATAATTCATGAAGACAGTCATCCAGAGAAGGAGAAGGGACCCTACTCATGAGATTGGATCTAACCGATTCATATTGAGATCTTAATTTCATGAGAAATTGATCCCGATGACTAGTTGCGAGTATATTCAGCAATTCTGGAAGAACCTGTGCAGAGACATCTGCATATTTGATTTCATCTAATTCGGCCCATAAATTCTGGAAACCAGAATAATATTCTTGAATTGAGGAAGTGCCTTGCATATAGTTTGCGATTTCAAACTCCAAATGATACTGGCGTGCAGAATTCCCCTGATGATATATTTTCTTTAGATAGTTCCACATATCCTGGGCTGTTTTGTAAGGTTTCAAATTCATGAAAAACTGAGGTTCCATGGATCCAAGAATCCAAGTTTTGATTTTAGCATCTTTCGTGTTCCAGGACACAATTTTCTTTTCATCCTCTGTTGGTTTGGGATCAGTCCCAGAGATATGGCCCCATAATTCTTTACCTTCGAGGTAAAGTTCGAATTGGAAAGACCAGGATGGATAATTGGTACCATTAAACTTGATTAAATGAATCTCAGATTTCTCCATTTGATCAAACAGTCGTATGAAGCAAAAGAAGACCAATCACAAGTGTCTGGCCAATATGGAAATCACAGAAATTAAGTGTATACACGCACTGCCCAAACAAATAGCACTACACAATAGGAAATACCAGTAGAGCAGACAAAAGAAGCAGAACAATCAGCAGCCAGCCATAAACATTACACAATCAGAAGTGACTGTCGTCAGGAACCAGAACTGAACCAAAAAGGGAAACACGTCCAGGCCGTCAGTGTATATTAGGATCACATGGGCCCCACCAGCTGATCTTTGGACAGATCAGAGGAGATGGATGATAGGAGATCTAAAATCCTCAACTTATGGAAGAAGAATCCCTCAAAAAGGATCAAGATCCAAAAAACTAGACGGCTGAGATTGAAACTGTCGGATAAAAATGGCAAACACTAGAATCGAGCAGATGACCTACCTCTGGTGATCAAAAATTCTGGAAAAAATCTTCATAAACAAGGGAATATTCAGGCGACCATGAAGGGTGTATTCCGCCAAGATGGTGATGATGATCATAGGTGGGCCACGCAAGGATCTGAGATGATCAGTGATGATCTGTGATAATCTGTCCGGATGAAGATCTCTGAATGGCTTCCAGATCTTGGAAGATGACCAGAAGGATCCAAAAAAGAACTTGGATCTTGAAGAACACTAGAGCAGAGGCTCTGATACCATGTGAGAGACTGAAATGTGAGAATGATCGATCCCTTTTAGGGTCGTTTGTATCTCATATAAATAGGGACTGAAAAGCCCTGATTACAATCAATTAAGCAAATCTACACTAATCTAGATCCTAATAATTAGCTAACTAATATAGAATGTACATGAGGCTGTGACTAATGATAAGAACAAACAATGGGCCTAAATGGGCCTGCGAGATTGGGCTTGGAGCAGCTTCATTAACAGTTGCGAGCATAATTTGCGCCAAGTACGGTTCACAAAACCAGGTACGTGCGTTTTCCTACAAGTACCGCTGCTAGGGGTCTTCTACCCCAATAAAGAAATGCCTAATATCGTTTTGATAGGAACTACATTCAGTGCACTACTATCTTCCTCCTTCAGACACTGAATCAATTGGGCACGTCCGAAGAAAGAAACAAGGGGCCAATTATCACCAACATGTGGACTCCAAGTGAAGAATACTCGAGAATTTTTGTTTCTTTCTTCTTTAGGAAAGTTCATTATCTATGTAAATGAGAATCCATAAAACAGATTTCTTTCCTCGTTACTTAGAGATGACGATCCAATGCGACAGATGATAAGGATCGTATCTAAGCATCAAATTATTTAAAAAATCCATGTTGGGGCAAGATCAACAAATTCCGGTTAAAACATGGAGTGAAAGGAGAAGTTCGATGCAAGCTGGACCTCCAAATTAAGGCCATGATATCCAGGGCTATCTAGTGTTCAAATCAAAAACTTATCGGATCAGTCGCGTTCATCCGTCCACCACAATTTTCTACAAAGAGTCCATCGCTTGCAGAATTAAATAGACTCCAACCCGTGGTGTGGGAACTACACGTTCACGACCCAACCAAAACCACAATTAGCACCCAAAGGTGGTTCGTAGAACCAGCATCCGGATTCTGTCTATGAGTACCGCCAGTGCGAGTCCACTACGCCACTGAAGAAATGCCCGATATTGCTTTAAGAGGAGCTAGATTTAGTGCACTGATTTCTTCGCTCCTCTTGGAACTAAATAAAATGGGCACGTCCGAAGAAAGAAACAAGGGGCCAATTATCAACAACATGTGGACTCCAAGTGAAGAATACTAAAGGAATATTGTTTCTTTCTTCTTTAGGAAAGTTCATTATCTATGTAACAAGGAATCCATAAAACAGATTTCTTTCCTCGGTACTTAGCGATGACGATCCAACGCGACAGATCATATGGATCATATCTAAGCATCAAATGATTTAAAAATCCATGTTAGGGCAAGATCAACAAATTCCGGTTAGAACATGGAGTGAATGGAGAAGTTCGATGCAAGCTAGACCTCCAAATTAAGGCCAAGATATCCAGGACTATCTGGTGTTCAAATCAAAAAATTATCGTATCAGTTGCGTTCGTCCCCGACAAAAATTTTTTTTCAAAGAGTCCTTCGCTGCATAATTAAATAGACTACAATGCTCGGGGTGGGAGCTTCATGTTCACGACCCAATAAAACCACAAATAGCGCCCAAACGTGGTTCATAGAACCAGCATCCGGCATTTGTCTCTTAATACCGCCAGTGCGAGTCCACTACGCCACTGAAGAAATGCCCAATATTGCTTTAAGAGAAGCTAGATTCAGTGCACTGATTTCTTCGCTACACTGGGACCTAAATAAAATGGGCACGTCCGAAGAAAGAAACAAGGGGCCAAATCTCAACAACATGTGGACTCCAAGTGAAGAATAATCAATGAAGTTGTTTCTTTCTTCTTTTGGAAAGTTTATCATCGATGTATTAAGGAAAAAACCGATCTCTGTCCTCGGTACTAAGCAACGACTATCTAACACGAAAGATCAAACGCGCGATCTTCTGGATCGACCCTACGCGCCAAATGATTCAAACATCCAAGTTCAGAAAACATCAACAAATTCCGGTTTAAAACATGGAATCAATCGCCGAGTTAGTCACAGAAGATTTAAGTCCACAATTATACGCGCGGTGGAACCTACGTGTTCACGACCTAAGTCGAGAGCATAATTTGCGCCCAAGTCTGGTTCACAAAACCAGGTACGTGCGTTTTCCTACAAGTACCCGCGACTGGGGGTCCACTACCCCAATGAAGAAATGCCCAATATCGTTTTGATAGGAACTAGATTCAGTGCACTACTATCTTCCTCCTTCAGACACTGAATAAATTGGGCACGTCCGAAGAAAGAAACAAGGGGCCAATTATCTGCAACATGTGGACTCCAAGTGAAGAATACTCGAGAAATTTTGTTTCTTTCTTCTTTAGGAAAGTTCATTATCTATATAATGAGAATCCATAAAACAGATTTCTTTCCTCGGTACTTAGCGATGACGATCCAATGCGACAGATGATATGGATCGTATCTAAGCATCAAATTATTTAAAAATCCATGTTGGGGCAAGATCAACAAATTCCGGTTAAAACATGGAGTGAAAGGAGAAGTTCGATGCAAGCTGGACCTCCAAATTAAGGCCATGATATCCAGGGCTATCTAGTGTTCAAATCAAAAACTTATCGGATCAGTCGCGTTCATCCGTCGACCACAATTTTCTACAAAAGAGTACATCGCTGCAGAATTAAATAGACTCCAACCCGCGGTGTGGAAACTACACGTTCACGACCCAACCAAAACCAAAATTTGCACCCAAGCGTGGTTCATAGAACCGGCATCCGGATTCTGTTTATGAGTACCGCCAGTGCAAGTCCACTACGCCACTGAAGAAATGCCCGATATTGCTTTAAGAGGAGCTAGATTTAGTGCACTGATTTCTTCGCTCCTCTTGGAACTAAATAAAATGGGCACGTCCGAAAAAAGAAACAAGGGGCCAATTATCAACAACATGTGGACTCCAAGTGAAGAATACTAAAGGAATATTGTTTCTTTCTTCTTTAGGAAAGTTCATTATCTATGTAACAAGGAATCCATAAAACAGATTTCTTTCCTCGGTACTTAGCGATGACGATCCAACGCGACAGATCATATGGATCATATCTAAGCATCAAATGATTTAAAAATCCATGTTAGGGCAAGATCAACAAATTCCGGTTAAAACATGGAGTGAATGGAGAAGTTCGATGCAAGCTGGACCTCCAAATTAAGGCCAAGATATCCAGGACTATCTGGTGTTCAAATCAAAAAATTATCGTATCCGTTGCGTTCATCCCCGACCAAAATTTTCTTTCAAAGAGTCCTTCGCTGCATAATTAAATAGACTGCAATGCGCGGGGTGGGAGCTTCATGTTCACGACCCAATAAAACCACAAATAGCGCCCAAACGTGGTTCATAGAACCAGCATCCGGCATTTGTCTCTTAGTACCGCCAGTGCGAGTCCACTACGCCACTGAAGAAATGCCCAATATTGCTTTAAGAGGAGCTAGATTCAGTGCACTGATTTCTTCGCTACACAGGGACCTAAATAAAATGGGCACGTCCGAAGAAAGAAACAAGGGGCCAAATAACAACATCATGTGGACTCCAAGTGAAGAATAATCAATGATGTTGTTTCTTTCTTCTTTTGGAAAGTTTATGATCGATGTAATAAGGAAAAAACGGATGTCTTTCCTCGGTACTAAGCAAAGACTATCTAACACGAAAGATCAAACGCGCGATCTTCTAGATCGACCCTACGAGCCAAATGATTCAAACATCCATGTTCAGACAACATCAACAAATTCCGGTTAAAACATGGAATCAATCGCCGAGTTAGTCACAGAAGATTTAAGTCCACAATTATACGCGCGGAGGAGCCTACGTGTTCACGACCCAAGTCGCGAGCATAATTTGCTCCCAAGTCCGGTTCACAAAACCAGGTACTTGCGTTTTCCTACAAGTACCGCTACTGGGGGTCCACTACCCCAATGAAGAAATGCCCAATATCGTTTTGATAAGAGCTAGATTCAGTGCACTACTATCTTCCTCCTTCAGACACTGAATAAATTGGGCACGTCCGAAGAAAGAAACAAGGGGCCAATTATCTGCAACATGTGGACTCCAAGTGAAGAATACTCGAGAAATTTTGTTTCTTTCTTCTTTAGGAAAGTTCATTATCTATGTAAATGAGAATCCATGAAACAGATTTCTTTCCTCGGTACTTAGCGATGACGATCCAATGCGACAAATGATATGGATCGTATCTAAGCATCAAATTATTTAAAAATCCATGTAGGGGCAAGATCAACAAATTCCGGTTAAAACATGGAGTGAAAGGAGAAGTTCGATGCAAGCTGGACCTCCAAATTAAGGCCAAGATATCCAGGGCTATCTAGTGTTCAAATCAAAAACTTATCGGATCTGTCGCGTTCAACCGTCGACCACAATTTTCTACAGAAGAGTCCAACGCTGCAGAATTAAATAGACTCCAAACCGCGGTGTGGGAACTACACGTTCACGACCCAACCAAAACCACAATTAGCACCCAAACCTGGTTCATAGAACCAGCATCCGGATTCTGTCTATGAGAACGGCCAGTGCGAGTCCACTACGCCACTGAAGAAATGCCCGATATTGCTTTAACAGGAGCTAGATTTAGTGCACTGATTTCTTCGCTCCTCTTGGAACTAAATAAAATGGGCACGTCCGAAGAAAGAAACAAGGGGCCAATTATCAACAACATGTGGACTCCAAGTGAAGAATACTAAAGGAATATTGTTTCTTTCTTCTTTAGGAAAGTTCATTATCTATGTAACAGGGAATCCATAAAACAGATTTCTTTCCTCAGTACTTAGCGATGACGATCCAACGCGACAGATCATATGGATCATATCTAAGCATCAAATGATTTAAAAATCCATGTTACGGTAAGATCAACAAATTCCGGTTAAAACATGGAGTGAATGGAGAAGTTCGATGCAAGCTGGACCTCCAAATTAAGGCCAAGATATCCAGGACTATCTGGTTTTCAAATCAAAAACTTAACGTATCAGTTGCGTTCCTCCCCGACCAAAATTTTCTTTCAAAGAGTCCTTCGCTGCATAATTAAATAGACTGCAATGCGCGGGGTGGGAGCTTCATGTTCACGACCCAATAAAACCACAAATAGCGCCCAAACATGGTTCATAGAACCAGCATCCGGCGTTTGTCACCAGCCAGTGCGAGTCCACTACGCCACTGAAGAAATGCCCAATATTGCTTTAAGAGGAGCTAAATTCAGTGCACTGATATCTTCGCTACACAGGGTCCTAAATAAAATGGGCACGTCCGAAGAAAGAAACAAGGGGCCAAATATCAACAACATGTGGACTCCAAGTGAAGAATAATCAATGATGTTGTTTCTTTCTTCTTTTGGAAAGTTTATGATCGATGTATTAAGGAAAAAACCGATCTCTGTCCTCGGTACTAAGCAACGACTATCTAACACGAAAGATCAAACGCGCGATCTTCTGGATCGACCCTACGCGCCAAATGATTCAAACATCCATGTTCAGACAACATCAACAAATTCCGGTTAAAACATGGAATCAATCGCCGAGTTAGTCACAGAAGATTTAAGTCCACAATTATACGCGCGGTGGAACCTACGTGTTCACGACCCAAGTCGCGAGCATAATTTGCGCCCAAGTCCGGTTCACAAAACCAGGTACGTGCGTTTTCCAACAAGTACCGCTACTGGGGGTCCACTACCCCAATGAAGAAATGCCCAATATCGTTTTGATAGGAACTAGATTCAGTGCACAACTATCTTCCTCCTTCAGACAATGAATAAATTGGGCACGTCCGAAGAAAGAAACAAGGGGCCAATTATCTGCAACATGTGGACTCCAAGTGAAGAATACTCGAGAAATTTTGTTTCTTTCTTCTTTAGGAAAGTTCATTATCTATGTAAAAGAGAATCCATAAAACAGATTTCTTTCCTCGGTACTTAGCGATGACGATCCAATGCGACAGATGATATGGATCGTATCTAAGCATCAAATTATTTAAAAATCCATGTTGGGGCAAGATCAACAAATTCCGGTTAAAACATGGAGTGAATGGAAAAGTTCGATGCAAGCTGGACCTCCAAATTAAGGCCAAGATATCCAGGACTATCTAGTGTTCAAATCAAAAAATTATCGGATCAGTCGCGTTCATCCGTCGACCACAATTTTCTTCAAAAGAGTCCATCGCTGCAAAATTAAATAGACTCCAACCCGCGGTGTGGTAACTACACGTTCACGACCCAACCAAAACCACAATTAGCACCCAAACGTGGTTCATAGAACCAGCATCCGGATTCTGTCTATGAGTACCGCCAGTGCGAGTCCACTACGCCACTGAAGAAATGCCCGATATTGCTTTAAGAGGAGCTAGATTTAGTGCACTGATTTCTTCGCTCCTCTTGGAACTAAATAAAATGGGCACGTCCGAAGAAAGAAACAAGGGGCCAATTATCAACAACATGTGGACTCCAAGTGAAGAATACTAAAGGAATATTGTTTCTTTCTTCTTTAGGAAAGTTCATTATCTATGTAACAAGGAATCCATAAAACAGATTTCTTTCCTCGGTACTTAGCGATGACGATCCAACGCAACAGATCATATGGATCATATCTAAGCATCAAATTATGTAAAAATCCATGTTACGGCAAGATCAACAAATTCCGGTTAAAACATGGAGTGAATGGAGAAGTTCGATGCAAGCTGGACCTCCAAATTCAGGCCAAGATATCCAGGACTATCTGGTTTTCAAATCAAAAAATTATCGTATCAGTTGCGTTCATCCCCGACCAAAATTTTCTTTCAAAGAGTCCTTCGCTGCATAATTAAATAGACTGCAATGCGCGGGGTGGGAGCTTCATGTTCACGACCCAATAAAACCACAAATAGCGCCCAAACGTGGTTTCATAGAACCAGCATCCGGCATTTGTCTCTTAGTACCGCCAGTGCGAGTCCACAACGCCACTAAGGAAATGCCCAATATTGCTTTAAGAGGAGCTAGATTCGGTGCACTGATTTCTTCGCTACACAGGGACGGACCTAAATAAAATGGGCACGTCCGAAGAAAGAAACAAGGGGCCAAATATCAACAACATGTGGACTCCAAGTGAAGAATAATCAATGATGTTGTTTCTTTCTTCTTTTGGAAAGTTTATGATCGATGTAATAAGGAAAAAACCGATCTCTTTCCTCGGTACTAAGCAACGACTATCTAACACGAAAGATCAAACGCGCGATCTTCTGGATCGACCCTACGCGCCAAATGATTCAAACATCCATGTTCAGACAACATCAACAAATTCCGGTTAAAACATGGAATCAATCACCGAGTTAGTCACAGAAGATTTAAGTCCACAATTATACGCGCGGTGGAACCTACGTGTTCACGACCCAAGTCGCGAGCATAATTTGCGCCCAAGTCCGGTTCACAAAACCAGGTACGTGCGTTTTCCTACAAGTACCGCTACTGAGGGTCCACTACCCCAATGAAGAAATGCCCAATATCGTTATGATAGGAACAAGATTCAGTGCACAACTATCTTCCTCCTTCAGACACTGAATAAATTGGGCACGTCCGAAGAAAGAAACAAGGGGCCAATTATCAACAACATGTGAACTCCAAGTGAAGAATACTCGATAAATTTTGTTTCTTTCTTCTTTAGGAAAGTTCATTATCTATGTAAATGAGAATCCATAAAATAGATTTCTTTCCTCGGTACTTAGCGATGACGATCCAATGCGACAGATGATATGGATCGTATCTAAGCATCAAATTATTTAAAAATCCATGTTGGGGCAAGATCAACAAATTCCGGTTAAAACATGGAGTGAATGGAAAAGTTCGATGCAAGCTGGACCTCCAAATTAAGGCCAAGATATCCAGGACTATCTAGTGTTCAAATCAAAAACTTATCGGATCAGTCGCGTTCATCCGTCGACCACAATTTTCTTCAAAAGAGTCCATCGCTGCAGAATTAAATAGACTCCAACCCGCGGTGTGGGAACTACATGTTCACGACCCAACCAAAACCACAATTAGCACCCAAACGTGGTTCATAGAACCAGCATCCGGATTTTGTCTATGAGTACCGCTAGTGCGAGTCCCCTACACCACTGAAGTAATGCCCAATATTGCTTTAAGTGGAGCTAGATTCAGTGCACTACACAGTGGCCTAAATAAAATGGGCACGTCCGAAGAAAGAAACAAGGGGCCAAATATCAACAACATGTGGACTCCAAGTGAAGAATAATCAATGAAGTTGTTTCTTTCTTCTTTTAGAAAGTTTAAGATCGATGTAATGAGGAAAAAACTAATCTCTTTCCTCGGTACTTAGCAACGACTATCGAACGTGACATCTAACGTGCGATCATCTGGATCATCCCTACGCGTCAAAAAATTGAAACATCCATGTTAGGACAACATCAACAAATTCCGGTTAAAACATGAACTCAATGGCCGAGTTAGTCACACAAGAATTGGGTCCACAACGATACGCGCGGTCGAACCTACGTATTCACGACCCAAGTCGTGCGCATAATTTGCGCCCAAGTCCGGTTCACAAAACCTGGTACGTGCATTTTCCTACAGGTACCGCTACTGGGGGTCCACTACCCCAATGAAGAAATGCCCAATATCGTTTTGATAGGAAATAGATTCAGTGCACTACTATCTTCCTCCTTCAGACACTGAATAAATTGGGCACGTCCGAAGAAAGAAACAAGGGGCCAATTATTAACAACATGTGGACTCCAAGTGAAGAATACTCGAGAAATTTTGTTTCTTTCTTCTTTAGGAAAGTTCATTATCTATGTAAATGAGAATCGATAAAATAGATTTCTTTCCTCGGTACTTTGCGATGACGATCCAATGCGACAGATGATATGGATCGTATCTAAGCATCAAATTATTTAAAAATCCATGTTGGGGCAAGATCAACAAATTCCGGTTAAAACATGGAGTGAATGGAAAAGTTCGATGCAAGCTGGACCTCCAAATTAAGGCCAAGATATCCAGGACTATCTAGTGTTCAAATCAAAAACTTATCGGATCAGTCGCGTTCATCCGTCGACCACAATTTTCTTCAAAAGAGTCCATCGCTGCAGAATTAAATAGACTGCAACCCGCGGTGTGGGAACTACAAGTTCACGACCCAACCAAAACCAGAATTAGCACCAAAACGTGGATCATAGAACCAGCATCCGGATTTTATCTATGAGTACCGCCAGTGCGAGTCCACTATGCCACTGAAGAAATGCCCAATATTGCTTTAAAAGGAGCTAGATTCAGTGCACTGATTTCTTCGCTACACAGGGACCTAAATAAAATGGGCACGTCCGAAGAAAGAAACAAGGCGCCAAATATCAACAACATGTGGACTCCATGTGAAGAATAGTCAATGATGTTGTTTCTTTCTTCTTTTGGAAAGTTTATGATCGATGTAATAAGGAAAAAACCGATTTCTTTCCTCGGCACTAAGCAACGACTATCAAACGCGACATCTAACGTGCGATCATCTGGATCATCCCTACGCGTCGAATCATTGAAACATCCATGTTAGGACAACATCAACAAATTCTGGTTAAAACATGAACTCAATGGCCGAGTTAGTCAAACAAGATTAGGGTCCACAGCGATACGCGCGGTGGAACCTACGTGTTCACGACCCAAGTCGCGAGCATAATTTGCGCCCAAGTCCGGTTCACAAAACCAGGTAAGTGCATTTTCCTATAGGTACCGCTACTGGGGGTCCACTACGCCAATGAAGAAATGCCCAATATCGTTTTGATAGGAAATAGATTCAGTGCACTACTATCTTCCTCCTTCAGACACTGAATAAATAGGGCACGTCCGAAGAAAGAAACAAGGGGCCAATTATCAACAACATGTGGACTCCAAGTGAAGAATACTAAAGGAATATTGTTTCTTTCTTCTTTAGAAAAGTTCATTATCTATGTAATAAGGAATCCATAAAACAATTTTCTTTCCTCGGTACTCAACGATGACGATCCAACGCGACAGATCATATGGATCATATCTAAGCATCAAATGATTTAAAAATCCATGTTAGGGCAACATCAACAAATTCCGGTTAAAACATGGAGTGAATGGAGAAGTTCGATGCAAGCTAGGCCTCCAAATTAAGCCCAAGATATCCAGGACTATCTAGTGTTCAAATAAAAAAACTATCGTATCAGTTGCGTTCATCCCCGACCAAAATTTTTTTTCAAAGAGTCCTTCGCTGCATAATTAAATAAACTGCAATGCGCGGCGTGCGAACTTCATTTTCACGACCTAATAAAACCACAATTAGCGCCCAAACGTTGTTCATAGAACCAGCATCCGGCATTTTTCTCTTAGTACCGCCAGTGCGAGTCCACTACGCCACTAAAGAAATGCCCAATATTGCTTTAAGAGGAGCTAGATTCCGTGCACTGATTTCTTCGCTACACAGGGGCCTAAATAAAATGGGCACGTCCGAAGAAAGAAACAAGGGGCCAAATATCAACAACATGTGGACTCCAAGTGAAGAATAATCAATGATGTTGTTTCTTTCTTCTTTTAGAAAGTTTATGATCGATGTAATAAGGAAAAAACTAATCTCTTTCCTCGGTACTTAGCAACGACTATCAAACACGACATATCTAACGTGCGATCATATGGATCATCCCTACGCGTCAAATGATTCAAACATCCATGTTAGGACAACATCAACAAATTCTGGTTAAAACATGGAATCAATGGCCGAGTTAGTCACACAAGATTTAGCTCCACAGCGATACGCGCGGTCGAAACTACGTATTTACGACCCAAGTTGCACGCATAATTTGCGCCCAAGCCCGGTTCACAAAACCAGGTAAGTGAATTTTCCTACAAGTACCGCTACTGGGGTCCACTACCCCATTGAAGAAATGCCCAATGTCGTTTTGATAGGAACTAGATTCAGTGCACTACTATCTTCCTCCTTCAGACACTGAATAAATTTGGGCACGTCCGAAGAAAGAAACAAGGGGCCAATTATCAACAACATGTGGACTCCAAGTGAAGAATACTCGAGAAATTTTGTTTCTTTCTTCTTTAGGAAAGTTCATTATCTATGTAAATGAGAATCCATAAAACAGATTTCTTTCCTCGGTACTTAGCGATGACGATCCAACGCGACAGATGATATGGATCGTATCTAAGCATCAAATGATTTAAAAATCCATGTTGGGGCAAGATCAACAAATTCCGGTTAAAACATGGAGTGAATGGAGAAGTTCGATGCAAGCTGGACCTCCAAATTAAGGCCAAATATCCAAGACTATCTAGTGTTCAAATCAAAAAATTATCGGATCAGTCGCGTTCATCCGTCGACCATAATTTTCTTCAAAAGAGTCAATCGCTGCAGAATTAAATAGACTGCAACCCGCGGTGTGGAACTACATGTTCACGACCCAACCAAAACCACAATTAGCGCCCAAACGTGGTTCATAGAACCACCATCCGGCATTTGTCTATGAGTACCGCCAGTGCGAGTCCACTACGCCACCGAAGAAATCCCAATATTGCTTTAAGAGGAGCTAGATTCAGTGCACTGATTTCTTCGCTACTCAGGGACCTTAATAAAACGGGCACGTCTGAAGAAAGAAACAAACGGCCAAATATCAACAATATGTGGACTCAAAGTGAAGAATAATCAACGATGTTGTTTCTTTCTTCTTTTGGAAAGTTCATGATCGATGTGATATGGAAAAAATTGATCTCTTTCCTCGGTACTTAGCAACGACTATCTAACGCGACAGATCAAACGAGCGATCATCTGGATCGTCCCTATGCGTCAAATGATTCAAACATCCATGATTCATACTATAGTTGATGATTACGAGGATCATGTTAATGAGCCAAAATAAGAGCATGATTGTGAATAACCATACATTATCAATAGGTGATCAGGGATTTGATTGAAGATTGAATTTCGGAATTAAGGTGAATCTGACTATAAAATGACACTTAAACAATCATAGTTTCCTATTTGTGGTCATCCGATTGCCATTGTGTACCAACTCCAATATCAAGATGTGGATGAAACGCTAAAATTTGATACCTATGAACATAGTGGCAGCCTTTGACACATCCAAATAAAGGCATCGATGATACAACTGATTTCAATGTTGATCAAGATTTTTGAAGTAGAAACTCCAATTTTTAATTGAGTACGCACACGTGGAATTAGAGGGTTGAACTATGCATGAACGACACCAAATGAAAATTATGGTAACGGATATGATTATCATATTATTGAAGAAATAGGAATGTCAGGATCCCACAAGGTAAGATTTATGACTTCGGAGATCCATTTGATCAAGGTTAGTAGAGGCAACGTCAGTTATAGCAGATTCAAGATTTGACTGCATGACATTAGATTGTGCAGTTGACTGTACAAAACAAAGAATAAAGGAAAAGAGGTTTATATAAAACTGAATTGAATTTTAGTATGAGAGGACTACCTAGTTGGTAAGATGCCCATATTTACTTGATCAAAGGCATTATTAAATTCTTCAGCCCTTCCTTTCCCTAATTATGCATTCACCCAAATTTCACTTCTTTTGAAGTGATATACAATGTTAGAGTGATGTATATCTAACTACCCAGCGGCTGGTTGGGGATGACAACAAACATCCTATGAATTTTTTTCTATATATTTTGCTTTTTAATATTAACAACATGTTATGCACTTCTATAGCTAAATTTTGAAAAATACTCTATATCTTGGAAATTCCTTATTTATAACTAGACACCGTCAAATTATCGTTCATATGAAAATTATGAGAAGACTGCAGGAAGTAGTCTCTAGCCATATAATCTTTAGCTAAGAGTCAATTTCTTCACTAAATACATGGCACAAGTGACATGTAATTTGTAGCGATAACCATAACATCATTGAAGAAGAACAAAATTACAAAGTTATCTACTATCAAAAAAGCTCAAATATCAGAAGAAATAAAAATAGCTTAGCTGCATTTGAAGATGATTTACGTGTCTAGTGGATCTTTAAAAAAGAAAGAAGTACAAGTTTTCTTACTTCCTAAATAAGCATCTAGCCAAAGAGTTCTGCATAGGCCCATAGGTCAATATGCAAACCCATATGTAGCAAATAACCAATAAAATGCATGTGTAAAATAAGACGCATTCAAAAAGGATCAACTTTTCAAGTGTTAATATAAGAGTTAAACCACAACTTCCCTAATATAGGTCCCCACAAGTTCTGTCACTCCACGTTGACCATTTAAATCATAATGGAAGAGGTGATGATGGAACGTACCATAGATATTGATCCCCAAGTTGAGTGTAGATGGGGGAGAAAAAAAGTCGTCCACAAAATGTATAAACCACCAGGTGATATAGAAAGTAATTGTTATATGACACAGGATAAAGCTGAAAATTGCAAAAGAGTAGTAACAAAAAAAAAAAAAAAAGCATGATCAGTGTCAGTAAACAATCACTCAATGATATTATTTTGAACAAGTGGAAATTAAGTCCTGCTGAAAGCAACAATATTAAGCATTTGGCATAAAAAGACAGCCCTATAATATTAATGCAGCCCTCATTTATAAATGAATGTGCAGTTTGCAATGATTATGGAAATGGAAGTACACAGTATCTCATATCAACACCTACTCATCAGATATTTAGGGCAGCCAGAATGTCTATTACCAATTTAACATTGATTTATGAGTAAGAAATCTTGTTCCTTTCTTACTTGGGGTTCTCAATTACATATAGCATTAACCTTTTTTTTTTTTTGCTAGGCGTTAAGGAATGATTATTACTTGATTTAACTTCTTAAATGATCACAAATGGAGCCCACTGTATGCTGTAGCCTACCCACTCTTGCAAGGCTCCACCTTGCATGTAGAAACCATATCATGCCAACATTCATAACCGCAGCTTCTTCAATTCCATTTCTATTTTGTATTCAACCCAAAAGACAGTTGAGTTAAGGTCAGGCCAGCCTTCAGCATTCAAATGTTTTTATTATTTATATTTTAAGGTTGCAATTTTTGCTAGGCGTTAAGGAATGATTATTACTTGATTTAACTTCTTAAATGATCACAAATGGAGCCCACTGTATGCTGTAGCCTACCCACTCTTGCAAGGCTCCACCTTGCATGTAGAAACCATATCATGCCAACATTCATAACCGCAGCTTCTTCAATTCCATTTCTATTTTGTATTCAACCCAAAGACAGTTGAGTTAAGGTCAGGCCAGCCTTCAGCATTCAAATATTTTTATTCTTTATATTTTAAGGTTGAAATTTTCCATCCTGCCCACCATTTCTAATTTTTTTCTTCCCTGTTTTTCTTCAGCTAGTTATCGTTTCATTCCTTTTAGGAAACTTGACACCCAAATCTATTCCATTTATTATTTTGTTTAAAAAAAATGTGAACAATATATTACACAAACAGCGGGAGTTCAGCAAGAACACTGCACCAGTAAACAACCCACAGCTATTTTGTCATGACAACAAACATCCTCTGATTTTTTTTCTTTATATATATTTTAATACTAAAAACATGCTATGCACTTTTACAGATAAAATTTGAAAACTACTCTATATCTAGTGTGTTTTATTATTGTTATTTTGTCAAAATTGTGGGTGATTGTTTTACAGCTGGTGTTGATTACAAACCCAACCCACCGGCCCAACTCGAAAATAAACCAAACGCGAATCCTTGGTTTTGATAAGGAGTGACATTTTACAGAGAAGATATAGCATTGCCTAATAGGAACAACGGGGCTTCATAGAGGCTTCAGATTTTCTAAGATGCTTGAGGAACAGGAATTATTAATCCAAAATAATGTTTTCTTTCTCATCCCACATTCAGAGTCAAAAAGTTACCTTCAAAGTCCATATTGCAGAAGAATTCATGTTCCCACAAGGATGCACTGTTGAAATATTCATACAATAACACAATTTAATCTGGGAAAAAACTATGAAATCTCAAAATTTGCAAGCTTCAGGCCAAGCACAGAAGCTAGTCATGCAAAGCAGTCCTCTCAGCATTCCTTCACAACATAAAACCAATAAATCTGCCCAACAGAGCAGAAAAACTATTACATTGAATCACATGCACATTCAGCTCCAAATAGAGAAAACATGCCTACTTCCATAGTTACATAGCACATTTAAATTGTCAGGCAACATATCATTTTTTGTTAAGAAACATCAAATCTGCAGAAAGAACCAAAGAAGCCTAAGAAATTTACAAATTTACAAAGTTTCAAAGAACGGCACAAATTCATAAATGAGATGATGGTAAAAAAACAAGATACTAGATACTATTCATATGAAAAAAAAAAATGAAAGGAGGAATTTAAGTAGTCTCTAAACCCATAAACTTTAGCTAAGAGTCAGTTTCTTTACTTTATACATGGAGTTGTTAACAATAACCATAATGTCATCCAAGAAGAACAAAATTACAAAGTGCTCTATTAACAGAAAAGATCAAATGTCCTTCCACTACCAATCACCCAAACAAGAACCAAATATTGAACAATATGCCTTCCATGTGCTCTAATCCTCATCTAATTCACATCAATTTCCTTCATCAACACATAGTATTTCATTAGATCCTCATCCTTCTCATTCTAAGTGATCCAGGAATTCCACAAGGCCTCGGATTTTCTATCTAAGCATCATCAAGAATCAACTTCACAAACCTTGATAATAACCACTATGCCTTTACTTTTATCTTTCCCAGTTTAGTTCAAAAGGTCAACAAGTCACCCTTTCAATAACCAACTCGATTGGTCTGACCTTATCCCTAAGCAGTATTATTTCCTTTCAACCAAATCTACCAAAATTATTATATCACCAATCCAACTGATATCCAACTCCTAATTAACATTTGCTCACTGTGCAATTCACGGTATGCCCTTCTTCTATACCCCCGAAGGGTTTGTTGGTATGATTTGAGGAAACCCATGAAACCAACATGTAATTAACGGGTCCTTTACAAACCCATCAAAAGAAAAGGAAAAGGAAACGCAGATAGGAATAAAGAATAGAAAGTGTTCTGAAGAAACCCATTTCACGAACACAGATGGTTTTGGTTTTGAACAAACCCTCCGAGAAACAAAGAGAATTTCATGGTTCGAAAACCATCATATCAAGAATACATGCACTGCAAACATCCCCATAAACCAAAGAAAGAAGCTACCAATGTCAATCAAATGATTCTAAACAAGGAAACAGGCTTTTCTTTTTTCTAAAAAGAACAACGACAACATGATCGTGACACGATTTCAGAACAAGAATCTCACAATCAAAAATCAAACAAAACAGAGGCCTTCGATTCTCCAAGTTCGTAACAAACCCATGCGAAAATTCGCGTTTCCATCGAACCCTAGCAATTCCACAATAACAAACAAGGAAGAAACATCATAAACAAGAAAACCCTAAAAATCAAAACAGAAGATTACATACCGACAGAGGAAGATGCCTTCGATTCTCCATCTCTTCGCGGGATTGAGAAATCGTGCCACTCAAGATAAGATTTTTGAATCTACCGAAGAGGGAGAACGCGCGCGCGCGCGAAAGATAAAGGGGTTTGCATATTTTACGCGTTAGTGGTATTTATATATATAATATGTGCGTATATTATACGCGGACATACGCGTATTTGCAGATCAAGTAAAGCCATTAAATTCGTGAGCCTTCCCTCCTAATTTTTCACTTCATTTAAGTGGGGGCCCCATATGCTAATGACGGTCATGTGGAGCCCACCTGGATATGGGATGCTCCCGAGGGATCGAAAGATCTGTGGGCCCTATGTATGGTGATGGAGGCTTGAATCGTCATCCTAACCACTTTAGATAGGGGAAAAGAAGCGGCTCTATAATACCACAACCGTATGTTGGTAGGTGTAGAGCATCACTACTCTCCTGTCGAAAAGGAATACCTTGTAGTAATGTTCGACTTGCAGAAGCTACGCCGCTACCTTTTTTCCAACACAGTCTACCTGATTTCGATGATCAACATCTTAAAGGTCATTGTCACAAAAGCAAGTTCTCTCAATTTTCGACTTGCAAAATGGCTCATCCTTCTGTCACAATTTGATATTAGGTATGTACCACAAAAGGCAATCAAAGTCTAAGCTCTAACAGACTTTCTCACAGAGCATCTATTGCCTAAAGATTCTCAATTCAGAGATGATCTCGCAGACGAACCCGTCTACAATGTGGAGACTTCCTCGCCAAGTGCCTCTTGGGACATGTACTTTGATGTGCAGTCAGGACAAATGAAAAAAAAAAAAGTTAATCTCGAGAGTTGGCATTCTCTTTGTTAATCCCAATAAATACATGATTTTACATGCTTTCTTTCTATTGGAACCGTGCTCAAACAATGCTGTTAAATACCAAGCTCTGATCTTAGGATTTGAACCTACCTTCAAGTCCGGCATCACCATGCTGAAAGTCATTGGAGACTCTCAACTGATCATCAACTAAATGAATCAGAAAAATAAAGTCAGGAAAGCATGATCTATTGCCTTAGTACAACAAAGTACAGTCACTTCAACAAAAAATTTACATTTGTCATATCACCCACATCCTCAGAGGTGAAAATGTCCGTGCAGATGTCATGGGTGGACTTGCCGCATCTATGGCAGTCAAATAATGAAAAGATATGCAAATTACGGTGCGTCGAAGAATGATCCTCCATCCTCTTAACACACGCCAAGCAATTGCCGAATGCCACCGAATGGTTGGAAGTCAGATCTCCATCCTTAGAACTCCAATCAGTGAATGGAGGGAACCATTCATTGATTACACCATTTCGGAATCCTACATGAGGATCCAAAAGAACGGGTAAGCATTCAAAGACGAGCTCCAAACTTTCATTTGGATATTCATTTTAAAATCATTTATAGAAAATTATTCAACGGAGTACTTCTATGCTGTTTGTCGCAACAAGAGGCAGAAAAAATACTCAAAGAAGCTCATGTTGCTACACGATCTCATGGCCTTTTTGAAGGCTATGGTATGAACATCATAGGTCATATCTCTCCCCAATTAAGCAAAGGTCATCGCTTTATTTTCGCTGCTATAGATTATTTCTCCAAGTGGTCAGAAGCATTTGCGCTCGGCGAAATTGTCTAGATCATAATCACTAGCTGGGTGATGACTAAACCGATCTTGGGCATGAACTAATGGTTTTTGCGCACGGGCAGGGCCGGGTATGGACGGGATGGGCTTGCTCCGTCAATTTTTAGTTTTATTTTGGCCGGGCTTTAAAATAATTGTCCAAGCCCAGCCCGTTGCCCTATATTCTTGGGCTTGGGCCGGGCCGGGCCGAGCGGGTTTCCCATTTCAGCGGGTTAAATTTGCAGGGCAACCGTACTATATATATACGATTTTAGGGTTTCCTGCTTCCACTCTTTCGCATCTCGTAGCAGCAGCAGTTGAATATCGGGTAAGAGATCGTTCTTTCTATAAACACCATTCTAGGGGTTTTCTCAAAATCTCTGATTCTCTCGTATTGTAATCAATCATGAAAAATCGTTACTTTCTTTCATTCCTTCGATTTCTTGCTTCGGATTGTGATTCTAACAATAAAAATCTTACTTTTTACCTTCTTGAAAGAAATCATCGAGCTGAAACGAAACTACAATCTCCATAAACGGTTTGCAATCAGATGATAATAGTTGAAGTAGTTATAATCGCAATAATTGCAAGTGCACATTTCTTGAATCGATGATTTCAATATGGGAGGGTATTAATCAATCTTGGGTTCTCTTTGGGGTAGTGAATGAATGTAGCTTCCAACTCAGAGATAACAACTGAAAATCTTCGATTTTGTGAAACATTGATTTTGAAGGAGAAAATTTGTCTTTTTAGAATACTACTTTAGAATATTATAGACTGTAAAATTGTAAATTGATTGAAGGTCAGAAAACTCATGATTCAGGCTCGAATCGGCTCGTCCCGATCTAAAATATTGACACAGAGAGTCAACTCGAAGATCCGAGAGAGTCATGTTTTTTTGAAAAAATATTTTGTCAAAATGAGGTGGCTGGAAAGGGAGTGATTAGGAGAGGAATTTCAGATGTTTTGAAGGGGTTCTAACTAGTCAAAGACAAACTAAGTTTCTAGTCGCTCTGTGGGTGTCTATCAATCCGTTATTCAAAGATTTCTCCTTAGATAAGATTATGCACCATAGGAAGGAGCTTGCTTCTTCTTGTGTTGAGTCCATGTAGACAACGGCGGCTTGCTTCTTCTTGTGTTGAGTCCATGTAGACAAGGGCGGACCCAGAAATTCTTCATGGGGGGGGGGGGGGGGGGGGGGGGGGGGGGCGCACTATGTAGGAAAAGTATTTTGGGAGGGCCACATATAAAAAATAAATGTAGTTTTTGAAATATATAGGGGCTTTTTGAATTTTTTTGGGAGGGCCATATGTAAAAATTTATAAAAATCTTGTAAAGAAAAGGTTTTTTTTTTAATGAAAATTTGGGGGTGCCATGGCCCCTGCCAGCCCCCCTCTGGTTCCGCCCATGCATGTAGATATGTGTGAGGGGTCTCTTTCTTTTGTTCTGTCCTTCTTGTACTTCTGTTTGAGCAAGTCAGTAATTTTTTGTTGTACTGTTTGCTCCATTAATGAAAATAACCATTTCAAAAAAATAAAGTAAAATGAGGTGGCTCGGCAGAGTTAAGAGTCAATTCGCCGAGTTTTTACAATGTTGAGTTGAATATGGGCAGGTGGAGTGAGCAGCAGTTGTATCTAAAGGTAAACATTGTTAGGGATGAGTTGGAAAAGTCATTCCCAGAAACTCAAAACAAAAGATACTTCTTCAATGAATGGAGCTAAATTTTGTAGTTAATCCAGATATACTTTGGCTTTGTGTTTGATGGGTCGAGCCTGATAGAAAATGAGGTGATGGAATTAAGGAGATTTTTATGAGAGTGCCAAGATAAAGAGACGTATGAATGGTGAATGGAATTTTTTTTATCTATCATTGGTTAGAAGAAAGAAGTGGCTGCCGAAGTAACTGACTATCACAATCAGCTGCAACGCTAAACGGCAACTGGAATGGGTTTTCACAATGGGGATTTTACAATGCAACTTGAAAGGGAATGATCAGGAATGGACCGCCGTTAGGGCAGTCAATTGAATGAATTGGTAGCAAACCATCGTTAATCCATTCATGCGCATCACTATTTAGGTGATGAGGCATTTGGCTACCCGCTACCTTTAGGGAGTTATAGTTACTCCCACTACTCTCTTTGTTGAATTTCATATGGACTCGGCCAAAAGGTTCCCTGTCAACAGCCCTAGTAAAAATTTGGCTAACATTTGCTGGTCAACAGCCCTTGTTAGGATCTGTCATAATGCGTGAAGTTCCTGAAGTTCCTAAAACATGTCAATTGGGCTCTGTTGAATGGTCTACAGTAAAATACATCACTTAAACTACTGTTCTTGATCTGATGAAAAATGCATTATCTTCATGCCTTCAGGCTTTTTGTTTTTCTTCGGTTTTATAGTCTTATTGAACCAAATACCAAGATGCAGAACGAGGAAGGACAGAACATGGATCTCTACATCCCCAGGAAATGGTATAATCTTCCTTGCTTTTTAATCGTGTAATGCTGTTGGAACTATTTGTTTGTGCTGCATTGAGTACATTTTTTGATTTGATGTGATTGATGTGTTCTGTTTACTTTGCAGTTCTGCGACGAACAGACTTATTACTTCAAAGGATCATGCATCTGTTCAGATAAATATTGGACATTTGGATGAGAGTGGCGTGTATACTGGCCACTTCACTACCTTTGCCCTTTGCGGATTTGTCCGTGCTCAGGTTCTAGTCTATCCTACACATTCTACATTGCTTATATTACTATATTAGGATGTTTACTTGTTTTTATTGCTATATTAGGATGTTTACTTATTTTTATTGCTATATTAGGATGTTTACTTAATAACGGTGCCTTTTGCCACAGAACTTAATTGATAGGAACATTAGTTTTGATTTTGCATTTCTATGTGGATATTTATGTGCTAACTTTGAAACCATGAGTTGTGGAAGTTGCAAACTAGTTATTCGTTGGACCCCTCTTCGGGTTCATGTTTGCCCATAGTGTTTTAAAACATGTTTTACCGTGCATTAAGCAAATTACTAGCGGCATTCAGATTTTGGTCCTGGCCATATGAAGGATGCACCACTGCTATGCGTTGTCTCTATACTCTAAATCAAAATGAAATTTATTTTAGGTTCAACTAAAAGTATATCTCTGTAATCTTTGATGGGACTCCCAACTGGATCTGCCATCGAAGTTTTTTTATAATATTATTTGGTGGAGGGCATTTTAGATATCCCTGGCAAAGCATGCAATGTTTTGCCAAAATCAGTATCAGTTTTATCTTTAGGTTGCATGCAAACGTACTGGTTGCGGGGATGGAATGGAGAAAAAGTGGATACCCTCCCCTATCCAGCCCCGCTTTGTGTTCTGGCCAAGTTGTTGGACATATGCATAGCTGCCGAAATACTCAATTTGGTTGCATTTTGTGAGGCATCCGAACAGGCCCTTAACCCACAGGTTATTAAAATGCATGGCCAAATTCTGAAGTTCTGATCGTGTTATAATTTTTATTTAACTTCATGTCCAAAGCCAAGATTAACTTCTAGGATGTAGCTTCTAGAGCATCACTGATCTATCTTCCTCTTCTTCTTCTTCTTCTTCTTCTTCTTTAACGTTAAAAATGTTACACATCATGCTTCTGTTGTTGTCTTGTACATTGTTATTTTATTTAGAGCTGATGTGTGTTTGGTTGGTATTTCAGGGGGATGCGGACGGTGCTCTTGATAGGCTTTGGCAGAAGAAGAGAGTCGAACTCCGTCAGTAGTAGAGAATTCAATATCATTTCTGGTTTTTTCTTGGACCTTTTGTTTGTGAGAGTAATGTTACCCAGATATAGTAGCTATTTTGAGCTTTCTTTATTTGTTTCATGGATTTAGTGACATTAGATTTAGATGATAGGTTTGTGTTTGTCCGGAGAGTGTTAAGATTTAAGGGTACTTAAACACTATGAATTTCTCTTTCAAATTTCCACACTATGTGCACCTCTTAATGGAATATAGCCCAAACTTGCAATACTCAAACAAAATTCCCATGCAAAATGTTCCATCAGATGTTCAATTTGGTCGGGGCTTCATCCAAAAGAGAGGAGGATAAGGAACTAGTTTTAATCATACATATGATATCTGAATCTGGTGATAGTGTTTTCTACTCTCTCCTACTTCAGGTACATGTGGTGTGGCATATCTATTTCAATTGCAGGAATTCCTTTATTCGTTATGAGAATAAGTGGGGTTATCTACATGTTTGTGTACATGCCACGGAAAACCCGATTATGCAGGAATTTGACTCCCGACATGACGACCTGCTGTACCAATTTGGGTGAGTCAGGACCATGTAGCCAGCTTTGCTTGATCAAACATGGGTTTCACTAGATATGTATTGGCCCAAATTCAAATCCAATCGGTGTATGCCATTGGTTTAATTTGATACAAGTGAAATCTGCGGCAGTGAGGAATCCTTGCTGGAGATTTGTACAACGGAGGATTTTACATCAATGTGTGTTGGTGTGTAGATAATAAAAACTGGTATAGGTGTATAAATCCATAAAGCCAGGGATTTTCAAATCCTATTGGCGGGGGTTTGGACAATCCTCATCAAGATCTTCAAGAATTTATAATTGTCAAATGTGGATTTTCCAAATCAGAATAACTGGCGAAGAATCTTTGAGGATTTGAATAACAAACATGAACTTGAGGAACCAAATTGAGGCATCAGGTTAACTAGCCAAAAATGGAATGAGTAGACCGGTGAGCTCTCCAACCCATACCCCATCAATGATTAAAGTGAGAAAAGATAAATAATATGCCTGGCAGAATATTGAGCATTCAGTAAAGTAGAAGTGGTATCTCTCTCCTTAGTGAAATCCTCTTGTTCTATAAGAACAGGGTTTTGAATTCAGGATTTCTCTCAGCCGTGGAAATAGAAATCCATGGAGTGATGAATCCCATCTTTGAACAAACGAGTTTGAAATATGCCCAGGGCTCAGCTTGTTTTCCTTTATTTTATTGAGATTTATATTTAGGTCTTAAAATTCCCATCACATAAAAGAAGAAAAAAAGGAAAGATTGAATGAGACAAAAGATAAACCATAATTTTATTCACAAGGTGGCTTGAAAGTAAGCCATGAAAACAAAAATATCAAAATTTTTTATTAGTGGATAGTGTCACTGATTTTGTTTCAGATATCCTCCAGCAATCTCTCCATTGCCAACATTGGGAAGGAAGCCACCTGGCTTTCTTTCATCTCCAGTTCTATAGACAATGCTTAGAACCTCTGCAGTTGTTCTAGCAATACCCAACAGATACCAGCAGATAGTATGTTGCTGGATGTCTTCCCTTCTTCACCTGCCTTTCTTCTAACAAACAGGCCTTCATCTTTCCTTCCGCAGCCACCCAAACGGTTCCTCAGATGGGAAATTTGGCAACTGTGTGGTTGTAAAGGTTGGACTAGTTCTTTTGCTCTCTCATAGAGCAAGGTCCTGATAACTGCATCTTGGCCTGATTCAATAGCTAAGAGCCCTGCCATCAGCTGAATCAGAATGAATAAACCTGTGTGCTCTCCAACCCATACCCCATCAAAATATTGTTCTCTCTATCAAGAAAAACCAGATCAATAAATTCTTATAGTCTCTTGGATAATATGAAATAATCCAACCCTACTTGTGCTTGGGACCGACACATGTAAAAGAGAGACATGTGGAGGAGAAAAGAGGCGGGCCTTAGCTTTTATAGAAACCAATTTCCTAAGCAAGGTAATGAGATTGCAGATTCTCCACCCCATACCCAATCAAATATTATTCTCTTTATCACAAGAAACTAGATGAACAGATTTTTATAGTGTTGGTTGATACGAAATACTACTACCTTGCTCACGCTTAGGACAGGCAGAGGCACATGTCCAAAAGCGACATAAGATTCAGTAGCAAAGTTGGAGATTCATTAGCCAAAAATAGAATGATTAGACTCATGCACTCTCCAACTCATACCTCATCAAACATTGTTCTCTCTGTCAGGCAAATTTTGATTATACTCATGCTTGGGCGACTGACACATGTTGAGGCATATGTATGGTGGAAGAAAGAGGTGGACATTTACTTTTATATATAAGGAACCTTAGTGAGGTTGCATATAAATTAGTCAAAAAAGGATGAATAGATCTGTGTGCTTTCCACCCCATAACCCACCAAATCTTAAATTGAGCTATATGAAAAATAGAAGTGGTTTTTCTATCATTCACGAAACCCTATCGTCCGGTAATAGAATTGATAGGAATGCAGGACTTCTTTCTCTCGTGAAAATAAAAACACATGGAGCTAGAAGTACATCCTAAAGTGCAGTTTATTTTCCTCTTTGTCTTTTCCTTTATTTTAAAGAAGATTGCTAATGTTTTTTTTACAGAAAAAGAAAAGGCCCAAAAAGTGTTCAGGTCTTGAAAACCCATCACATAAAAGAAAAGGATTAATAAGACAGAAGATTCACCAAACCAAACTAAACCATAATTTTATTCACAAATTGGCTTGAAAGTAAGCCATGAAAACAAAAAAAAAATATCAAAATTGTAATTATATGTGGATGGTTTCATCATTTCGTTTCAGATATCCTCTTGCAATCTCTCCATTGCCACCATTTGGAAGGAAGCCACCTGGCTTGCTTTCATCTCCAGTTCCATAGACAATGCTCAGAACCTCTGCAGTAGTTCTAGCATACCCAAGAGATCTAGTATCAGCAGATAGTATGTTGCTGGATGTCTTCCCTTCTGCACCTGCCCCTTTTCTAACAAACAGGCCTTCATCTTTCGTTCCACAGCCACCCAGTTGGTTCCTCAGATGAGAAATTCTAGAGGTGAAATATGCAACAGTGCGGTTGTAAGGGTGGACCAGTTCTTTTGCTCTCTCATAGAGCAAGGTCCTGATCACTGCATCTTGGCCTGATTCAACAGCTAAGAGCCCTGCCAGCAGCTGAAATAGATGTGATTTTAAAGAGAATCAGGATAATGGTCAATTCATGGACACTGTAGTAAAAGGAGATCTTTTTTTATTGCTATGATACCAAGCTAACATGGAGTAAAGTCTAACACGCTCATATCATAGGAACCTAATTTAATTGGAAACCCTTTTTCGAATTAAATGATATACACCATTGAATCGATCACATATAAGAAAAATGTAACCGTGTATTTTAAACATGCAAATTTACAAGTTTATGTCACTTGCATTAGAGTCAAAATTTTAAAACTTGATCATACAATGGGACTAGCGATGTAAATGAGTCTCCGATTTTCGGATTACCCGGAGGTTCCAACCCATTAAAAATTGGGTCCGGATCCTTACTCAAGCTCTGATAAGTAAATGGGTCCGGGTCCGGTTCCACCTTGGTTCGGACCCGTGGACCTGATACCTGACATATTACCTCAATTTTCTAAAATCTCTCCTAAAAAATAATATTTTCTTAATATCATTCTCTACCTAGACCCGGACCCGAATCCAGACAGATCTCATATATGGTTCTGGTTTCGGTTCCATAGCCAAGATATCTGTTCCGAATATGTTCCGGGTTCAGATCCGGTTCCACCTTTTCCTTAATGGTTCCGGTTTCGGGCCCACCATGGATCTGGACCGGAACCGACCCATTTACAACCCTAATTGGGACACATGCGATATGAGCTATATTATTATTTTTACACAAATTCAAATAAAGGAAGGGGATTTGGTAATGATGAAAATGAGAAATATTTCTGTACCCTTTTTGAAACATGTCCACGGATGGATGGGTTGGTGCCAACATAAGCTACAAGACCCACATATGGGATTACATAAGAGGCCAAAAGGTAGTTCACTGTACTCTTGTATGGGTCAAAGGGAGGGGAGAGAGTGTGGCCCATTGCATCATCGAAAATCTTTGCAAAATTAGCAGCAGTTAGATTCATCAGAGCCCTTGGAAATCCTCCAACAGTTGATGTAATGGCCCTGCAATAAAGACAAAATTATCAAAACCCAACCGTTAAAAACACAAACCAAACATAACCCACAAAGAATTCTTGAGATACAATATAAGCCCTCCATCTTGTGGCAGGTGGGGTCATGCAATTTTCAATCATACCTCAAATGGCCCACTTCTTGATAGCCAAACTCCTCAATGATGGCTCTTGTAACCTTGTCAAGATTGGCCTTTTTGGCCCCAACAGAAGGTGGGCCACCCATGGCCAGAGCTGGCTCAACTTTGTCTAGGCCATATCCCAATGCACCATACAGAAACCAATCAGTTTCCAAGAATTCCAGATTCAAAGCAAATCTGATTTGCTCCACATCGTCTGGATGGACAGGCACTCCTTTAAGCTTATATTTGCATTTTAGTTGTGAGTGAGAAACTGTAGCATAATCACCTAAAACAAAGAGGCAGATGAGCAGAAGGGAACGTAAAAATCTTGGCATTGTGAGATTGGAATTAAGAATATGGGAGGATTGGGAATAGAGACTGATGAAGCTAGTGATAGAGAGAATGCCCTCTTTTTATAATTGAAAATTTGCTAAATTTGTCACTGAGTATTTGGATGGAAAAACAGTTTAAGCAGGATTTCTTGGATCTGGTCAAAATCATACCAGATGTAGTTACAAATTCACTTTAAGAAGAGTTCATAATACAAGTCTGTAGCATAGCTCCAGGAGTACTATTTAAGAAAAAAATTCATCATCATCATCATCTTGCCTGATCTAATCAATCTAACTGTCAAAAATTTAAAAGCCGTACGTAGTGCATTGTGAATAACCCAAAATCATACAGATCAAACCACCAAAAAATTGAAAATGAAATGAGAATTCAATGTCCTAGAAAAATGCATATTAAAGTTGAGGGAAAAAATTGGTCCAGTTTGTCTGATTATGTGGGTGTGATCCACCTACTTGGCATAGGTGATTTGGATGGTGTGGATTTGATCAATTGGATGGTGGCGTGCAGGAGTAGGGATAGACATGGTCCTAGAGAGAGGGCTGAAATAGTAAAAATGCTTGCAGGATTATCTCTGAATATTAGTCCCAGATACTGTTTTGATTATTGAAAGTTTCTAACTTTCCTTTTGATAGGTTTGACTAGTAAACATTGTTTCATCAAATTATTCCCATTTTCCTTCAACGTTAAAGTTATCTTAATTTTAAGGTAAATGCTCACACACCAACACACGCAGAATCACACAAGTCCCTCACCATCAGCGCTACAATAGCGAGGGAAGTGTCTCACCAACTGAGCTACCTCTGGGCAAACGCAACTTATCCTCAATACTTTATATGACGGCCCCACACTTTACTGATCTGGACTGTTTAGAAAGGGCCCCAGTAGATGCTTAAGAGATTCAGAGAATCTCTCATCCCTAGCTGTCCAAATTAGTTGGCTTCCAATGGATGACTTCAATCCAATAAAAAGGTGCAAGCATTTGATGGTTAAGTTTGGAGATCTCAACCAACTTAAGGTAAGTGCTTTTTACTTAAAATTCTTTGTTTTTACTTTTTTCATAATTTAGCATCGACTTTACCTATACTTTTCCACACATTTAAACAAACAACCTCAACAATCAACATCAACAGTGTTGAACATGATCATGGATGTCAGATTTCACTATTATAAATTGTGCTAATTTTCATGTTCAATAAATTTTACAAATTTCAGCATGACTTATTGAAATGTTCGGATATTTATATGGATTTCACTCCATGCTATGCTTAAAACAACAACTAGAGTGGTAAATGAAAGTGATTGTCCATTGCGGGGCCCACCAATTAGTAAACATGTTAGAGCCATTAAAAAAAAGTAGCTTTTTTGGTATATAAAAAAAAGGTGTAGTTAAAATAGGATAAATCTATAGTCAAAATAATGGGTCCCAAAACCATACAATGTCACACTGGGACCCATCTAATGTTTGTGATTATTATTTGTAACCAATACTGAGGGCCATTCAATGTTAGAAATCAATGTGGCCATCTAATATTAGCAGCAAATATCATATCCATATAATGTTGCTATAATAGCAGAGCCTAAGAAATGTTGGTACCACAGTGTTTCATATCTAATTAAAAGTTTCATTACGAGTCTCCAATCGAATGTTGGACAATGATTTGAATTTGCCTATTAACTCCAAGGGATAGCTCAGTTAGCTTAGGACCACGGTTTGCACCCGGAGGTTGTAGGTTCGAAACTGCACTACCAAACTATAGGGGAGTTTACCGAGTTTTTTTCCAGAATAGCACCCTCAAGTAAACTAATTCCCATAATAGCACCCTTTAAAAAATAATACCCATAATAGCATCCCGAGCCTATGTGGCATATCAAATCCTAATAGAGGTTTTTCTCTCAGTTGTCACTCTTTTATGGCTGTTATGAAGATGAAAGAAATGCACTCCTGAGCTTCAAATCCCTTTTTACAGACCCCTCGGGTCGCCTATCTTCGTGGCAAGGCGAAAATTGTTGCAGTTGGAATGGAATTCGTTGTTCTAATTCCTCCCATGTCTTCTCCATCTACCTCAGAAACCCCAACCCAGACATGCTTGTGCGGGGCATCAATTCTGAGCTTAAGCTCCCCTATCCCTCCAAATTCACTGCCATCGATGGGACAATCTCTCCCTCTCTCTTCACTCTTGTCCATCTCAAATACCTCGATCTCAGCTTCAACAACTTTCAGTTTTTCAAGATTCCCAAACAATTTGCAAATCTCAAAAGCCTCATCTATTCGAACCTTTCAAATTCGATGTTCTCTAATTCCATCACAACTCAATTCACCAACCTGTCTTCCCTACCAATTCTTGATCTCGACCTCTTGTGCTACTGGAATATGTGACTTCTCATCCATATCCTATAACTTGTCTAACTTGAAGCCATCCTTTGATTCCCGGTTTCTTACAACTCAAATGGCCATTTAGCTTGTACGAACTTGAATTGGCTGCAAGGACTAGTTAATCTCAGGGTGCTTATGCTGGATGGAGTTGATCTATCCGCAGTATCTGTAGTTACCAACTGGGCAGAGACCCTATCATATATGCATCATCTTAGAGAGCTTCGTCTCTTTTCTTGTGGGATTTTTGGTCCAATCCCAATAAATCACTTCTTGAACCTTACCCGTCTTTCTTTTCTTAGCATGGGTTTCAATTCATTTCTTATCCCCAATCCCAATTCAACTAGCTAATATCACGTCACTATCCATCGTCGACCTAGCAGGATCTTACCTACTAGGTTCTCTTCCTTTCCTCAACTGGAAGAACTCTATGTTTATGACAACATCAATCTCAGTGTGAATCTCCCGCTGATATTTGCATACCCATGGCCGTACCTAAAAACATTTGTGATTGAAAATATTCATGCCGTCGGACAGATCCCAGCATCGATTTTAAATTCCACTTCATTGGTCTATGCATCAAGTAGTATGATTCAAGGACCAATTCCGCCTTCACTTTTCAACCTCACAAATTTGCAGTACCTCCACCTATCTTACAACAATATATATAATAAGTTTCATTCCTTCTTCAATCTCTGGTCTAAGGAAACTGAAAGTCATGAATGTGTTCCAGAACAATTTAACAGGAGAGATCCCTGAATCAATCCGTGAAGTTCCATCTATTAGGATTGGATATGCTGTTGGGCTTAGTAGGTCCAGACCAATTGGGTTCATGGACATGGGTATTATGGTAATTGTACCGGGACTTTCTATTTGACTAAGATAGGGTTTCTTAGGGAATAAGAAAGAGAACATTATATATATGATGTAATGTGTAACCCATGAGAGATACAGACAGACAGAGAAGAGTGAACCTAAAGGAGAGTCGAGTTTTCTTTCCCGTGGACGTAGGCAAGATTGCCGAACCACGTAATTCTCTTGTGTGTGATTGTTTGTCTTTTGTGTGGTTGTTTGTTCGTTCGATCGCTGATTCACGTTTCCGCATACACGCGCACAACAAGTGGTATCAGAGCCTAGGGTTTACTAGGGTTGGTTTGTGCCGCGTTGCGATCGACGGATCGGATCAAGGGTATCCGGATTTTCTGCGCGTGGTTCTTCGTCGCAGGAAAGTAAGATCGTCTCCGATCTTTGCTGGGCCACACGGATCACACGAAGTTTCTAATTGGAAACAGAGAGGTTCTACGATCATCTTGGTTTTGCTTTGATCATCGCTGGGCCACACGGATCACACGGAACAGAGAAAGGTTCTGGTTCTTGCTTCCGGACTGCGTACCGGAATTGAAGTAAAGGGTTCGGGTTCTGTCGCCGCCGGAATCAAAGGAGTGGAATTGGGCGCCGTGCTATCGCCGGAATCTTCGCCGGAGTTCCCCGCTGACCGCCGCCGTCCGGCCGCTGCGCAATCGCCGGTCCCCGCCGCCGGCCATCGTCACAGAGGAAGAAGCCTGGGCCAAGCATCTCCTCCATCGCTCGCTGGTTACAGAAACCAAGTGATAGAAACAGAACTGGGTTCTGTTTTGGAGAAGAAGAAAGCCCAGGCCAAGTCCGGGTTGGGTTCGGTTCGGGTCGACCTGACCCGTCTGCATAAAGCCCAGCGCATCAAGCCCACAAGACTAGGTCAGGCAGGTCAGGTTCTGGGTCAGTTTTGCCTGACCCGTGAACAGGAAGCCCACTCCAGGAGTCTGCTGACGTCATCCCACGTCAGCGCAAGGTACGGTCAACAGGGGTTTGACCAGATTGACGGCAGAAACTTGTTTCGTCAATAACTTGATCATCCGGTGTCAGATCGGAGATCCGTTTGCGCCTACAGACTCGTTGCGAGCAGATCTACGTAACTGTGGAAGAAGATTGGCAGTTTGACGGTCAACAAGAAAGTTTGACCAATCGGAGCGCAGAAAACTATTTTTGCGATATCGGAGCCATCCAGAGTCGGATTTCAGATCCGTTTCTTCCAGCGTGCTCGTGGTGACGAGATCTACAGATTGGTGCAGAAATTGAGGTTAGTGACAGTTGTTTATAATTTCTTGATTATTTAATTAAGATGGAGAACAACACTGTAAACACTACCATGATCAAACTCAACCATACCAATTGGTTGATTTGGAAACCTAAGATGGAGGATATACTCTATTGCAAAGACCTCTATGATCCCATTGAGGGGGATAGTGCCCGACCAAAAGATATGTCTGATCCAGATTGGAAAAAGATGCATAGAAAGACCATTGGTCACATCAGACAGTGGGTGGATAACAGCATATTTCATCACGTGTCTAATGAAACCAATGCGAGAACCCTTTGGATGAAGTTAGAAGAAAGATATGAGAAGAAAACCGCCGTAAACAAAACTTTTCTGATTAGAAAGCTTGTAAACATGAAATTCAAGGAGGGTGGTAAAATTGACGATCACATAAATGATTTTCAATGCATTGTGAATGAACTGGCTACAATGAAGATGGTCCTTGATGATGAGATGCAAGCTTTATTTCTTCTAAGTTCTTTACCAGATACATGGGAGACATTGGTTGTTTCCGTGAGCAACTCTACTCCAGATGGTGTGTTATCAATGAGTCAAGTTACTAGCAGCTTGTTAAATGAAGAAACAAGAAGGAAAACTGCAGGGACAGATAATGCACATGCCTTTGTTACTGAGAATAGAGGGAGGAGTAAGAGTAGGGGACCAAAGGGGGGTCGTGGCAAGTCCAGAGGTGGCAAGGAATCACAGACTAAGAAAAAGTCTGGAAAATGCTTTCATTGTGGCAAGGAGGGTCACATTAGAAAGAATTGCTTTGCCTTGAAGGAAAAGAAAGAAACCAACAATGAGCAGAAGAATGACACGAACACTACTGCTACTTTGGATAATGAAGTAGTGATTCTTACCAGTGAAGTTGAAGAGTGTTTGAGTGTTGCAGATAATCAGGTTGAGTGGGTTGTTGACACAGCAGCATCCTACCATGCTACTCCTTGTAAGGAGATGTTCACGACGTACAAAGCAGGGGACTTTGGCACTGTGAAGATGGGCAACACAAGTCATTCAAATGTTGTTGGGATCGGTGATGTCTGCATTCAAACCGATATTGGTTGCACAATGACGCTGAAAGATGTGCGACATATTCCTGATCTGCGGTTAAATCTGATTTCCGGGACTTCATTGGACCGTGCAGGTTATGAAAGTTACTTCGGAAATGGCAGGTGGAAACTCACTAAAGGGTCTCTTATTTTTGCGAGAGGGAAGGCGTGTAATACGCTGTACAAAACACATGTGAAGCTATGCAAAGGTGTGTTGAATGCTGTTGAAGACAGATCCTCTCCAAATCTGTGGCACAAGAGACTTGGACATATGAGTGAGAAAGGACTGCAGTTATTGGCAAAGAAAGAACTGATTAACTACTCCAAAGGTACATCCCTTGAACCTTGTGATTATTGTTTATTTGGTAAACAGCATAGGGTTTCTTTTTCTAAAACATCAACTATAAAATCTAATGTGTTGGATTTGGTATATTCTGATGTTTGTGGTCCCATGGAGGTGGAGTCATTGGGTGGCAATAAGCTTTTTGTCACATTTATTGATGATGCATCCAGGAAAGTCTGGGTTTATGCGTTGAAATCGAAGGATCAAGTGTTCCAGATATTTCAGCAGTTTCATGTCATGGTTGAAAGAGAAACAGGAAAGCTCTTGAAGTGTCTCCGCACAGATAATGGTGGTGAGTACACATCCAACCAGTTTAAAGGCTATTGCTCAAAGCATGGTATTCGACATGAAAGAACAGTTCCTGGTACTCCACAGCACAATGGTGTAGCCGAAAGAATGAACCGTACTATTCTTGAAAAGATGAGATGCATGATTAGAGTGGCACAGCTACCCAAGCCATTTTGGGGTGAAGCTATTCTGACTGCCGTTTACCTGATTAACAGGTCTCCCTCAGTTCCTTTGGATTTTGATCTTCCGGAGAGAGTATGGACAGGTAAAAATGTTTCTTATTCTCATTTGAAGGTATTTGGGTGCAAGGCTTTTGCACATGTACCAAAGGAGCATCGTTCAAAGCTGGATGATAAGGCAGTGTGTTGCATTTTTCTTGGCTATGGTGGAGCCGAGTTTGGCTACAGGTTATGGAACCCAGAGAAAAGAAAAATTATCAGAAGTAGGGATGTGGTGTTTCATGAAGATCAGTTCTTTGGAGATATTGAAAAGACTGAAAAGTCTAATGAAGTTGTTGATGGAGTGGTTGATCTCACACCGACTCCTTCTCCAGTGCAGACTACAGGTGGAGAAGGTGGACAACACGATTTAGATCGTGATGAGGCGCAGGGGTTGCCAGATGAACAGGGTGTTGAGCAGGGGGAGCAGTCTCCTCAGTCAGAAACCACGGAACCTCTTAGGAGGTCTACTCGAGAGCGTCAACCATCAACAAGATATCCTGCATCAGATTATATTTTGCTTACTGATGAGGGGGAGCCAGAGAGCTACCCAGAAGCAAAAACTCATGAAGATAAAGATGAGTGGATGAAGGCTATGCAGGATGAGATGAGTTCTTTGAAAAAGAACAATACTTATGAGCTGGTGGAACTCCCAAAAGGCAAGAAGGTTCTGAAGAACAAATGGGTGTTCAAGGTGAAGAGAGATGACAGTGGAAAACTGATAAAGCACAAAGCACGGCTAGTTGTTAAAGGCTTTGCGCAGACGAAGGGTCTTGACTTCGATGAAATATTCTCTCCAGTTGTGAAGATGACTTCTATCAGAGTTATCTTGGGTCTAGTTGCCAGCATGGACCTTGAACTTGAACAGATGGATGTGAAGACTGCTTTTCTTCACGGTGATCTGAAAGAAGAGATCTACATGACTCAGCCGGAGGGGTTTGAGGTAGAAGGAAAAGAACAGCTGGTTTGCAGGTTGAAAAAGAGTCTCTACGGGCTGAAACAAGCGCCAAGACAGTGGTACAAGAAGTTTGATTCATTCATGGTGAGTCATGGGTACCGGAGGACAACTGCAGATCACTGCGTTTTTGTTCGTAAATTTGGTAATGGCAAATTTATCATCCTTCTTTTATATGTAGATGATATGTTGATAGTTGGACAGGATAGTGAGATGATTGGCAGATTGAAAAGGGACATGTCAAAAACTTTTGACATGAAAGACTTGGGTCCCGCACGACAAATTTTGGGAATGCAAATACGTCGTGACAGGAATGCTAAGAAGCTGTGGTTGTCACAGGAAAAATATGTTGAACGGGTGCTAGCAAGATTCAACATGATAGATGCTAAGCCAGTTAGCATGCCTTTAGCCAGTCACTTCAAGCTCAGTAAAAGATCATGTCCTACTACAGATGCAGAAAAGGAACGGATGATGTCTGTTCCATACTCCTCAGCAGTTGGGAGTCTTATGTATGCCATGGTGTGTACACGGCCAGACATTGCTCATGCAGTGGGTGTAGTGAGTAGATTTCTTTCTAACCCTGGGAAAGAGCATTGGGAAGCAGTGAAGTGGATCTTCAGATATTTGAGAGGCACATCAGATTTTTGCTTGTGTTTCGGAGGCTTAAAACCAGTACTTGAAGGCTTTACAGATGCTGATTTTGCAGGCGATCTTGATCGTCGGTTGTCTACTTCTGGGTACTTATTTACTTTTGCAGGGGGAGCTATTTCCTGGCAGTCTAAGTTGCAGAAGTGTACAGCATTGTCTACAACCGAAGCAGAATACATAGCTGCTAATGAAGCAGGGAAGGAGATGATTTGGTTGAGGAATTTCTTTAAAGAACTGGATTTGAAGCAAGGAGAGTATGTAGTCTACTGTGATAGTCAGAGTGCTATGGATCTTAGCAAAAATGCTACATACCATGCCCGCACAAAGCACGTTGATGTGAGATATCATTGGATTCGTGAGGTCATCGAGAAGAATCTCATGAAGCTGGAAAAGATTCACACTGACAAGAATCCCTCTGACATGATGACTAAGGTCGTGTCTAAGGGAAAGCTGGAGCTGTGTTCAGAGTTGGCAGGACTGGACTCCTAGTCAGGGGTTCAGAGACGTCTTCCCCATGGTCTGGAGGGGGAGATTGTTGGGCTTAGTAGGTCCAGACCAATTGGGTTCATGGACATGGGTATTATGGTAATTGTACCGGGACTTTCTATTTGACTAAGATAGGGTTTCTTAGGGAATAAGAAAGAGAACATTATATATATGATGTAATGTGTAACCCATGAGAGATACAGACAGACAGAGAAGAGTGAACCTAAAGGAGAGTCGAGTTTTCTTTCCCGTGGACGTAGGCAAGATTGCCGAACCACGTAATTCTCTTGTGTGTGATTGTTTGTCTTTGTGTGGTTGATTGTTCGTTCGATCGCTGATTCACGTTTCCGCATACACGCGCACAACATATGCCACATAGGCTCGGGATGCTATTCTGGGTATTATTTTTAAATGGGTGCTATTATGGGAATTAGTTTACTTGAATGTGCTATTCTGGGAAAAAACTCGAGTTTACCTGGCTTCCCTCTGAACCCGGAGGGATTAGTCCAGTCCAAAAGGTTGGGAACCCTTCGTTAGCAAAAAAAAAAAAAAACCAGAATCCGCCTATTATTATTGAAGGACTTTTTGATGTTGGTCTTCATTATATCATACGACCTTCGTAATTATGGTAATTACTAAGGGAACCCTAATGTGGTCACACAATCTAATGTTGTTTACCGTAATGGAGCCCATCTGACATCAATTATCATTATGGGAACAATCTAAATGAAGGATCTCATTTTGAGATCCACTTAGGGCTTATTTGTGAAACACTGTGGAAGAAAAAAACTGGGTTCCTCTTATGCGATAATGCCTTATGATGGGAGGTTGAACTCGTGTTTCTTATCTCATGTATAGAAGATCTCACATAAATAGGATTTTTCAGTAGAGTCTCTTTGTAACAAATAATGAAAAAGTACTGTGTGATATATAAAGAGATCTTACATTTCTGTTGTTTCCGCAAAAGAAGAAAAAAAAAAAAACAATGGCTCCAATAATTAAACGTAGTGATGGAAATCACAAGGAAACCATATATCCAATATTGGAAATGGTAGTGGATATCCTTCATGGTTACGTATGAACTTGTGTGCATATATATATTGAACTAAAAACCAGGGGCGGCTCTTATTTTTATTTTTATTTTACCTTACAAGGTACTTGAACTCATTCATGCACCCACAAAGCATTATTTTATTTTATTTTGCCAAAAAAGAAAATGGATCAGTGGTACAATACTCTTACGATAACCTATTGGCTTAGGGATTGGTTGCTTGACAGCTCTATGAGATGACAGTATGACACTCTCAGAAATATTATTTTTTATATTATATTCATATCAAATGTTATTTTCTACAAGTAACACACTTAAAGTTGAGTGGTAGTGACACCTTAGTATCACATACGCGAAAATTAATCCCTGAGTCATCAAGTTCAACGCATCATTCGTAACCTACAATCCAATGTAGCAAGTAGATGTTCATGTAGAAGAATACTGAACACTAGAAAAAGCACATCTGTTAAAAAAACCAAAAGCACCCCTTTCATTGAACCAAAAATAACATATAAGCATTAATGAGAGGAGTTGGAATGGTTATCTTCTCATAAAATAAATAACTTACAGGCATTAAAAACACCTTGATTTTCTCCTCTCACAATAATAGGAGCACTCGTGGTTTTTCCAATTAACTTAACATAATGAATGGGCCCCTACACAAACCCAATGGCTATTGATGGTAGAATTGATATCAAATTAACATCATGACTGGGCCTCTACATAAATCCAATGGCTATTGATGGCAGAATTTGTGTCAAATTGGGAATGACATTAGGGTAGGTGAGTGTTAAGGGGTTGGATTTAATATTGGGACATAGTCATATCCTATGGGAATGATTTTGGTGAGGCCCCATTTTCACCTTTTAAAAGGATTTCAAGGTTTTTATAATTTGATGAAGGGCCTAACTCCCATAAGAGGTAGTGCCATCTATTTTAATTTGTGTCAATTTTTAACAAGTAGTCCCCACATAGGAGCATCACATAATTAGTCTTAAAAGAAATGCAAATAAGTTGTTTTACCATTAAAATGGCAAATAGGCTCTTACTGTTTAAGAAAATTGGACAACATTTAAGAGGACTTAATGACATTTAAGAGAATTTAAATATGTGAAATACTTTGGTTGGATATTACAGAGGGTAGAAATGCCTCATTTTTAAATGGCAGTTGGTAAAATCTCTCATATATACATATAGGAAAATATTCATGTGCATCTATCCTAATATACTATAACATTTAAGTTAACTAAATACATGCATTTTAAGTTAGTACATTAGATTCTAGTATTCTACTTTAAGAATGAACATCTTATTACCAAAAGCCCTTTTAATCCAAACTTTTCAAAATTAATGTTGCTTTTATAATCAAAGAAAACTCACTTCAACCAAATTTACCTCACCATCAACTTGATCATTTTTTAGTCAGACAGTCTGAGATTTTTATTTAATTTAACTCATGTTTTATTTGTGATTAATTTGACAGACAATGCCATATTAGAAAAGTTTTTTCATTAATAGTAAGACAGGGAAAACATTAATCTTGAGGATTTGTATTCCATTGATTCTTTGATAAACATAATGAGGCCCAGCATATTGTAATGAACAACTCTGCAGGAAACAACTATGGTAGGGTAAATGTCTAAGGCTAAGGACAATTTTACAGTCAAAACTCCAAAAAATAGGGCTTTTTGTATATACTCCCATAAAGTTTGTAGAATTTGTAAATAGGCCCCTGAAGTATTAGTATTTGTAAATAGGCCCCTACATTTTCATTTTAATATCTTTATTGTCCCCAAAATCAATAGTTTTCCAATCTCCATAGGTTTTTAGAGCGAAATAACACTTTTGTCCATCTCTTTTATCCTTATATGCGTAGTTTTAAAAGCTTGGACTCAATTTTTTTTTTTTATAAAGCATATAACATTAATAATTGCACTTAGTGGGGAGAACAACCCTACATGCAATGATCAATAAAAAGCGCAAGCATTTGGACTCAAGATTTAATTTTAATCTTGATATGGGCAAGATTGGATCATCATCGTCAGCAACTGCAACAGATATCTACATTGATCTTTACTGTGGGGATTGCCTTGGGCATTTAAGTTGAGGTAATGAAGTGTTTTGGTTCCAAACAGTGGAGATTTGTATATGGCTTTGAGGATTCCTGTTATCTAACATGAAAGCCATCTTTGTTTGTGCTATAGCCATTTTCATTTGAGAAATCTAAAACATGGAGGCACTAAACAAAACTTGTAGTGACTAACACCTGGTCACTACATCTAGATCCACTTACATTCTTTTTCTACTCAAATATTACATCATTGCATGTGACTGTCTAGGGAAATCAAAATGGATCTAATATAAGAATTGGAGTATATATGTCAGGGGACCAGTCAATTGATAGACTGAAAATAATAAATTGTTTTACAAAGGATTATGTAAATGTATCTAAAATCCACAAATGTTGCATTCATTGGCAAATGATGGTAACATTTGGTGATCAACTGCTATGGGATTCCTCACCCATCAAAGTAGAAGCAAAATCCACGTTTGGTAATTATAAATCCCTGATGATTTAGGCCATTGAGGATTTTCAGGTCAGACCCTCCCCTCATAGGATTTTTGAGTACTAATATCTCATGGATTAAGAGGGTTGACCTGAACCTGAACCACCGATTCAAGTTTTGGTCAGGTTGGTGGGTGAGAGAGTACAGCTAGTGGTGGAGTAGCAAGTACGGTCCCAACCTAAACTGTATCCATTCATTGATTAGTTTGGAAATCTCAACCAACCCAATTTGAATGTAATTAATAAAAGTTCAATCCAAATCCGAAATTACTAGGCCAGAACTGGTTAGATTAGCGTGTTAGTTGGGTCATGAATTGTCACCTGCTCTTAGTTGGGTCATGAATTGTCACCTGCTCCAAAAATTTGAAACGAAAATATCTCACGGCTCAGTCTGATACCATGACAATGGAGTACATCAGGAGGATCTTCATTTTCAAGTATGATAATATTGTTTTACACACATATATTTATTTAACAAGAAAGAACAAGAATAACATTACAAGACCAAGTTCATATTGCTCATTTAGCATGTGATCATGCTAAATTCCTGCAAGTCTTATTTCATCATATACTATTCACATGGAAGAGAAGCAACATGCTTTGTAACATTGTTTTAAAACCCTTTTGAGTGGAGTCAAGGCCAATTCGAGTTTTAAAACAATGCTCTTCAGTTCATGGTATTTTCAGAAATGATCTAGCAATTGCTCCATTGCCACCTTTTGGAAGGAAGCCCCCGGGTTTGTGCTCATCGCCTGTTCCATAAACAATCCTCAGAATCTCTGCAGGTGTTCGCGCATATGAAATAGAATCAACATTCGCCGATAAAATGTTACTGGTGGTTCTATTTTCTGCCCCTAGCTTTTCTGGAACAATTAGTCCTTCATCTTTGATGCCACACATTGCGAGTTCATTTCTCAGATTAGAGATGCGATTTGTGAATTCTGCTACTGTGTACTTGTATGGATGTACAACTTCTTCGGCTTGCTCGTAAAGTATGGTTCGGATCACTGCATCTTGCCCTGATTCCACACCTAAGAGCCCTGCTAACAGCTGAAACAAAATTTTCATTATAGGTGGCCATACATTAAAGCATATGTAATGGTCGTAAAGTGAAATATCAGTACTTTCAATGTTATTTTGGCTATTCCAAGACTAGGGATTAAAGAGGAAGAGGGTCATCAGTATTTCATAGTCTGAGGTAAAGCTCTTAAAATTAAGGAAGACAATTGCTGGCTTTGTTTCAATGACCCATTTCGGTTTTTAAGATCACCATGTGTTTCCTTTAACAAGTACTAGCCCCAAGTCCAAACAAAGGACTAAGGCATGTTTGTTTGTATAGAAGATGTAGGAGTTCATGGTCAAATGAGCTGTACCAAGGATTATTTAAAAGGTGAAGGCTGAAGCATAGAAGGTTGCCATATAAATGGGACTTTGCCTTTCATAGGATTTGAATTACTATGGTGTTGGCTGGGTATTTATTTCCAATTAAAAGATAGGTGTTGGGTTTGGCTTACCAGGAGTGAATGCCAATTACCCCGGCAAAAACCAGGTGCACTAGACCCAGACGCCATCCCAAATTTGAAGTAGGCCCAAGCCAGGACCCATAGGACCAATGCTTATTCGGTGTACCCTTTTTCATATCTAGATGCTGTTGATCATGTATGCAACTATGGAGGTGGGACCCTCTTGTTAGGAGCTCTGATAACTACTTACTCTCTTTGATTGATAGCCGTTGATGTTTGGGTTAGTACCCACATAAGCAACCAGGCCCACATAAGGGATCACATAGGAGGCTAAGACGTAGTTGAGGCTATTTAGGTAAGGGTCAAAGGGAGGAACAAGAGGGGATTCAAATGCATGGTTGAACAATTTTGCAAAATTCTCAGCACTTAGATCCAATAGAGGCCTTGGGAATCCTCCAACCGTCGATTTAATAGCCCTGAAAAACAAAACAAGCTCAATATCAGAAGGAAATGTGTTTGAAAACTCAGAAACTTGACTCAGACTCTGAAAATCATGAGTTAAGACCGAGTACTTATTTGAATTTAGACAGGTCCTTTTGACCCATCTGAGTCAGTGATCAATCAGTCGAGTTGGCTCACTGTAGCTCAGGTGAGTTGAAAAGAGCATGAAAATTAACAGAGTAGAAAAACAGCATGAAAAGGGAAATGAAAATCTGCGAAAAACTGCAGCACGAAACTACCAAACTACAAACTAATAGTCACATGAACCAAGTTTGAAGTTGATTTTCATTTCCATGGAAATCCCCATGCACATATAAATAAAATGAGAGCGAACCTCAGATGGCCCACTTCTTGATAGCCAAATTCTGCGATGATCCGTTGTGTAACTTTGTCAAGATTGGCTTTCTTAACTCCGATCGGAGGCGGTCCCCCCATCGCCAACTCTGGAGCGATGTCATCTAGTCCATATCCTAGAGCTGCAAACAAGAAAAATTCTGCTTCCATGTGCTCTAGATTCAGTGCAAATCGCAGCAATTCTACATCTTCAGGATAAATTGGCACCGTATTGATAGTTGGAGTTGATGAACACTTAGCAGAAGAGAGAGAAGCATGAGCAAACTCGCAGAAGAGGAGGAAGAAAGAGACACATAAGCTTAACAGATACATTGTTAAGGACAATCACCAATATGCAATGAATCGATGACCAATCATGCAGATGGATACCTATTTATATAGGAAAAAAAGCCCCACAATGACGTAGATTTAAAAGCCCATAATCATGTAAAAATTGTTAGCTAACCACATGCAAGGATGGGTGGGTGGGTTAGGTGACACATTAGCCTCATGCTTGCAATTCACTGTTATAGCTAGATGGAATTAAATGAGTTTGATATTGAATAAAACCAGTGCTCTAAAATTCTTGACTTTTGGATTGGTGAATCTAATATTAGATTTTGTTTTTGCTTCATGTTTGGAAGTTGGAGATTAGGACTGATGTTTGTGCATGGCAAAGATTGTGGACCTGGAAAGCACATGTCATGAATACAGAGAATAAAAATCTTACAACTGAAAAAGATGCATCAGACACACCATACAATAGATAGGCACGTTGCCTTTTCTGAAATAATATAGATGGGGTTCAAAACGATGCTCTAGGACAAGATAATAGAAACCATTCTTCTTTAGGACAAATGAAAACGTCAGTCACAGTCATATTCTATTTTCAACAAGTCTTTTGCTTGTCGTAAAGAAATTGGTGAAGAAAAGTAACTACAAGCAATTTAATTTTCGTTTGGTGTAGAATGAAAAGACATTAACTCAAAAGAAGACTAATAGCACCACAAATCAATAGCGTAAACTTGAAGATGTTTGCAGCTTTAATATGATGCCCAGACACGGCATAAGTTTATGGATGAAGAAAGGACACCTCATGAATCCAGGAACATGAATTTTACAAATAAGAATGAAGGGTGCAGATTCCAAATCCAAATACAGGCATTTTGCACAACACAGGCTTATGTCCCAATAACAAGATCTCTAATAGATTTTAAGAACAAGTGATTAATCTAGTAATTAACCCTAATCGAGATTAAAATCAAGCAACCACACAATGAGAAGGATACACGATGTATACGTGGAAAACCCTACTCGGGAAAAAAAACCATGGGCCTCACTGTCTAGGCCAATAGACAACCAAGCACTATAAATCGAAAGTTACAAGAAAACTCACAACCATTTTCCAGTTGCTAACTCAACCTAAAGACTGCTTTGATCTTGCCGACTACTCTCCGTACACATTTACCGTGCTTGAACCAACCACCTTGAATGCCTCTTCAAGATGAATCTCCTTCAAAAAAGTAGCAGAAAGAACTTCGAAATGCTTGAACTTCAGCACAATAAATTGAAGCTTTGGAGAGGAAAACAATCTCTCAATAGATCTCTAGGTTTTTGGATGGGAGAGTGGTGCCCTAGAGTTGAGAGAGAAATGCAATATATAGGCTTTAATTCGTGACTCAATACTTGTAGAGCTAGTAGGACTTCAATAAGTATGCTTTAGGAAGTGAAATCCAAGCAAGAAAGAAAGTTCTGCTCACCGGCCGCTCGAGCGCATTAGTGTATGCTCAAGCGGATGAGCATACTGCCTCTTGTTAGGGATTTTATTTATTGCAATTTGATGTATGCATTAATATTTTAATCATCATTTGAATTTTCACACATGCATTGATTTAGAAAATCTTGAAATCTTGATTTATACATGCATTGTTTTAAATATTGCAAATCTTATAGTATGTACATGTTTTGGATTTAAATGTTGGATGCATTTTATTTGAAAAAGATTTTTTACAAATCAAGCTAGCCAATGTTTTAAAGTTCCAAATTATATTTGGCTTTTTATGTTTCATGATTTTAAAATATTTAGAATGATTTAAAATCATGTTTCCAAGCTTGATTTAGTGGCCCAAAGATCCCACAAAGAAATCTCTTTAAATATGCAAAAAATGGAAATTTTGGTCCTTGGGCTCGGGTCGACCCACAGTGTGGTCGGTCGACTGAACCCATGCTTTCGGTCGACCGACCTCACTGTGGGTCGACCGAAAAAGTACCCGTTGGGGCTTTCTTCAAATGGTCAGTTTTATGATCGTTAAAGGTAGGTCGGCCGAGCAAAGGGGTAGGTCGACCTAAGACACGCCTGTAGTCACTTTTTGACTATAAATATGAGTTCATTCCCATTGAAAAAAGGTTGAACAATTTAGAGCTTCTAAGCACTCTTTGAGGAGTTTGGAGAGAAGAAAAATGGGATGAATTAAGAGAGATCAAGGGGGTCATTAGTAAAGCTCAAGCTTGGATTAATGAAGTTAAATCACTAAGTAAGCTTTACCTCTCTTTATCATTTGTTATATGCTTTGTTTTAAATCTTTGGTAAATGATTTTTAGCATGATAACAATGATGTTTTGAATCCTTATCATATTTAATCTTTGATTTATTTGTATTGGATTCTACTTCTTGATTCAAACCAAGTTTGTTTTATAAACTTGTTAATCATGCTTTGCAAAATCCTTGATTCCTTTTATGGCATGATTCATTTACTTGTTTAAATCTTCATTGTTGTTTTCAATCTCTTTAGAACTTTAGTTAAACATTTGTTTTTGAAAACAACATTGCACATGCATCACTTGATTAGTCTTAATCATTTTCATACAGCTTGTGATCTTTAGATTTTCATATCATTCACAAGTTTGTAATTATTCAAGTGATTTGTATTTGACTTCAATCATATCTTTTATGTACTTTAAACTTTGAAATGCTTTAAGCATAAAATTCATTGGACTTAATTTTAACTTGATTGAAGTTCTACACACACACCCCATGAGCATTCATCTTTGCATTTCTTAGTGTGTTGTGTGAGTTTATTTTACAATTTCATATCCGCCTATTTAGAGGCAATTTATTTGAGTTTAAATTGTAATCTCTTAGAGTGTTTTGTGAAGACACTTTCTTTGAGAGAAATTATTTACTTGTAAGGTTATTGCTTAGCCATTTAAAAGCATTGTGTGTAGGTTGTTGTTTAGCGTAGAAAAACAACATTGTAAGGTTATTGCTTATCCTTGGAAAGCATATTGAAGAGGTTATTGCTTAGCCTATTGAAAAGCATAATAGTGGAAATTTGGTGGGGTGTTGAGTCACAAGCCGGTAGTGGATGTAGGCATTGAGGCCGAACAACTATAAATCTTGTGTTGTGGTGATTGCATTGTGGTGATTGTGTTTGTTTAAGTTTCCGCATTTTGTTTGATTAATCATCACATGTGACTAATTGATTTAATTTTCAAGTTAAAATTGGTCATAGTTGGTCACTAGTTGTAGCTCACCCTATTCACTCTCCCCTCTAGGGTTAAGATCCCTTGGACTTTCACCTCTCATGCGCTCGAGCGCCCAGTCACGTGCTCGAGCGCCCATCCTTACGAGTTGATTTTCACGCCGTCTGAATCCTTTCTTGTTTACTCCTTTATTTCTCATGAGATGAATCATGCCAAAATTCTTATGTGATGACACAAGTTCTCCTTTCTTATTTACTTTTCCTTTGCTTTCATCATGAAGGAAAAAAGTTACCATATGATGGCAAGAGTCCACCAAGTGTGATGGCATGGTAAAAATTCTCATGTGATGTCATCATGACAAATTCCCATATGATAGTCCACATGTGATGACAATAGGAAACTCCACAGCACAAATCATGTAGCCATCTTCCTTGTGCAGTCCCACTAAAATTACAATTATAAATAAATCTCAGGTTTTGTCCAATTCCCAATGAATTTGCCAATACTAATTATAATATGATTATAATCCTTATAATCTCCTCCTTTGCCAATTCAAGGACAAAAACCTAAATACAAGAAAAAATTCTACTATATTATAAGATATGAATCTTGGATGGATGACCTTTAATTTTTTTCTTTTTTAACACGTTATTATCACAATACCTTTTGATTTCCTCCTTGGTTTGTGCATTGAAAAGAAACAAAATCCAAAGTCTCCCTCCGCCTTGGTTTGCATACGTTTGAAAAAAAAAATGAAAACATCCTTTGCCTCGGTTTGCATGCATTGAAAAGAAATAAAATCCAAAGTCTCCCTCCGCCTTGGTTGCATACGTTTGAAAAAAATAAAAATAAAAGAAACCATCCTACGCCTCGGTTTGCATGCATTGATTTTAATAAGACAAAATCCATCCGTCTCAGTTTGCATGCGTTGAAAAACCCAAAGACAAGGTCTTCCTCCGCCTCGGTTTTGCATGATCAAGTGAAAAGAAACTTTGACCGGACATAACTTCTTAATCTGACCTTATTTAAAGCAATCATAGTATTTGGTTGCTATTCATTTTCTTGCACGATTTTTTTTCTTTTAATTTAAATTTATTAATACTATGAATAGATCACAAAATAGAATCAGAAATTTTAGATCTGAACCTGAAGTTCACCTATCTATGGACCAACAGTCCTAGAAGTTGTAATACTGATATTAACTTGTAAATTCATGTCCATCAATAAAAAATTGAAGTTGTTGATTTAAAGTCCAAATAAGATATATAGCCATGAAATTAAACATGAAAAATGTGACAGAATCAGAAGTTCTGATCATTTGTTAGAACCAGAAGATCTACTTCAAACCTGATGATTTGACAAAACCTGTAGTTCTAATTTCATGTATTATGAATCTGAAGTTCTAAATCAAGCCTGAAGTCTTGACAGAACCAACAGTTCTTATTCTCAAAGTTGAGAACCTGATGTTCTAACTTTTCATTGGCCAATTTTTTTATCACGTTTAAATTCCTTCCTTAATTACTTCTGATGTTAAGGTTTCATTATTTTTTCCTTTTACTTTATTGATTATCTGCACACGGTTAACTTAATATATATTTTTTATTACAATTCTTGCATGATGTCAAATCTGGCTAAACTTGACTTTAAAGCACTTAACATAAATGGAGAAAATTACTTATCTTGATAATTGGATGTTAAAACTAAGAGAGACCATAAAAGAAGGTAACAAGATGTCCCCAGAGGAAAATGTGTTAGCCCTCATCTTCCTGCGCCAATATATACATGAAGACCTCAAAAATGAATACCTTACTGAGGAAGACCCAACAGGCCTATGGAAATCCCTAGGATAGGTATGATCACCAGAAGATGATCATACTACTAGCTGCCCATAATGAATGGTTAAACCTGAGGTTACAGGATTATAAAACAGTATCTGAATACAACTCTGCCATCTTCAATATTGTTTCATGATTAAGACTATGTGGTGAAAAGGTTTCAGAAGAGCAGATGTTGGAGAAAATGTTATCTACTTTTTATGCCTCGAATGTGCTCCTGCAGCAGCAGTATCGAGAACGGCGTTTCTCCAAATATTCAGAACTTATCTCCTGTCTCCTAGTCGCTAAACAGAATTGCATAGTATTGATGAAAAATCACAACTCCAGACCAACTGAATCTTCAGCAGTTCATGAAACAAATGCCAGTTTTAGAGGTGGAATAAATAACTCCTCCAAACGAGGTGGTTTTAAAGGTCCTCCTCCAAAATTCAAAAATCACCAGAAGTGGTCTGCCCCTCAGCATAAGAACAACTAGAATCCACCTGCTAATCCTACCCAATGTCCTGATGACACGTGCCACAGATGTGGAAGAAGTGGGCATTGGTCACGCACTTGCCGTGCACCAAAGGAAGTGGTGGAACAATACAAAGCATACAAGGCCTCTGTTTATTTAGCATGGACAAATGACTTCTTTGTGGATGAGGACAACCAACCTCTGGATAACGAGGCATTTAACAATCTCTTGGGAGCACCCCTTGGCATTAGGGATGTAAATGGGTACCTGAGTCTCCGATTACCCGAAGGATCCGACCTGTTAAAAACCGGGTCTGGGTCCTTATTTAGGCCCTGATAAGTAAATGGGTCTGGGTCCGGTTCCACCTTGGTTCGGACCCGTGGACCCGAGACTCGACAAATTACCTCAATTTTCGAAAATCTCTCATAAAAATCATATTTTTTTAATATCATTCTCTAACTAGACCCGGACCCGAATCCAGACCCGTCCCATATATGGTTCTGGTTCCGGTTTCAAAACCAAGAAATTGGTTCCGAAACGGTCTCGGATCCGGATCCGGTTCCACCTTCTCCTTAACGGTTCCGGTTCCGGGTCCACCATGGACCCGGACCGGAACAGACCCGTTTACAACCCTACTTGGCATGGTCTAGAAGACCAATAATTCTTTGAACTTCACAAACTTAATTTTTTTTTTAGTTCATTTGAGATGCATGTTTCTTAGATTTTTCCATTTTGATGGGGAACTTCATTTTTTTATTAATATCCTAATTTATGGTGAATGTTTTAATTATTTCAGCTTATAACATGTGATTGCATAGTTATATTGATTTAAGGTATGGATCATGGAACTGAGGATAATCTATGTTTGGTAGATAGTTCCATAACACACACCATTATGAAAAATCAGAAATTCTTCTCAGAATTGCTGTTCATTCCACGAAAGGTATCCACCATAACTGGACCTATGCAAATAATTAAAGGCTCCAGAAGAGCCCATATGATGTTACCTAATGGTACCCACCTATTCATTAAAAATGTTTTGTTATCAAAAAGTTCCCTCAGAAACTTTATTAGTTTCAAAGACATCAGAATGAAGGGTATCACATTGAGACTATGAGTGAAGATAACAAGGAATACTTATGCATAGTTGCTTGTATTGGAAGCCAGAAGTAAATACTGGAAACACTAAGTGCACTCTCCTCAGGGTTATATTAAATGACAATCTCCAATGTCGAATCACATTCGATTATGAGCAAAACAACAAAAGTCAAGCTCGAAGCTTAAACTAAGCCCGAAGCTTAGTGATCCGAAGAATTTAAAGCTTTGGCATGATAGGAGCTCTACGCGTACTAAGATGGGACCACAACGTAGATTAGGAATCTATGTATGTTATGACTCTCCCCCGATTATTTGATATCTAGAACTAATAACAGGAGATGTCTTCACTACTTGTTTTTCCAATTGTCAATTCGATGAGACAATATTCCCGCCGTTAGGGGGAGATAAGATAGTTCCTGAGGAACATATTATTTCTGTAGAACAACCTGTTCCTGAAGAACTGTGAGAACTAATATGGAATACTTCTAGTCTGTCTCATCTAGATCCACAATGAGAAAATGAAGTACGAAAAATTATGCACTTATAAAAAACTACAAACATATTACCTGATGCATTTAACGATGCGTATTAATGTGTGCTCGAGCGGATGAGCATACTACCTCTCCTGCGCTCGAGCGCCCATCCTCACGGGTTGATTTTCATGCCGTCTGAATCCTTTTTTGTTTACTCCTTTATTTCTCATGAGATGACATTATGTCAAATTCCTTAATGTGATGACAGAAGTTCTCCTTTCTTGTTTAATATTTATTTTTCCTTGTGTTGCATCATGAAAGAAAAAAGTTACCATATGATGGCAAGAGTCCACGTGTGATGGCATGTCAAAAATTCTCATGTGATATCATCATGACAAATTCCCATATGATAGTCCACCTGTGATGACAATAGGAAACTCCAAAACAAAATTCCTATAGCCATCTTCCTTGGGCAGTCCCACTAAAATTATAATTGTAAATAAATCTCAGGTTTTGTCCAATTCCCAGTGAATTTGCCAATACTAATTGGAATAGGATTATAATCCTTACACTCTGGCGTCGATCAGGACATCTGTCATTTTCCATTAATTAGTAAACCTCGTTCCTTGCCATAGAGAAATTGAGCACTCATTTTGGTACTCAATTATGCACCTATACTTGTGCAGGCTGGCTTTCATTGTGTGTAGGCTCTCTCTTGGATCCCAGATTTCACTTTTAGTTTGTTACTTTTCAAAACACACACACAAATAATGATGATTTCATTAATTCAGAAACATTCGAAAGAAATTTTCTGGACAGTTTGATCATTTGGAAGGAGAGGAATTCCCGATGCTTTGAGGATTCCGGCACCTCGGCTGAAAATCTTGCATACAAGCTCAAATTCACTATCGCTTTATGGGTGTCCATCCTTCCTCAATTTCATTGGATTTCTATTGACATCATTTTAAGGAATTGGAGGGAGGTGGTCTTCCTTTAATGTTTCCAGTTGCTGGGGTTGTTAGTCTCTCTCCCTCTCTCTCCCTCTCTCCCTCCCTGTGTTTGTGGGTCTGATTCTCTCTCTCTCTGTGGCTGTGTTTGTGGGTCTGATTTTGGTGGTGTTGGTTCGTGTTTTTTGTTGCTTTTCAGTATTTCCCTCATATACTGTTAAATCTGTTCAATGAAGGTTAACATTCAAAAAACGAAAAATAAAATTTATGGAGAGCCATATCCATAACCGTGTCCGTGTCCTATATACCCAGAAGTATAGTCATACCCTGATCCCTGTATCCATGACCCTATCATTGCCTGTATCTGGGCATCATAGATGGCACCAGAAAAGACTAAAATCAAAACACACCAGTTGGTATCGATTTGGTGAAGATGTTTGCAACTTGGATATTATGCACTTTAGCAGTTTCACCTCCTTGGTTTCAGTAATTAGAGTCTCAGCTTTTGGCTGGCCATCGGGTCCTAGTTGAACATGAGACTTGAAGGGTCGACCAGATAGGTCAGTAAGTTAATTATTGCAATTTCTTTTCATACATTTTAGCAAGCATTCATTTGCCACAATGGATACTGATTTAATCTATTTCCAGTAATACAACACATGTATTTGGTAATATGCAACTGTTGCACTTATGAACCAAAACTTGTACAGAGATATGTTTACATGCTCTTCATCTTCTTCATCATCATGATCTAGTTCTCATCCCATCTATCCGTGGTTGGATTTGAGATTTCAACTTTTTCATTCAACCCATTTTACACCTTAGTATGACACCTTGTGTTTGTACTGAAACCAGCACATTTTTGGTGTTATAGGTACATGGCTTCAATCAAACTAATTTCCTAAGTACAAGATCTATAGAGAATAATGCAACTTTATTCAACAAAACTTTAAACTAAAATGCGCAACACCATAATTCGAGGCTGGGCATTAAAACACCAGCTTACTGTTCAATCTTACGCTTAGCACCATCTAACGTATTCTTCAGAAGCATTGCAACAGTCATTGGGCCCACACCTCCTGGAACAGGTGTCAGCAATCCAGCCACCTTCTTCACCTCTTGAAAGTCTACATCTCCTACCAGTCTATAACCCGATTTCCTACTTGGGTCATCAATGGCATTTGTCCCCACGTCAATAACGGCTGCACCTGGTTTAATCCAGTCTCCCTTGATCTGAAAAATGACAACAGTAACACTAAAGACTAAGCTTCATGGTGTAATCATAGGAATGACAATACCTATGCTTACGAACTCAAGAGTGAAACTTCCAAAGAGCTCTAAGTGTACAAACAAAGATAGGTTTAAGCTACTTCCATATATATTTGTTCCCCCTAAAATAATTAATACAGTTACTTGCCATCATTGGTTGTCCAGCTGCAGCAATAATGATGTCTGCACTACGAATGATGCTTTCGGAATCACGAGTATGTGAGTGAACTACAGTTACAGTTGCATCTGCTTTCAGAAGCAGCAGTGCTACTGGCAATCCAACTATGTTGCTGCGACCAACTACAACTGCCTTTTTGCCTTTTATACTTACACCGCTTCTTGTGAGAAGTTCAACACATCCCTGTAGGAACAAAAAGAAAAAAGAAGAATCTTGCAAATTCAAATGAAGTATGCCAGAATAATGTATCAGGAAATGTCAAGCATCAACACAAAGAAAGCAACTCCAAAGGCCTTGCAAACTCTCTAGTGAATGCAGAAACTTTGAAATGAAAAGTTGAACCATTCACTCTTCCGTAATGACCTTTTTCCGCCCAAATATAGGCTTTTTTCTGCCCAAATCAATAACCAGACAGCACCCAAAAACAATTGTTCTTTCCCCAAAAATATCATGACAAACATACCTTTGGAGTGCAAGGCTGAAATAGTGGTTCTCTGCCTTTCATTGCAAGCTTGCCAATATTCAGAGGATGAAACCCATCAACATCTTTCTCAATACTAATTTCGGTCAATACCTTCTCCTCATTTATATGCTTCGGCAAGGGTAGCTGAACCAAAATTCCTGTCGACGGAAAAATTGCAGCCTCTATTAGCACATTGAACATCTATCATGGTAAAAAAGAAAACAGAAATCCATTGAATACCAAACTCAAATGCAACTCTTTCATATAAGATTTAGCCATTTTGACACAAGAAGGGATGAAGATTCCATGTGTCAAAATGAAATGTCAAAACTCCAAAATGCATAGGAAGTGGAATTCCTAGATTCCTGAAGGTCAAAAGAGACATTTTATTTAGCTGGAATCTAGAAATTCTAATAAAGAAACATGGAATTCAGAAATTCCAAGGGACAGCCTGTCACATCATGTCCAGGAATTCCTGGACATGATGAATTCCTGGCAGAAATTCCACTAAAGAAACAGGGCCTAAAACTTGGGCTTCTATCAAAGGGCTGAGTGAATGATGGCAGAGATCTACAAGGACCTTCAAATATCCACCATCGCATCTCTCCTCCTGATAGGAAATGATTCTACACCCTTCACTCTAAATTCTAGGAATCTGAAAGCCCCTTGCAGATCACCACTCTAATCCTCTCCACCCTTCCATTAAAGGCCACTTATGAATTCCTACTTCCTAGAAATTCTTTCTACACATTCCACACGTGCCCTAAGGCTGCTTTGGATTGGAAGCAAGGAAAAAAAAAAAAATTGGACTCGGGACCCGACTTGGTTGGGGCCGAGTCGCCTTGCATGGGATTGGGCCAAGTCAAGCCGAGTCCCAATTTAAAATAAAATAGTTGGACTCGGCCTCTAACTTGGCCGGCCGAGTCAGATGCGACTCGCCCAAGTCCGAGTCCCATAATTTGATAAATCATGAATAATTCAAATATTCTGGCAGTAGCTCAGAGAGCGGAATGGGCTGGCTCTCCTCCGGCGAGATTTCACCCTTGCTCCTCAAGTGAGGTTTGACTCTTGTTGCTTAACTAGTCTGTGCTTTAGGGGCTACGAAACCTGGCAGTGACATTAGTGGCTGAAATGATAATGTTGATCTGCACTGATAACAATTTGAGCCAGAAATGAAATCCTGCCAATTGTTGGTTCTCATTTACATGCTGCTCATATGCATGGTGGCAATGTTACCATTAGTTCTGCTAAAATATTTAAATTATGGAAATATGAATACATCTGAATGCACCCAAATTATTATTATTATTTTTAAAAATCAACACTTATTTGATCTGTGGTAACAGGTTCATAAAAGAAATGTTGCATGCACTTAAACGGAGTGATTCAAGTGAAGTGTATGAGAATGCCAACTTTGTGACCTCCAGGAGAATACACAGAAATTTGGAAATGATAATAACAATGAGAAACTTTATGGAAAAAATTGTAAACAAGGTAATAATATGCAAATAGCTGCTTTTAAAACCAATGCATTTCTGTTGATTAAATTAAAAGTATGAGAAGCAAGGCTACAACCGTGGACATCTGGATCAGCATTTAACTCGTGAACTTTCTTCACCACCTCCTCCTCAGATACTTCCGCTGGCAGGTCGATATCATACGACCTGATGCCAAGTTCACAACAGGCCTTCCTCTTCATATTTACATAACTTTGAGAGTCTTTCCTATTGCCCACGATGACAACAGCTAGTCCAGGAACCTGAGCCAAAAAATAGAGAGAAACATCAGATACTACTATTACCATTACTCCTGCTGCTGCGCTGTTAGTATTATTATATTTAATTTCTTTTACAATCAATACAACTGACTAGTGCTTTATTTAAAAAAAATAGGATCCCTTTCCAACAAAAAAACTCTTTTAGTTTTTTTATTTTTTTTTACAACTGTAAAAAATTTATTTCACCCAAAAAAAAAAAATACACAAAGGAGAGAAAACTCTGCTGACTTTGTTGATCATTTACACAAGGCCAAACAACAAAAGCACCAAAAGCAACATAAGATAATCACACAAGAAACCACTTGGTTTTCTAACATTCTTTATTTGATCAAAGAACTCTTATGTCCTCTCCATGGAGGGAAGATGTTGCCACTGCTGTATATGCATTTTGTCTCCTAATGCTAAAGTCTGTTTCTTGCAAATCTAAGAACTGGTACAAAAGGATATGAAAAACTAATTAACTGCTGCAATGAACTTTCCTTTCACGTTCTTCACCTGTCCCATTCCATATTTCCATGTTTTTTTATCCTAAATACCCACTTAAAACTCCATGCAACTACTTTACACCATTGGCATTCCCAAAACAAGAATCATAGAAAAAGGAAAATCACACACCCTTGACAGTTGATTCCCTCTGTTCTCCAAATAAATTCCAGCTTTAAACTACAGAAATTTGAAGACTCCACCCATCTAATACTCTAATAGTGCCCTCTAATGGAATAATTTATGCTAATAACACATAAGCCTTTTGAGCAAAATCAACTCATCAACCAAGATCTAAATCTAAACCTTCTTTCACAGCAGGAAGCATTAAATCAGAAGATCGTAAACAAAAAGCATCACAAAATCATCAATTTGGAAGTCATTTTTTTTAAGAACTTGGTCATATATCGAGCTCTAACACCAAATGGGCACTGAAACAATATCAAACCCAGATCCCAAAACCCCTGCTTTCAATTGGAAGCATGACAAAAACAATTACACAAACTCAATTCTTCGGTGCAGCTCAAATCTTAAAACGCACTCGTACGTCTAAATAGGGGTGAATTAGAATCAAATAACATTACAAAATCATCAAACAGACGTGATCTAAATGTACCCAACTCATTGAACGAGCTCTAAATCAAAATGGGCACCCAAATGAAAATCGAACCCAGTTCCCAAAATCCAACCTTTTACAATAATAAGCAAGTACAAACTCAAATACCACCAAGAGATAATCAATCAAACAAACCCCCCAAAAAAATTCACTGACACGTTCTAAATCGAAATGGACACACAAATGAAATCAAACCCAGAATCCAAGTAACCCCCACAATTAAGAAATAGAAGCAAAAAAACATGAACATTTCAATCAATGAAACTGACTGAAATCAAAACAAATGGAGAGAGAGATGGTTATCAATTACTTTGCCGTATTTTTGGGAGAGAAGAAGGACTTCTGAAGCGATTTCATTGCGGATTGTCTGGGCAATGGCTTTGCCATCGATGATCGTTGCCTCTTTTCGCTCCTCCGACGCCATTGATTGCAGCACACAGAGAGAGAATACACCGTAGTTTGGTGTATACACAGAGAAACTCAAAGCGCAGCCTCTAATCTTTCTATCGTGGGCTGAGAGAGAAGAGATTCAAATGCATACAGACAGCTGTATGTTAATTGTCTCCGATCGCTTGGGTGGGCCACCTTAAATCCAAACCGATCACAATCGCTTGGGCAGTTCTTGACCCGGTAATTCAGATTGACACCGTTTATTTTTCTTCTCTTTATGTGAAATGGGTTTGGGTTAACTTTTCTTCAAAGGGAAATGTTTGCATGCATCTATCCCTTTTCATGATGGAGTGAGGGACAACTAAGTAATCGAAAATATTCGTGTGCAAAAGAAAAAAAAGCCATATATATTCATGTGCATCTATACCTCCTTCAAATTAGAAGATGCTGGTAAAGAACGAAAAAATAAAGAATTATTTTTCAACAAGAGGTTGCTCGGTTGGTTTAGCCCTGCATCCCACCTTTAAGCCAAGTTTTTGGATAGAGTTCAAAGAACTCATGCATGGGGAAGTGGGGAACCTACAGGTTGTCCAAATGTTGTCTTGCATATGGAATTCCAAAATCCTCATTATAAAGAAGCATTTCTAAATGCTAACGAGGTTGGAGTTAGTAAATATCAAGAGAACATTTGTGACCTTTTCGGGTGGTTGGAATTTAGAGTTTGAAGAATTATAGCAATTTTAAATGACAAGGGGACAAGTATACTATCAATGTTAGAAGTCCCAACATCACAAATTGTGGTAAGGAGTTTTGCTAAAGAAACATGCCAAGGATCAAACCCTGAGTATCTAGTGGGAGTAGAGGTGTTCATGGGCCAGGCTGAGACACATGTAGGCCTGACTTGACTTTGGAAACACAACCCATATTCGAACCAAGTTTGACATAGACAGTAAATGAGAGGCCCTAGCCAACCCATTTAATCAATCGGGTTGGGCTGAATCGAGCTTTTAAGCAGTTTTTTCAGACAAGTTCATCACTAAATTTGAAGTGGCTGAGTTGGGCAAGGGTTTGGTCTTTTATCACTTAATCCAACCCGGCCCAAACATTAAACGGGCCCAGATTATACGTCCAAGTGGCCCAAAGCATTTTGGGCCTGGATCGGGCTCGAGCTAGCCCAGCCTATGAGCACGCCTGCGTCGGAGCGACTATTACTAGGGGTGTTCATGGCCATGCTAAGGCATATCCAGGCCAGGCCCGGGCCAAACATTAAACAGGCCCAGATTATATGTCCAAGTGGCCCAAAGCATTTTGGGCCTGGATCGGGCTCGAGCCAGCCCGGCCTATGAGCATCCCTGCATCGGAGCGACTGTTACTAGGGGTGTTCATTGGCCGGGCTAAGGTATATCCAGGCCAGGCTTGGCCCAAGCATGACACAGACCATAAAAGTTAGGCCCGAGCCTGCCCATTTAATTAATCGGGCCCGGTCTTTTTATCATTTTATGGGTTTAAGCACTAATTAAATTAAATTACATGCATTTCTTACACGGCCGGGCCAAGCTATGTGCTCTATATCACTTTATCCAAGTTCGGCCCAATTATTAATCGGGCCGTAATTACATATCCAAGCCCGGCCCATTAACACCCCTAACTGTTTAATCTTCAAGGACAAAGTTTTTTTACTACAGGAGTGGATATAATGTCCCAGGGATTTGATCTCTATTGGGTATTAGCCCCCTTGGCTGGTTACTGAAAAAAAATATATATATACACCCATTTCAATTGGTTATAAACTTTGGCCAATGCCAAATGGTGGGCCCTATGGCATAAAAAATGGCAGCATATTGATCATTATTCTTTTATGGGGGCTTTGGCCGGAGGTCCCTCATAATATTACTTTGTTGCAAACAGTCCACAAAAAAAAGTCATAGAGCCAAAAGTCCCTCTCACACTTTTTCATACCTGAAAAGACCAATTTACCCTTTCTTTAATAAACCAAAACCGTCCAGCGCTCTCGTGCTGATGCGCGCATGACGTTATTATCTGGCACGTCCCATCTTGATATGCGTCACGTGTAAAGTTTGAGGACACTTTCTTTGCCCAGATTTTTAGGTAACCTCTTGCCACTTGCAACAAAAGGCAGTAGCCAGTAATGTTACATGCCCACGTTGCGCATTCACGCATCACATGAGTAATGAGTGTATACAAGGTGCACTCACACCAACTATGAGGCCTTTGATACTCATTGTAAATAACTTGCAACACTAATCACACTAAACAATCTCCTGGTCATCGATTTCTGATTGCAAAAACCAGAATAAATTGGTCATGTTCAGTGTTGCAAACCGGAACAGAACAGGATGAAGAAGAAATAAGAGATTGGGTTTGGTGTGGGTTGGTTCTGACCTGACCAGCCACGGAAGCCCAGCCCATAGCCCAATCCTAGTATCAAATTTATCTGAGGGCCTAGTTTTAAGGAGGAAGAAGATGAAAAGAGATCTTTCACCTGGTTTTTCCGTTACCACCCATCTCTCTCTCTGCAACTTCTCCTTTGTCTTCCTTTTCTTGTTTTTCTTCTTCTGGTTTTGTGGGGTTGATGAAAACTGGGAGTTTTTGCAAATTAATTCATCTTCTTCTTCATTGGGTTTTGTTAATTTGTGGTGGTGATGGAGGTGGGATTCATTGAGATTTTGATTTGCAGCCGCTCCTGCCGCTATTTGTCACCGTTCATTGCCGGACGTTAACTGTTCCCATCGTCGGAGGTTGATTTTTTCAAATTTATCTGAGTCTTTGATAATTTTATCTTCGTTTTTGGCAAATATATCTGAGTTTTTGTAAAATTTATCTGAATTTTAGTCAAATTTATCTGAGTGAAATTTATCTGAGTTTTCGATAAATTTATCTGAGTTCTGGCCAAATCCATCTGAGTTTTTTTCTATTTATCTGAGTTCTAATACAATTTATCTGAGTTTATCTGAATTTTCGTCAAATTTATCTGAGTTTTTATGAAATTTATCTAAGTTTTCCACAAATTTATCTGAATTCTGGCCAAATCTATCTGAGTTTTCGACAAATCTATCTGATTTTTCGACAAATTTATTTGAGTTTTTGTGAAATTTATCTGAGTTTTCGACAAATTTATCTGAGTTCTGGCAAATTTATTTGTATTTTCTTAGACCTCGAGTTCTTCCTCTTCTTCAAGTTCTAGTTTCTGTAATCAGAATCGGACAACATCCTGCTGCCTTCTCCTTTGGCATCCCCTCCGGCCAAGATGGCGCGGTGGCAGCGGCGACTGCGTGGCGGTTTGGCGACGTTCCTCCAGTCCAATTCCATAGGCGGCCCTCTCTGTTATGCTCGAAACCCAAATTCCCTCTTCTTTCTATCAAATCCTCATCGCTTCCTATGCCAAAAACCAGATTCTGACGCTGCTTCCACCCTCTGATCTGTCCAAACACCATGTGCTTCTCGTCCAGCGACTACATCTTGGCGGTGCAGACGAAGAATTGCGACCCGTTAGTCCCCAGCCTGACGTTTGCCATCGAAAGGACTCCGGGCCCGGCGTGCTTCTTGATGAAGTTCTCGTCGACGAACTTGGCATCGTAGATCGACTTGCCGCCAGTGCCATTCCCGGTGGTGAAGTCGCTGCCCTAGCACATGAATCCAGGGATAATGCGGTGGAAGGCGGAGCCCTTGTAGTGGAGGGGCTTCCCGCTCTTCCCAGTGCCCTTCTCACCCGTGCAGAGGGTGTGGAAGCAGAAGTTCTCAGCCGTATGCGGCGTCGTGTCTGCGAACAGCTCCATCACATACGGCCGGCCGGGGCTTTGCCGACATCCATGTTAAAGAAGACTTTAGGGTCTTTCTGTTGTAGCCCACTACTGTGATCAGCACCAAGCGCCCATCTCCTTTCTCCTTTCTCCTTTCTCCTTTCTCTCTCTCCTTTCTTCCTCTATTTCTTTTATGCCCTAAGCACCGATTCAACATGTCCGGGTTGAAGACCACCTCATTACATCGTGCGTCAGTTACAGGGGCAATTTAGTCTTAAAAAATACAAACGTGTGGGTTTAGGGACCTAAGGCTGTAAAGAGTCTAGCTGAGTGGACCATAGGCCTTAAAAAGTTTTTCCTTGGACCGGAGGCTGGAAACATTCAACTCTAGGGACCTTTCGCTAATTTTGCCTTCTTTTCTTTTATTATTACAACCTGATAACGATCAATTTTAAAAACTTGTTCAAAAACTCGGCTTTGGGATTAGAACATATCACAGCAACACAATAGCTTCATGTCCTAAATCTTCATATCAATTGTTTGTTCAAAGGAAGCAAAAGGTCCAATTTTACTGCCAGTTTTTTAAACCATGCTTTTTGTATTAGTAGTTCGACTATTTATAGAACTAGCAAAATGCCCCCGTGCTTAGCAAGGGCATTAAAAGTCATAAAAAAATATCATTTAATTTTATGACATAAATAAAAATTTTAATTTTGATTTCATATATTTATATTTTATAAAATCTAAAATAGATGTATTTCTCACACACACAAAATTATAGGCTTTCTTAAAAACCACACAATTGAAATTTTAAATAAATAATAAATATAGAAACTTAAAATTTTTAGTAGAAACATGAAATATTGAGATGGAAAAAATTATAAGATATTTAAAAATATGAGACTTTCCAATTAGAGACAGATTTGGTAGTGAGTTGGTTGCCATACGTCAACTAGGGAAAAATAATATATCTATTTCCATTACCACATATAGGTGCTCTGCATAATGATCCATGTCAAAAATTGAGACTAAGATTCATAAAAGGAAACTAAAATCACAAAAAAAAAGAGTAAAAAAATATGCAAATACCTTAACTTCTTGTAGAGAAAAAAAGACCAATGAGACTTGCAGCCATATCACACGGAAAGAAGGAAAAAAAAAAAGTCGCACAGAAAAGATACCCGTGGTGAAGAAGACTCTCAATAGAGAAGGTAATAATTCATTTTCTCAAACAGTTACGGAAAAGAGGGCTCCATATATGCCAATTTCATTTACAAATCTCCATAATGGTTTTAAGAGTTTATAATAGGGTAAGGTGAAAATTAAGAAGAATTGAAATAGGTACTAAAGATAGTCAAATTTGTGTCAAGATGGTCGAAATGAAATTGAAATGATACTGCTGATTTCTCAATTGAAAACAGTCTCTTTCATATATAATAATAGTCCAAAATCTTATCCTCTCCTAAAAGGACAACACCACAAAAAACACAGCTTTTAGTCATTGACATTATGACACCACCACAAAAACACAGCTTTTAGTCAGTGGCAATCTATTGTAGAATCCATTACAACTACAAACAAGTTAAAACATGTTCAAACCATATGATTTCCACTTCAGATTCTCATAGATGCACCCTTCTTATACAACAAGAAGTGTTTTTGATATCTCAATCGTAGTCTGGGACATCTTTCAATAGATGACTTTGGCCTACATAAAAGCTACCAGCAGATCAAATCACTAGGCCAAAATACCCAACTGGGCAACCATTTCCCCCCATAGATTAACATTACATATTCATTTAGGCAGTCATCTGGCACAATATGTGATACACTGCTATACATTTTAAGTCCTATGTGTGACTCCAAGACCCCAAAAACATGACTGTTCTTATTGGGTCTTCTGGGCTGGATCTTCGCCGTCTGTTAGTTTCTTTCCGGTTAGGCGGGGACTGGCCCATATGGCCCATCACTGAGATCGTCGCCGCATCGTCCAGAACCTTCTTCAATTTCTCTTTGAACCTCCCCAGGGAGCCTTCAGCAGGAACTTGCTGTGTTTCCATGGCTGCTTAGTGAGAGTTTTTGGTGTAGGATTTGTGACTCAAGGGGCCTTGGGGGGTATTTATAGGAGAAGCTCCACTGATAGGTGGGAAGGGGGGGTGAATATGGACCACTGACATAGCGGGCCATCATGTGGAAGGTCAGGCCCATCATGTCCTGTTTGGATAGGATGGAAATGTAATGGCTGTGGATGCCAAATCAGCACAAACAGTTGAAAGGGTGGTCCAAAGATTCTTTGTTATTTGTCTTTGTCATTGATAGCATATGTTAGTTATCTGCTTTTATATTTGCTAGGCAAGCTGGACCTCAGTTATCAGTCTATTATTCAAAGGAAAGGATGATATTAGTGCATAATTTATACTCATTAGGATCAATTATTGTCACTTAAAAATGGTTTTTTTTCTTGGGATTGGATTGCGCGCATTAATGATATTTTATTTTTCAATTCGAGGCACGAGATACAATCAAGTGTTACTTTAATGATTGGAGAAATAAGGAATTGGGGAGGTGGAGAAAGTGTTAGAAATATCTCCTCTATGCTCAATTTCTTCCTTTTTCTTCTCATGAATTGAGAAAAATGTAGAAGATGAAGATGGAATAAAAGACTATCAAAATCTCAGTGTGGACTGTTCTCTCCATCTGTTTTATTTTCATCCAAACATACCTTTGTTGAATATTATGAAAATTGAGGCATAGAAAATTATTCACTCAACTAATGGTTTTCTTGACTTCTCAAATTTATGATGTGAACAGTTTTGTCCACTTGTTTTTTTATGCATCCAAAGAAAATTACCCAAACAGACCCAAGTGTGCTATTTGAGTGACATGACTTAAACTGTAGTCTATAATTAAATACCTTTAATTATCTCTGTATCCATGAAAAAATTGTGTCCTAAAAAATTTGTTTGGTAGCTCTGGAGATGATAACTTAACTATGCACACATGAAGTGTATATCCTCAATGATACTTTTCTAATAGTTAAAATCAATAATATTCGAGGTTTTTCCCTATAGCTTATCTTTAGAGATAAGTTTTCCCTCTTTCTTTCCAAAAACTCTAATTTTCCCTACACCTTCTCAATGCTAGGGAAAATGTCAAAACTACCCAAACCTTTTCATGACGCCTCCTCATTCCTTGATTTTTACTTTTTTTTTTCCTCTTGGTATAATTTCTATTTTCATCTGAAAACTAAGGTCAATCTTGACTTTAGTGTATAATATATATGGGATAATTGCCAAACTGTTAGTTCAAAATCTATTGAATGTTTTGGAAATTGCCAAACAACAACAATATTGAAATATTTAAAGTTAAAATATTTTATTTTTTATTAGTTAAATCTAGAAATATTTTATTTCATACATATCCATCCAAACACTCACTATGATCTAAAAGAATATAAGAAAATGCATATTAGATCGCCACTTTTCAATTATGTAATAATTCTATATATTTTCATCCAAACCCATTTACACCATTGCATTTTCAACCTGCAAATGCGACAATACAAGTTTGACTGCTTTCATTGACTAGATCCCAATCTATTTACAAGAAAGCATTTTTCTTTTGTTATAGCCCACCATATGGGTATTTTAGTCCTAAAATGGTGTTACTGTAGCTATGGGGAAATATCTAAATTTTGGGAAGGTGGAGGGAAAAGTCATCTCTAGATGTAAGTTATAGGGAAAAATCTCATAATACTCCTATTGATGAGATGTCAAACTCCGGGCATGCCACTTTTCCTTACGGGAGGGCTCTCTCACCTCACCCGATGTCTACTTTCCTCAACCAATGGTGGGGTCCCAGCCCCATATAAAGGGGTAAAAAAAAAAAACTACCCACAAATATACTTGTTTAATAATTAAAATCAATAATACTTCTTAAAACACTGAAAGATATTGAGGAATTTTTGTTGTACACTGAGAGATTGAGGTATCAAATCACTTGGTCATATATGCCATACATGCACATGTTCATTATTCCTCCAAGAGAAATTCATGGAATTTAGAGCATCTTTCCAGCCATTGATGGGATATCTGTGATGGTTGAAACCGAATCTCCTATTGGGTGTATGATTCTATTCTCACTAGCAACATGTGGGTGTGATGGCTGACAAATGAGAGAGTTGAGAACATCAACTTTGGTGCAAAAGAGGATGTAGAATATTGAAATGATGGACCAAATGCATATACGTGGAATTGAACTTTTATTTTGATGGGACTTCTTATTCGTGACTGGTTATCATAGCCTTCCATTTTTTATTTTCTTAGAACATTTCACTGCTTATATATCATGATGAAATGCTCTCAAGCAGGGAACAAGATCTTGACCATTGATGGAAACAATTCACAGAACTTTGGTTATAATTTTCTAAACAAGTTCTACGTATTTTCTTTCAAGATCTTTCAAGTTCTACATATGGTGGATGATATTCGAAAACATTCACATGAAGATAGGGAAAGAGAAAAAAAAAAGTCAGCTGATTAATCCAGGCAGCCCATTTTCTCTGAGCCACTTATCATGGGTGACAATGCTAAAATTCAAATTGATTAGGGTGCTCCCATCCATTGAAATACTTCCATATGCTGCACCCCTTTTGCTTTGGTTGATACCCATGCACCACGTATACTTCAAAAGTCCTTTATAAGAAGGGTTGAGTTGGGATTGATCCATAGTTATTTATGTGGAAAGAGAGATGCCCACTGGTATATTTTCAGATGTTTGGCAATTGTCACTCACATTGAATTGCATCAATGGTCAATCTACCATCTCAACCTTGGGAGAGGAGTGTACCAATCATCTGTTTTTATTTAGGAGATAGATATTGGCACTCCTTTTGTGCCCCTTTTTTTTTATGGAGGCACTCCAATTTCTAAATCTTGAAATGGAGTGCCAATATCAATCTCCTTTATTTATTCTTCATCTTTTTTTTAATATTTTATCTTTGAATGTACCCTTTATTCAGTAAACTATTATCAGATTTCAATGCACATCTATCCATCTTTCCTTCTCACAATGTGAAAAAAATAAATGCCAATTCGAACCCAACCATCATCGTGAACATCAAAGTCTTTTTTTAAGAACGGTTCCTTACTTGAGTGATAAGGAGCGTCAATTCTTACCTGGCTTCCCGGGGTTCGTCACATCTTCCCACTTGTGGGGGCTCCTTTCCCACTTATACAGTGGTGGACCCAGGATTTTCGTTTAAGGGGTGCGATACGATGGCAATTGAAAAAGTCCAAAAATATTATTTTGTGATACTTTTTTCACATTAAAAATGACAAAAGAGAAAATATATTGCATTTAAATGATTACAAGTGTATCAACTATATTTTCTCATCAAAAGTCATATATCAACTATACAACATAGCTTTTACAATTGCCCTCGACCGTTCTTCATGTTTTGAAAGCGTTGCATGATTGTCTCATCGTTGATGCTATTAAATATGTCCCTTTCGATATATAGAAGTAAACAATCATTCATCCACTCATCTTCCATTGAGAACATCCAATACTCTGACAGGGTGCTCATTTTGCATGGATCAAATTTTCAATATGTAGGCTCAATTTGGAGAGTTCCACATGAGGAAGACAATCATCTTTTGGACTCATTGTTCCGAGACTCTCATCCTCAAAAGTTATGCTTTCTCTTTTGAAAGTTGAGAGTATTACTCCTGAGTCCTGACCAATTGTCTTACATAGCAAATAATAATAACAACAACATTTTTTCACAGTTCACATCCTTCTTTGTGACTTAACATCTAATAACATGATTGTTGAAGGGTAGTACACGCACTGATTTCAAGATTCAGATAAATTCATCAGCTGCTCTTATACATTCAAATAACACAAAATAAATGTCTTTTTGGGTATTTGCTTTGGACCAAATTTAAATTATCTTCTATTTAAATTAGATTAAATATCACATTAACATTATAGTGGTTATGTAAGATAGGAATTTAGTTTATATATTCAAGTTTAGGAAATTAAGTTGATATTGCTTGAATTTGAGGAATTACAAGTAGTTATTTTCTATGATAATTAATTTCAAATTATACAGAAATTTGCAAACTTTGAATTATCAAGTTAATCCATTTCTCCTTGAAACGCTATTTAAGGTTTCAATTTTTTTCTTTGATGTTGGTAGTGGTGAGTCTCAGGCTAGTGTGAACTTAAATTACATCTTCTAAGAAGCAAGTTTTTCTAGAAATTAGTATTCATCATTCCCTTTAAGAAATTTGAGCTACAAGGCGGTCATAATGAATGATTGTTGTAAGCGAAGAGATATAAAAATGTTTCAAATGTCCAAAGACACAACATTATAAAGCAATTCCAATTTTCTTGATCGTTTGCTTTATACAAGTTCAATTACAACCAGAATCTCTGAGTCCACACTACAATTTCAATCAATTATCAAAATCATCGGCGTCCATGATCAAACACGCGAACGAATAACTTGAGAGAGAGTTATTTTGGAACGAAGGGAGTTCAAAAACCCTAACTCTGCCAAAACCCTTAGGCCTTAACCATGCTGGCCTCACTGAACTAAACGTGTGTAAGCCCAAAATCCAAGATCAGATGAGTTCAAACATGCATTTACTGTTTCACATAACTTGTTAAGAGACTTACACCGAGAATCCGAGATCAAGATGGAATATCAGAAGAAGAACATCATCTGAATTAGATGATAATAGAAAGAGGAGAAGTGGAAAGGAAAGGATACCTCGTCTTCGATGTCTTTGATTTTCTGCATGAGTGACGGTCGCCATCGACATGGCTGGATGGACCTCGGGACCTAGGTGCCGGACTGCCGGTGCAGTGTGGAGAGGGAGAAGGGTTGGAGAGATTCGATCGATTTGGGGGAACTGAGGATTTCTCGATTACGCGGGTGGGTGCATTTTAAAGATGGGCCTTAAATGGGGGTGCATGATCCATTTTTAAGTGTGGCAGGGGTGCATGACCCATATCCCTCTAAAGGGATTTTCAAAATTCACCGCGTGCACCTGCACCCAGGTGAATACATGTGTGTCCGCCACTGTACTTACATGGGTTTTTTTTCCGAGTGTGCGGGCTTCCTTTCCACTTGAGTGGGCTGCTTTTCCGTATGTATGCGAGCTCTTTTTTGGGTTCCAGCACCTTTAACTAGAGTATCGAAAAAAATAATACCAAAGTTTATTCTAATTATATTAAAATCAGGTACGTGAATCTTGTTTTTTCTATTCTATCCAACCTAAGCCAAATCGTGAGATAAGTTGCACCTCTTGTTCCCAAACTAACCTGAAAAAATAATTGGGCTAAACCGGAACAAAGTTACGGGTCAAGAACTGCCGCGAACCCAGTGGAGAATCCCATTTTCACTTGACCTCTCCCTTCTGTCCTCCGGCGGCGGAGAGAATGAGACGACTCAAGTCAGATTTGGAGGCCTTAGTCATTTTAAAGTCATCTGACTACCCGCCATTAGAAAACTCTCTCTCTCTCTCTCTCTCTCTCTCTCTCTCTCTCATTCGAACCCCAATCTTCTTACATTAATCTAATCTCTCATTGATTAAATCGAATTAGGTATAATTCATCATTCCTCATCATGGATTTGCAATCGACGAAGCTGGATTACTTTGATGACATGCAAAAGCTGCAATCGACGGCTACTATTCTCTCTCACATACAGGTAAACAAAACCCTAGCATTCAAAATCTGCAATCAAATAAAAAATGTAGTGAATCAGATGTGTTTATCGCATTCCTTTGTTGAAACCCTACTGATTAATCAGTCAATGTAAAGGAGGGGGAGGAGAATCGGCATGCTTTGATATTGGATTCAACCATATTCCATCCTCAAGGAGGGGGCCAACCATCCGATACTGGTTTCATCACCAATGAAGATTGCAATTTGAAGTTCGTCGTGCAAGATGTTCGCTTTAAAGATGGAATCGTAAGAAGAATCAAGTTCAACTTCAAATTCTCTTTGTTTCTCTCATTTTAGGGGTTAATTGTGTTTTCTATGGTTAATGGGAAGTTCTTTATGGAGTGATTGTCTTAAGGTGTTCTACAGGTTTTTCATTATGGAATCTTCAACACCCAAGAAGGATATACCCCAAATCTTGAGAGTGGGCAAGAAGTCTGCTTGCAGGTAGATGAACAACGACGTGTTCTTAATTCTAGGTAAAGATCAGTGATCTCTCAAAACTAGAAATGATTTTAAAAATGACACATTTTTACTTATTTTAATTTTTTTAAGGTTCTAGCAGGTTGGACTTATCAAAGTGACACACATGAACTTCTTTCACTTTTAACATTTGGATATCTTGTTAGAGCAGGAAAGCCTTTTGACAAAGCATAGATTGTCTGACACTACCTGAACAACAATTAGAGACATATGGTTTCTAGTATTCTCGATCTCTTGGACTTACCTAGAATATAAATCACAATAGATGATTGGAAATAATAAGCAAATAACAAGTTGAAACACATTTATAAATTGATATTATGTCGAATCAAAATGGGTGTATACGCACATTCCCAGTCATTGGGATTTTTATTTATTTGTTTGTTGTTACAAAAACATGACTTACTACAATAAAAATCTATTGATTCGCAGCCCTTTTGTTGGTTGTATATGTACTTGCATCCAAAGAAGTCTGAAACACTATCTCAACAACTCTAAACCAAACCAAATCAAACCAAACCAAGCCTTTTCCCACTAGGTGGAGTCGGCTATATGGATTTGACGACGCCAATCAAATCTGTTTAGGGCCATGTCCTCCGTTAGATCCATGTAGGCAAGGTCATGTTTAATAGTTTCTTTCCAACTTCTCTTGGGTCTCCCTCTCCCTCTCCTACTCCTGGCAATCTCCATGCTTTCACACCTTTTAACAGGTGCCTCCGTTGGACGCCTTCTAACATGGCCGAACCATCTCAGTCGATTTTCTCTATTCATCAACAACTCTATTCATCTATAAATGTTTTAGTTCTAAAGATACATACTCGATATGAAGGAAATGATTAATTACTCATGAAGATCAGAGTTCTTTATAACCGATGAATAAGGCTATAACTTCCCGAGCACTTGTTAGAGCTGTATTAACTTCCTTTCATTGGAAAGGTAATGGAAAAAAAAATCTTTCAGGAGGAATTTCTTGTTATGCAGATATCTTTGACAGATGAAAGAGGGCAAGTTATTAAAAACGTGAAAATAAACTCGTATGGTGCTAGTTTGTTTTTGTACTTGGTGCAGACTGTAAAAGCAGATTCTTTTTCCTATACTCCCAAATTTGGTGCAACACAAGGAAATGGAAAAATAACTAACTGTACTTGACATGGCGGTCCTTTTTCTTCTCCATGGCAATGGAATTCAAGTTTCTAACTGAGGGATCAGATTGGGAGGTCAGCTCTTTGAACCTAGCTAGCTCACTTGGTATAAATGGAAAGCATTTAGAAGGGGAAGTCCTTGAATGCTAATTTATGGGTCACTAGATCATAATATATTTATTCTAAATTTTCAATAAAATGCATGCCCTTCAAAATTCGAAGGATTACTTCATATACAGTCTGATTTGAATTTCATATGCTCTCCAATTGTGTACAGTTCATGTAACTCCTTTTTTTTTTTGCGTGCGTGCGTGCGTGCGTGATAAACGAACTTATTGCCTTGGTCCTCTGACTCTTTTCATGTAGGCTGCATTCAGCAGGGCATTTGTTGGATATCTGCATGAAGAATGTTGGTTTGGCTTATTTAGAACCAGGAAAAGGTTACCATTTTCCTGATGGGTATGTTCTTTTAGAGCATTACAAATTCTCTTTCATAAAGTATATCATTTTTTTATATTTCATACGTAATGATGTTTTGGATAAAGGCAAGATTAAGAACCTTAACTTTTTCATACTTGTCTTTAGATTTTGTAGTACCTTATAATTCCAAATGATTTAATTCTGTTTGCACATAGGATCGTTCAAGCAACATTACCATATAATACAGGTACGTGCATTATAAAGATTAGTCTTTTTGGAAAAAAGTAGTTAATATCCCACTCTAGTGCCCTCTATTCGGACCATATCATCACACCATTGCTTAGTTGACTCGACCAACGACTCTAGGCTTTTCATGTTTGAGCTTTCATACATGTATTAGTGAAAATGGACCGTTGAAGGTAGTTGATTGTGCTGAACCAGAGAATAGGAGAAGGACAAGGGCATGCTATTAATGCATGACCATGAATTGCTTTTATTTATTCTTTAATTATGCCTACAGAAGGAATAGGAGAACTCCTACTATATGCTGAAAATCACTATTGCTTTCAATCCTTGAAAGTTAGAACATCTGAAGTTTGGAAAGAATATAAATTTTTGGGTGAAAACCAGCCTCAATTTATAATCAAGAACCATTTGTTCGGGACAACCTGGATGTACACTAATCACCAGGTTATGGTGGGATTGGACTGTCTTAGCGTGGATAGAGGTGGTTAAGAAATCAGAATGACCTAACAACCCTAACCATATGTTTAAGGGCTCAAATTTTGATGGTCGTATACATACTTGGATTCATGTAGCCGACCCCAACATCGTTGGGACATGGCTTTGATGATAATAGATTTTTGGAAATCATTAAACTTTGATGCCTTTAAATAGATGATTGGTATTTCTTTCCATATCTGGAGTTGATGTCCCCATCAATTCCCCTCAGCTGTGAAGATTTCACCACTGGCAAAACAAAATTGTCATACCTCTCCAAAATATCTGGGTCCATTCGCTGTAGCTCATCACGGGTAATCCAAGTACCATCTGAAATTGGCATGTTCTTCCACTTGACAAGGAACTTTTGAACCCGCCGTGTTTGGTGGAAACCAAGGTTGCATCCAAAATATCCTCCACAGTCTATTTATGTTGGCTCAAAGGGGGTGTAGGTGGAGAAGGAAGATCAGGCTCAAATTGGGAATGTTCATATGGTCGAAGCACCTGTGGTGGGTGGCTATTGGGTCTATAGGTACGGGAAACTAATGATCATCAGGTGAAGTTGTGGGACCGAAATACCAAAGGCGTAAGAAGAAAATGGTTGATAAGGCTTCCTTGTGGCTGGATCAACTTTTCATGGGCTTGATACATCACAATCGTGAAGATCTACCGTTGGATCAGCCTTTGGGCAAAGATACAGCGTTGGATCTTGATCCGGGCGTGCGGAAGGCCTCCGGTGGTGGACCCGCGGAAGACCCTATACTGGGATGGTCCACAGGAGATGAGCAATTGTGGAGTCATCATGAAGATTTAAAGATTGGCAAGGGACCTAAGGGAATTAAAGAGTTTAAAACTAAAGACATAAGAAGAGGGGCCCGGGGGCCCACAACTTAAAGTCCCTTGCATAGGGATGCGTGCACAAGACTTGCGCACTAATCCCCATGCGCAAGGCAGCCCCTTTTCCACCTTGTCGACAGCCACTTGTTGATCTTATTTATTTTATTTGTTTGGTTTTGTTTTATGAGACAAGATCTAGATGTTTTATTCTGAACCATTGGTTTCTAGGGTTCTCTTATTACTCATTATTAAGGTTGTATCTCTTGGAAAGGAGGGAATAATGAATGAATAATGATTTTCTTCCAAAGGCCTTCTTGAGATTTCTCTTGCAGGATCTTCTTCTCGCCCGTGAAGGGGAGTTTGGTGCGAAGCCAAGATATCACACTATCTTCATCCCAAGGTATTTATCTCCACTGTTTTCCCTTTCCTTTGATACCCATCTCACACTTTCTTGCCCATTCAGATTTAGATCTACTCACATGGTGGAATCTTAGATCCAACCCAAATCCCAATCAACACCATTAACCCCTTGCAGCCCTCCAACCAGCCCCTTATCCATCAATCAATCACAATTGTTCATCCCCCCAAACCTTTAGATCTGATCAGACCAGCAATAGATCTAGAATGGCAAGCACTAGATCTGGTTTCAACCCATTACAGCCCATTTAATTCATGTTTTCACTTCTGAATTTCAAGCCTAGCATTATAAAGTTGTGGGTGCATTGAATTAAACTTGAATTTCATTTAAAACCATATTCAATCCACTACTATTCACTTGTTACCCCAAATTGAGCCTGACTGTCCTTCAAATCCTCAAGGATCTTGATCATTTACTGGACTCGGCAGGTCCCTAGGCAAGGTGGAGGTTCTTACTCTCCACTTGGTCCCTTCCTCAATTCTTTGAGGGTCCAAATTGCAGGACTGTAACAAGAATTGGATTTATTCATAATTAACTTAGTGGATTTCAGCATGGAATGATGTGTCAACCTGTTTCAATTGATTCATTATAATTGTTATTATTTTTATTGATCTCATCTTGCATCGGACTAATCCCCATGTCCGGTGGTAGTTCTAACACATATGCATTTGGACCCAATCTCTTTAAAATTTTGAAAGGTCCCATACTGCGGGCTTGTAACTTCTTAGCAGTCCCCTGAGGGAACCTTTCAGGCCTCATCCTGATCATCACATAGTCACCTATGTTGAATTCAACATGGCGACGATGTGCGTTGGCAGCAGTTTTGTAGGACTCATTATGCATGTTAATTCTTTTCTTGATCTCATCATGCAATGCATGTTTGTGTTGTGCAAATGACTCAGCTGATGCAGATGGCCTAGGTAATGATGATATGGGAATTAGGTCAACTGGCATCCTAGGCTTATACCCTAACACTGCTTCAAATGGACTCATACCAATGGACCTATTGACCGAACTATTGTATGCAAACTCAGCAGTCGGTAATATTGTTTCCCATGCTCGAATATGCTCCCCTACAAGACACCTAAGAAGATTTCCCAGACTCCTATTTACAACCTCAGTTTGGCCATCTGTTTGGGGGTGATAGGCAGAAGAAAACTGAAGTTTAGTTCCCATGATCACCCAAAGTGTCTTCCAAAAGTAGCTTGTAAATTTCACATTCCTATCAGACACAATGGTAGTTGGAAGCCCATGAAGTCGAACAACCTCACCAAAGAAAAGATGTGCAATGTGAGATGCATCTGAGGTTTTCGAACAAGGAATGAAGTGGGCCATCTTGGGTCCACCACCACCATAATGGAATCGTGTTTCCGCAAAGTTTTCGGCGGACCCAACATGAAATCCATACTGACATTTTGCCACGGTGCATGTGGCACCGGCCATGGAGTGTACAACCCCGTGTTTTGCTTGCGTTGTTTTGCAAGCTAACATGTTCGACACTGTCCTATTATTTTGGCAACATCTTGCTTGAGAGTTGGCCAATAGAATCGGTCCTCCACAAGGGCAATGGTCTTATCGCGACCAAAGTGGCCTGCGATTCCTCCCGCATGCATTTCCCAGACTAAAAAATCACGAAGTGATGTTCGGGGAATGCATAATCTGTTTCCTTTAAAAAGGAATCCATCTTTGAGCAAAAATCCCTAAATGCTGCTTGAGGGTTTATCGAAAGCAACTTAAAAATTTCCTTAAAATCTGGGCATGTAGGATATGCTTTCGGTAAACGCTCAAAACCAGTGACGCTTACACTTATGGAGTGTAGCAACGCAATCTTGCGGCTCAAAGTATCAGCCGCTTTGTTCTCAACCCCTGGCTACACGAAGGTAAACTCTTGTAAATCCTCAATCCATTTCGCGTGCTTAGATTTCATCTTAGCTTGGGATTGAAGGTACTTCAGAGCCTCATGGTCTGAGTACAAGACAAACTCACGTGGTAACAAGTAATGTCTCCAATGTTTTAGTGCTTACACTACCTTGTAGAATTCTCTCTCATAATTGGAGTATTTCTGCCTGTCCACATTCAGCTTCTCGCTGAAATGAGCGACAGGATGTCCTTCCTGACTGAGTAATCCTCCAATTCCGACGCCAGACACGTCACATGACACCTCAAAAACTTTAGAAAAATCAAGAAGTCGCATGACTGGAGCTTCCGTCATCTTTTCCTTAATTTCTTTAAATGCCTTGGTGGGTGCATTGCTCCAATTGAATTCACCTTTCTTCATACAATCCGTAATTGGAGCCATGATGGTGCTAAAGTTCCTAATAAACCACCTATAGAAGGTGGCTAGTCCATGAAAACTATGCACCTCATGAATGTTCCATGATTCCGGCCATTCTACAATGGCCTTGACCTTTTTCGGGTCTGCAGACATTCCATCAACCGAAATGACAAACCCCAAGAAGACAACTTGTGAGGAAAAGAAACTACATTTCTTGAGGTTAGCATACAACTTCTCTCTCCTAAGAGTGAGACAGACTTCTCTCAAATGTTGCAAGTGTTGCTCATGAGTGTTGTTGTATATGAGAACGTCATCAAAGTAAACGACCAGAAATTTGCCTATGAATGGTCGTAGCACTTGTGTCATAACCCTCATAAATGTACTTGGTGCATTTGACAAACCGAAGGGCATGACCAACCACTCATACAAACTATCCTTCGTTTTGAAGGCGGTTTTCCACTCATCACCAGGTTTGATACGAATCTGGTGGTAGCCACTCTTAAGCTATTTTTGAAAAAATCTTGGCACCCACCATCATATCTGACATGTCATCAAGTCTCGGTATGGGAAACCGATACTTGATTGTGATCTTGTTGCACATCCTCCAAGACCCATCCTTTTTGGGTGTGAGGAGTGCAGGTACGGTGCAAGGACTCAAACTTTCTTGGATGAAGCCCTTTTCAAGGAGCTCATCAACCTGCCTTTTCAACTCACCATGTTCTGTTGGGTTCATTCTATAGTGTGGCAGGTTTGGCAAAGATGCGCCAGGAACCAAATCAATGGCGTGCTGTATATCACGTAAAGGTGGGAGCTCATTTGGTAATTCTTCAGGAAGAACATCCTGAAATTCATGCAAGACTTGCTCCGTCTCACATGGGATCTCAAAAGCCTTCTCTTCCGCGACTTCCTTAGTCACCAAGACAAACATGGCAGGTTCTCCTACTTTGCCATTCTGGAGATTCTCTTGGAGATCTCTCTCAAATTCTGAGGCACCCAAAATGTGAATGCCCTTTGACTTGGGGTCCTTTCCTTTCCAGTCTCTTTCTTTCACGCTAGGTTCCTTTTGTAGACTTTTTTCTTTTGGGTTGCTTTTCTTGATGTTGGAATCCTTAGGCGGGAGGATGGAGCCTCACTTTCCTCCCTTCGAATTCAAAGATGCAGACGTTGGACCTTCCAAAATTGGTAACGTCCAAGTCGTATAACCACGGCCTGCCCAAAATGATATGTCTCACATCCATGGAGACAACATCGCACCACAGTTGGTCCTTATAAGAGGAAAGCTCAAGTGGGACCAAACACCTCTGAGACACGGGGATAGACGTAGAGTCTACCCAGGAGACACGATAGGGGTTAGGGTGAGGTTCAGTCTTCAACCCTAAACGAGCAACGGTGTTAGAAGAAACGACATTGGTGCAACACATCAATGGACCATTGAAGGTAGTTGATTGTGCTGAACCAGAGAATGGGAGAAGGACAAGGGCATGCTATTAATGCATGACCATGAATTGCTTTTATTTATTCTTTAATTATGCCTACGGAAGGAATAGGAGAACTCCTACTATATGCCGAAAATCACTATTGCTTTCAATCCTTGAAAGTTAGAACATCTGAAGTTTGGAAAGAGAATAATTTTTGGGTGAAAACCAGCCTCCATTTATAATCAAGAACCATTTGTTAGGGACAACCTGGATGTACACTAATCACCAGGTTATGGTGGGATTGGACTGTCTTAGCGTGGATAGAGGTGGTTAAGAAATCAGAATGACCTAACTATTAAAATGATTCAGAACATTAGCTAGACAAGAGAGAATTGGATAATTTCCGATGATCTCAATGAGAGATTTCATCATCTTATATAATTGTATTCTGTCCCTAAATACAGTAAGTTTGACAATTACAATCCCTTTGATAGGGTAATTACAGTCAATCAAATCAAATCTCCTAACAAGTAAAGTAACAACTGTACATGACAGCTAATTGAATCTATCTAACTGATTACATGGGCTGACCCAGAACATGGGTCGACCTAGGCCCATTAGGTCGGTTTGACCTGTTGACTCATTTCTTTACACCCCCTCTCAAGCTCTGGATGGGAGAAGGTGACCATTGAGAGCTTGGAAACTAACTCCGAAAAACGAGAAGTGGAGTGGCTCTTGGTGAAAAAATCTGCTATTTGAGCAGCTGATGAGATGTGAAGGAGCTTAATAGTACCACTCCGAACATGTTGACGGATGAAATGACAGTCAACTTCAAGATGTTTTGAGCGTTCATGGAAGACATCATTTGTTGCCAGTTTCCGTGCACTTTCATTGTCTGTAAAGAGAGAGGTAGATGTAGGAACAGAAACTCCTAAATCCCGAAGTAACCAGCGAAGCCAAATAATTTCAGCAGTAGTGTGAGATACAGCACGATATTCAGCTTCAGTTGATGATCGCGAGACGACTTCCTGTTTCTTGCTTTTCCAAGAGATGAGAGAAGAGCCAAGAAAAATGGAGAAAACCGGTAGTAGAGCGACGATCATTGACATCTCCTGCCCAGTCGGAATCAGAATAGCCATGCAGAGTAAGATTCTGACTGGAGGAAAGAAGGAGGGCGCGATTGGAACTTCCTTGTAAGTATCTCAGTATGCGCAGGACAGCAGCCCAGTGAATATGAGTGGGTTGCGCAACAAATTGGCTCACCACATGTACCGCATAGGCAATATCTGGTCTGGTGATGGTCAGATAAACCAAGCTGCCTACCACTTCACGATAACGAGTTGGATCAGGAAGTAGATCGCCATCAGTGGTTCGAAGTTTCAGATTATGTTCAATCGGAGTAGATACAGGCTTCAAATCTGTGAGCCCGGCTCGTTGGAGAACATCATTGCAGTATTTTGTTTGCGATAAAAGATATCCTGTGGGAGAGTAGGCAACCTCAATGCCCAGAAAGTACCGCAGATGACCCAAATCTTTCATCTCAAACTGTTGATGAAGAAAACGCTTCAAGGAAAGAATACCAGAAGCATCACTGCCGGTGATAATCATATCATCGACATAGAGTAACAGAAAAACACAGCCAGATCGCGAATAGCGAGTGAAGAGAGCGGAGTCATGAGCACTCTGAGAAAAACCAATGCTGATGATGCTTGTGCTAAACCGTTCAAACCAAGCACGAGGGGCTTGTTTGAGTCCATATAAAGCTCGTTTGAGACGACACACATAATGAGGAGTTCTCACAACTCCTGGAGGAGGATGCATATAGATTTCTTCCTGAAGGAATCCGTTCAAGAAAGCATTCTTGACATCGAGCTGATAGAGAGGCCAGTGTCTAACAGCAGCGACAGAGATAAAAGTCCGAACAGTTGTCATTTTAGCAACCGGAGCAAAGGTCTCCTCATAATCGACTCCATATTCTTGAGTGTATCCTTTTGCAACTAATCGAGCCTTGTAACGATCAACAGATCCATCAGATTTGGTCTTGATCTTAAATATCCATTTGCAACCGATAGCTCGTTTTCCAGAGGGAAGTGGAACAAGATCCCATGTTTGAGTTTTCTGCAGAGCTGCAAGTTCTTCTGTGATAGCAGACCTCCAGTGCGGATGAGCAATGGCCTCCTTATAGGATTGTGGTTCTGCCAAGGTATGAATTGCTGCAAGGAAGGACTTATATGATGGAGAAAAATGATCAGTACAAACAAAGCCAAATCGAGAGGGAGGGATTCTGGTGCGCAATGGGTACCTTCGATCTTGAGGAGGATCCGGCACATCTGGAGCAGAAGAGATAGGCCCATGGTCAGAAGTAGGAGGAGGAGCAACATCAGGAGCAGACGGAGGTTTGGGCCGCCGATGATATACCTGCAGGGGTGCAGGGGTGAATGACATATCTGCAGGGGTATCAGAGGGAAACAAGTCTGGAAAGGGATCAAGAGGATGAACCATAGATTGCTCAAGAGAAGGGGATTGAGTAGGTAAAGTGTAAAAAGGAATTTGTTCCAGGAAGGTGACATTACGAGAGACCCGTAACCGATTGGTTTTAGGATCATAGCATCGATAGCCTTTTTGTTCAATGCCATACCCTAAAAATACACAGACAGTGGATTTTGGTGAAAGTTTGGTTCTCTCATTATCATGCAACAGAACAAAACAGGTGCAGCCAAAAACTTTGAGATAGGACTGGTCAGGTTTACAGGAAAATAACTTTTCATAAGGAGATGTGCCAGATAAAACAGAGGATGGTGTTCTGTTAATCAGATAGATTGCAGTCAGGACTGCTTCTCCCCAGAATTTCAGAGGAACATATGAGGAATAAATCAAGGATCTAGCAGTCTCTAGGATATGTCTGTGTTTTCGTTCTGCGACACCATTCTGCTGTGGTGTGGCAGGACATGATAATTGAGGTAGAGTCCATTGACTGGTCAGGTAAGAACGAAATTTGTGGGACATGTATTCTCCCCCGGAGTCAGACCTGAATACTTTAATCCTTTTGTCAAATTGAGTGAAAATCATGGTGGAGAAAGCTGTATAAATAGAGTACAACTCAGAACGGTTTTTCATTAAATATAACCATGTATACCTAGTGAAATCATCAATAAACAACACATAATAAACGGAGCCACCTTTAGTTGGCTGAGAGGCAGGTCCCCAAACATCAGAATGCACCAAATCAAAAGGAGCATTAGAAGAAGAAGAGCTTTTATTATAAGGGAAGGCATGTTGTTTACCAAATTGACAACCAAAACAAGTAGAAATGTCTGAAACAGAAATATTTCCAAATACACCACTAGTAAATAAAAACTTCATTTTATTTAAAGATAAATGTCCTAAACGAGAGTGCCAAAGGGCAAAGGAAGATGTAGAAGCAACTAGTGCGGCAGGGGAGATGCTGGAAGATGGAAGATGCAGCGTTTGGAGATAATAGAGTCCTCCTGACCTAAGGCCGGTCCCAATCTGTTTCCCGGTGCGCGGATCCTGCACAGAACAGCCAGTCGAAGAAAATGAGACACGAAATCCAGAAGAAGTCAATTGGCTAACAGAAATTAAGTTGATAGATAGATGAGGAACACACAAAACATTAGTAAGAGAGAGCAACTTATTCGAAACGGAGCCAATAAGGGAGACAGGTAGAGGAGTGGCATCAGCAGTGTGAATGGTGAGAGAGCTAGCAGGGTTATAACAATGATGAAGTTTGGAAACATCATTTGTCATATGATAGGATGCACCAGAATAAAAAATCCATGTAGTATCAAGAGTACCTGACGGACCAGAAATGGTCATAGCAGAACCAGAGGCTGAGGGTGTAGTGACCATCTGAGAGGCAGAACCAGTGGAGGAAGCCAGAAACAACTGTTGCATGCGCTCATCAACCATAGCCTGAATCTGAGAGGTAAGATCCATTTGCGGAGGCACAAAGCTATCATCTTCAGCAACATTGGCCGCATAGGGTCGTTGTTGGTAAGATTGCAAGGGACCACGATTGGGCTGCTGACCAGAGTGTTTGTTCTTATTGTTTGGCCTTTGAGGTCTGGTGGGGCAGTCCCGTTTCCAATGTCCTTTCTTCTTACAATAATTGCAAAAATCATTGGTACCAGGGGGAAATGAGCGATCATTCTGTGGGGTACTAACATTTGCTGACAGGACATGTGTGGGTTCCACATGTTTCTTCCTTGTAAGAGAAAGCTGAGTTTGTTCTTCTGCCAGAAGTTCCGAGAGAGCCGTATCCACAAAAGGCAGTGGTGACCGATGTAATAATTGACCACGAACATGTTCAAAATCAGGGCGGAGGGCCATAAGAAATTGAACCAGGCGAGTCTGCTGCCGATAGACTTCAAAAGTATGGGCATCATCAGTTGTTTTAAAATTGGGTTCCATTAGAGCCAATTGATCCCATAAGGCAGTCATTTTGATGAAAAAATCATGAATGGAGTCATTTCCTTGGTCTGCATTTTTAATGTCCCATTCTAATTGATATCTTCGAGCAGCATTAGACTGAGTATACAATCGTGCTAAATGATCCCAAGCATCCTTAGGATAATGGAATTTAGCCAATTGATTTCCAATAGATGGATTGACAGAATTAGCAATCCAAGAATTTATTTTCCCGATGGAAGATTCCCATTCCTCAAATTTCGCATCCTTACTATCTGGTGGAGGTATTTGCTGATCAATATATTTCCACAATTTTTGTCCTTTGAGAAAATTTTGCATGAGATGAGACCAGTATGGATAATTTGAGCCATCAAGAATAACAGTAATACCTGTTACTGGTCGATCAGAAGCCATAGTAACCAAATTAAATGACTAACAGATGAAAAATCCAGCCCAGATGCTAAGTCAGAGAGACTGCAGGTGGAATTTTGATGAAATCTTGTGAAATCAGAATTTTGAACGGTCTGGATGAAAACTATTTACTCAAATGTGATAAGTACGAATCAAGGAAAATGGCCTACCTCAGATGATCGAAAAATCTGGAAAAAATATGTAGAATTACCAGGGTAGAAGGACGACCAAGATGAGAGGATTTCCTGATGCCGGTTGATCAGCAGGTGGGCCACCTCTGATCACAGCACTTTTTAGTGCTTAATCTGACGGACAGAGTTATCCTGAACTTCTCTTCAAATGTGAATGGATCAGCAACTAAATGGACAGAGCTTTGATACCATATTAAAATGATTCAGAACATTAGCTAGACAAGAGAGAATTGGATAATTTCTGATGATCTCAATGAGAGATTTCATCATCTTATATAATTGTATTCTGTCCCTAAATACAGTAAGTTTGACAATTACAATCCCTTTGATAGGGTAATTACAGTCAATCAAATCAAATCTCCTAACAAGTAAAGTTACAACTGTACATGACAGCTAATTGAATCTATCTAACTGATTACATGGGCTGACCCAGAACATGGGTCGACCTAGGCCCATTAGGTCGGTTTGACCTGTTGACTCATTTCTTTACACTAACAACCCTAACCATATATTTAAGGGCTCAAATTTTGATGGTCGTATACATACTTGGATTCATGTAGCCGACCCCAACATCGTTGGGACAAGGCTTTGATGATGATAGATTCTTGGAAATCATTAAACTTTGATGCCTTTAAAAAGATGATTGGAATAATCAGATCGTGTTGCTTTTTGAAACACCCACACTAAGACCTGCGAATCCCCCTTGATCCTGCTACTGGCTTGCATAAAGTTAGCATCATATTCTCAGGCTTGAAATTTGACTCCGGTTCTTATAAGCACTTTTTTTATGACAGTTCTTAGAACATTTTGTCTATTTAAATAAATAAATGTTGATTTTTCTTCAATTTAAATTCATATCGCTATGACCCTCTGAAGAAGTTAGGTTTCTTTGGGCCCGTTCGGCAATTTACTAGGTTAGTAAAAGTAATGTAAAGCCTCCAATTTTCTTCCAATAAGGTGTCACATAAAAAACACACATCTTCAAAATTCCCTCTTCTTTTTTTAAACAAAAAGTCAAAAATCAACCTCCTTTCTCCATTAAATGACAAAAAAACACACACTTTTTAAACAAAAAGTCAAAAAATTCCCTACCAATCCACTAAATACAAAAATACCATCATAACCCCCTTATATTTTGTTCTCTCTTGATGTGATGTTTTACATTACTTTTACTTCAATAGAAAATTGCCAAACGGGCCCAGGGTTCAACCATGAAAGGTAAGGTTTGTCAGATAATATTAGTTTTTTATCTGTTTTATGATGTTAGTTTTCTTTGTATTTATTCTTGTAATACAGGATTCCCCTTGCATATTTTCATGAAATCTCTAGTGCTTTTATTATTATCTATATATGGAACTATAGTACTATACTTTTCCAATATGTATTTGTCTGCTTGTTTGGATTGACATTTATAAAGCTTCCTTCTGCAGGCCATTTGTTGAGTATAAAGGCACAATTGCACAGAATGAATTGCAAAGCAAACAAAAGGAGCTGGAAATGGAAGCTAATAAATTAATTTCTAATGGAGGAAAGGTAAATCTCAAACGTTGTAAGGGAAAGATCGTGTCTGCATGTCACTTTAGGGGCCCAATTGTGCCCCTCATTGTTTTGGGAAGTTTGCACATATATTTTTTTATCAGAAAAAAAAAATGCAGACTTCCCAAAACAATGAAGAGGGCACAATTGGGCACCTAGAGTAACTTTCAGACCTGATCCTTCCCTTAGAACAATTGTATATTCTCATCATATATTTGAGGCTTTGAGCAATAACCAAATGTGCACTCCAGATTAAGACTACAAAATTTTCAGGTGTTTGCCACTGTTTTACCATACGCAGAAGCTACTGAAATGTGTGGCGGATCCCTTCCAGCTTACATTTCTGAGGTTAGAACTTCGAAATCATCCATGTGTTACTTTTCATTAGTTTCAAGTTCCAAAGAATTTCCTTGCAAGTCTGCACTCTCTGGATAATGATTTTTTTTTTCTGTAGTCTTGTTATGTGCTGTTGTGATAGAGTAACAGTGAAGGGCAGCTAGTTTTTTTTTTTTTTCATTTGGTTGACCTGAACCCGCATCCTTGTGGATCCGACAATGAACACCTCCAACTTTTTTACAACTCTTGTCTATTGGGTTGGTTTTTTCTAGTTCAAATACCATTCAATTTCCTAGCTTAGCAGCATCTTCAGGGGCAAACCAATGTATCGAGAACCAAAATCACAAGCATTGCTAGTATTTCATAAATATTGCTAGATATATATATTCTCATATAAAATTAGTAAAATTCAACAAATCCAAGAAAATGCCTTATTTTCATGTTTTATTTTATAATTATAAAGTTTTAAACACTTTTTTTTTCATTGTACTTCTAAAATTAATTTTCCTATTTTTCATTTTTTATTATCCTCAGTAAACCCCAAGGTTCAAAATATTATTTCGAGATGATACAATCCCAAGAGGAAGACTTTCAGTTGCAGTCTTGCATATCCTCGCATATGTGTATGGGTGTCTGTGTTTGTATTTTAGACTTTTCAGTAGTATAATGACAATTAGCACTAAAACAAATGATTCAATATGATATATTGCAATTCTAAAGTTTAGTTTTATATTATTTATTTTAGGTATTTGGGGTATAAATAGTTGCAATATAAATTGCATATACATTTCAAGTCAGGCACCTGGAATCTGTGTCAGACATTGCAGAGCGTGTCTGCATCCAAGTTATGCTTTGTCAAATAGTTCATTTTCTAACGAAAAAAAAAAAATCCTTCCTGTATTTGTAATCAAATGGTAATCATTTCAACAGGCGTCATAAAAGGATTTAAGGATATGTTTTTTTATCAGTGTTCTCTGCCCATTAAACTTTGCCTAGTTTACTGTTACTTCCGAGACCTAATTTGCTGGAGTACTTTTTTAGTGGAGAGTGGAGACTCACTATAATGAAACATCATGCAGAGCAGCACTCCACGGATTCTGAAGTTAGGCAATAATCCTGGATGCCCTTGTGGAGGGACACATGTTGCTGATATTGCAGATATAAGGAGCTTTAAGGTACTGGATATTTGATATTCTTGGTTTCTCCTATGATATGTATGAATGTTTATCATTTTATATATATAGATCGTCCTTCAATTCCGTGAGGGTTTTTTTTTTTTTTAATCTATATGAAGCGCTGTCATTGTTGCATCATAGCCTTATCCCATTTATATGGGGTCTGCTTTTTGAGTTCTACTTATGAAGCATTGAAATATTCATCGACGCCTTAAGTTGTCTATTTGGAGCTGGCTTTTTGGGAGATTTGAATGCTTTTGGGATATATGTTACCCTTGGGCCTATTTGTTTAGCGAGGGTAGAGTAGATAGAAAGTAAATAATTTATTGATGTGATATAAAGTTTTACTTAAGAGTGTTTGAATGGAAGGAGAGTGAAACTGATGGGACATAAAGCTTTACTTAAATGGTTTTTTGGACAGAAAAAGTTGAGGGTAGACTTCCAATGTGACATAAAGTAAGGGTTTTCCCCCACTTTGATTTTACTCTCCCTGACTTGGATAAATTGGAAACAAGAAAGATTTTTCCTTTGGTGTATGATGGAGCAGTAACGAGTGTGAAAACTACTTGTGGAGAGATAGGAGAGTTCCCAATGACCATAGGTTTGCATCAGGGGTCAACCCTAAGTTCTTATCTCTTTGCATTGATTATGGATGAGTTAACTACTCATATTGAAGAAAAGGTACCTTGGTGCATGTTATTTGCAAATGATATTTTGTTGGTAAATGAATCAAGAGATGGTATGAATGCAAAACTTGAAATATGGTGGGAGGCTTTAGAATCCAAAGGCTTTAAAATAAGCCGTAGAAAGACGGAATCTATGGATTGTAACTTCAGTGGGCATATACAAAGAGCTGAAACTACTATGGGAATTGAAGACCATGAGTTACCACAAAGTGATTCTTTCCGCTACCTTGGCTCTATAATTAGTAAGGATGTGGAGATTGATGAAGATGTTGAACATAGGATAAAAGTGAGATGGTTGAAGTGGAGACTTACTTCTGAAGTGCTTTGTGACCGACGAATGCCAACAAGATTGAAGGGTAAGGATGGGGAGATTGATGAAGATGTCGAACATAGGGTAAAAGCGGAATGATTGAATTGGAGACTTGCTTTTAGAGTGCTTTGTGACCGACGAACGAATGCCAACAAGATTGAAGGAAAACTTTATAGGACAGCGATTGAACCAGCTATGACCTATGGAGCAGAATGCTGGCCAATCAAGAAGCAACATATGCACAAAATGGATGTAACAGAGATGAGAATGTTGAGGTGAATGTGTGGTAAAACTATGATGCAGTATATGCTACTATTCCACTACTGGTCCCACCCAATATAGTTTTGAGGATATTTATTTTTTAGTAGCTTCCTAATTTTATTGTAATTAGGATTAGCATTCTGATTTATTTGATTTCCTAGTTTGATTAGGATAGTTTCTATTATTAGATTAGGTTGTCTTAGGCCCTAAGTTTACTTTGCCTATTTATATTACATTGTAGAGATGATAATCTCAGATTTGGAGTTAAATAAAATTGGGATTTTCCCTTAGAGAGGTTGTTCCTCGTGTTAGAAATCTCTGCAGAGATAGTTTGAGGTGTCTTTGACACATGCTTCGACATCTACGCAAGCCCTAACCCTAGGGCCTGCATCAGTTGGTATCAGAGCGAAGATCCACAACGCTCCGATCACCCTCCGGTCACCGATCGGAGCCTATCCATCCCTAACTCCCCTTCCCAGCAACCCCTTTCTCAGTAGCCACCCACTTCAGAAACACCATACCCGAACCCTGCATCCATCCCGCTGCCAAAACCCCATTCACGGAAAACTCTTCCCCATCAGACCTTTTTTTTTTCCATCCTCGTCAGACCCTCACATATCGTCTCCCAACTGTCAGACAATCCCACTGTTACTAAATACCACCACCACCCTACTGTCGAAGCCTCAAATCCACAACCAAACCAGTCAATTGAGCCGACCCAATCCCGTAGAACCCAACCCCAATCCTCCAACCCAGATCGGAAACCCTTCACCCTTCTTCGACAAAAATCCACAAACCCACACCACCCTGTTCCCTGTCTGCGCGCGACCCAGCCAACTCCCCATCATCATCGCCCATGGTCCTGCCCTCTACCTTGCACAACCCAGACCCAGAGAGCAAATAAAAAAAAAAAAGGAAGCAGAGAAGTAGCAGAGAAGAGAGAAGGACGCTTACCGTACACCGAGGAGCAGTCATCGTCGCTGCCCATCGACGTTGTCGCCACAGCTCGCCATCGTCAGCCTCACTGCCAGCCTCATCGTTGCCAGAACTTCTTCCGGGTTTTCTCCTCTTTTCTTGTTAACAGAAACGAAAAGGAGAGAATACCCTTCGTTGCAGCAAACCCAAGAGGGTGGATCACGTGCCACTCGTGACACGTGCAGTCACTAGTTCTTGAAGGTTTGGGCCAGAATTCTAAACCCAGTCAGTCTGACTCATTTACAGCAAAGCCCAGAAACAAACTTTCTCTGCTGTAGTTATTACATCAGCAGCACCTGATCAAAGGCCGATTTAGCTTGATCGACGGTTACATCTTTTCTTCCCAATATCAATGTCATTTACCGTCAGATTTCAGATTCGTCTTCGACAGCGTGATCGTGGAGAGCAGATCTGCACATCGGGTTAGTCATAATTTTAATTTGCATTAAAAAAAAAAAGCCTCCCAAGAAGCATGTAGAAGTGGAATCTTCCTCCAATAATGATGATGATTTGAGGGGAACCGTTGCGGAATTATCGGTCACTGTTAATCAACTATCCGCAACGATGGTTCAAATGCAAGCACCTCTAGCAAGAATTGAAACCCGATTAACCAATTTGGAAACTAATCGGCGTGAGGATAATCATCGAGATGATGGAGGACATTATCGGAATCAACGAGATCCACATGCCGTTAATGTTGATCGTGATTTGGGTATTAAACTCGTGATTCCTGAATATGATGGAAAATTGAAACCGGATGAATTCATAGATTGGTTAGTGTGTGTTGAAAATATTTTTGCACACAAGCCAATGACGGATGGTCATAAAATTACACTGGTGGCAACTCGATTTCGTAATTATACTGCAATATGGTGGGCCGAGTTGCAAAAGAAGAGAAGAAACCAACAAATTGACCTTATTGATACATGGACCCAGATGAAAAATCTGTTGAAGCAAAAATTTCTTCCTGTCAATTACTCTAGAGATCTGCGTTCAAGTTTTCAGGATTTGAAACAAGGATCTAAGACGGTTGTTGAGTATTCAGAGGAGTTTATGACCATGCAAGCTCGTTGTGGTTTGAATGAAGATGATGATGTATTAGTTGACAGATACTTTAATGGGCTTACACTTGATATACAACATATCCTCACATTCAAGCATTTTGACAATGTTGATGATATTGTTCAGCATGCTATCAAAGCTGAGGGGATTGCAAATCATCAAGCCAGAAAACTTAATGCGTCTAAATGGTCTGCGCAAAAGACTCCATGAAAGTCAGATTTTAATCCAAATGCTAATTCCTCAGAAAAGTTTTCTTCCAAGTTTGAGGATCCAAACAGATTCACATGTTTTCATTGTAAGCAAAAGGGTCACCGTGCGTTTGAATGCCCAAAAAGAATAAATTTAATGAAAAGTGCACAAGAAGAACCGGAAACAAAAGATGATCCTAAAAGTGAAGAATCCGATGAAGCGGAGGAAATAGCAGCTGAAACAGATGGTGAACTTCTCTTGGTGCAACAAGAGTCTATACCCACTGTTGAAAAGAAATGGTTGCGGAAAAATATTTTTCGTTCCACAGGTACAATACATGGGCAAAATTTTACAGTTGTGATTGATGGTGGAAGTTGTCAGAATATTATCTCTCAAACTCTTGTTGATCGCTTGAAGTTAAAGATTTACAAGCACAATCGACCCTACTTTGTTAAATGGCTCATGACAGGTGATGAAGCGCAAGTGCGACATACATGTCAGATTACTTTTGCAGTTGGTAATGATTACAAAGACACAATTTAGTGCGATGTGCTACCAATGGACAGTGGAGATATCCTATTGGGTCGCCCATGGATGTATGACAAAAATGGCACTCATGGGATGCGCAACAACACGTATACCTTCATGCAAGATGGAAATGAAGTTACTCTCCATCCCAAGAAACCAGAATCACAGAAGAAGAAATCCAGGGCCAATGCTACAAAGGAAGTGCTTCACGTACATCATATATACAGAGGCAACTTGAAGAAGACTCAAGTTCGAGGTCGAACTCTTCTTTCAACTTGGGGGGAATGATGCAGTATATGCTACTATTCCACTACTGGTCCCACCCAACATAGTTTTGAGGATATTTATTTTTTAGTAGCTTCCTAATTTTATTGTAATTAGGATTAGCATTCTGATTTATTTGATTTCCTAGTTTGATTAGGATAGTTTCTATTAGTAGATTAGGTTGTCTTAGGCCCTAAGTTTACTTTGCCTATTTATATTACATTGTAGAGATGATAATCTCAGATTTGAAGTTAAATAAAATTGGGATTTTCCCTTAGAGAGGTTGTTCCTCGTATTATAAATCTCTGCGGAGATAGTTTGAGGTGTCTTTGACACGTGCTTCGGCATCTACGCAAGCACTAACCCTAAGGCCTGCATCAAACTAGGAAGGATAAAATTAGAAATGAGCGCTTTCGAGAGCATTTAGGGTCACAACAATAGGGGGTAAAATTAGAGAAACCCGTTTGAGAGGGTTTGGGCATTTCCAACGTAGGCTAGCAACGACGTAGGTAAGGAAAAGTTTGGTTATGAAGGTTGATGGCCCACCAAGGGGAAGGGGTATGCCAAAGAGGACGTGGATGGAGATAGTAAAAGTAGATATGAAATGAAGAAGTGTAACTTATATGAGGATTTGATTCAAGATAAATCGGAATGGAGAAACAGAATTCATGTGGCCGACCTCAACATAGTTGGGACAAGGCTTTGATGATGATGTTTAATCGAACCCCCTCTTTAATTTTATTCTTGATTTGACCCCTACTCTTACTTCTCTCGTGCTAAACAAATAGGAGCCCTGAGGCTGGTAAGAAACTTATGTATTTTCTAGCATCTGGATCTTGATTTTTTCTCTATTTCAATTGTACATTTTAGAGGAACAACTCTTCCTCACTGTTAAAGTTTTTGATGAAGTGATGCTTGAATTTTTCATGTTCCTTTTAGAACAGTTAATATTGTGATTTCATGATGTTTGATGTTTGTAGATGAAGACATTTCTTTCCCTTTTTTCTTTATGAAGCAGGATCTGGTGCTTGGGTCAATTGACTCGAACTTTATTAGTTATCAATTTAATGTGACTCTGTAGATGACTCTTTATATTATAAATTTGTATGGAAAGCAGATTGTTCATCATGATATTATTTTTAGTGTTTTGTCCTATAGTTTCCGCACTGTTTCATTCTCATAAAAATATTATGGCATACAGTATGGTTTACAGTTTATGTGACCCTTGTTGAAGTTTACTATCTGACTCCGTGTTCTTGTTGCTTCTTCCCATTGTTTACACCTTTCAGATTCTCACCTTGTCACTGCTATCTGACATTTTTGGACTTTTCTTGCAAAAGTATTTGTGACTGACTTAGTATGCTTACCATCATCATTTGCTAAAACACTATTGTGGCATCTTGGGTGTATACTGCCACTGTCCATAGAGATGACATGGGCCCCCAAATGCAAGGTTGAACCCTTATACCATTTTAACCAAATGAACACTAGTTTCATTCAGGCTAGCATCCAAAAGTGCCATAGATGAATATCCCTAATGTTTTTATTGTGCCTTTGCAATATCATAAACACCTTGTATCTATATCCATAATTTGAAAGTTTTCTGATATCGTTTTCCTAAGTTTTATGGTAATTCTTCATGGATGGTGATTCTCTCAAATCTGAATAATCCTTGTCTTGTAGAAATGTTTTGCTTGCTTTTATTTTTTCAACAAACAAAAAGTTCACATGTTACTTGAGTGGCACCAGAGTGATGTTTTACTTGAGAGGTAGACCTCTGCATTTTGTAGAAAGAAAACTTGCATTTCACATTGATAACATATTATGGGCATTACTTATGCTTTCAACTCAATATCAATCTTAATAATTTTCTATGGATCCTTCTTGTGCAGGTTACTCATATACGAACAAAGAAGGGTCTCACGAAAGTGTCTTATAGCATAGGACCCTGAAATCATAGGCTTCTAAAGCATGAATTCTATATTAGGGGATGTGCTTGTACTTGCATTTTTCCTCATGCATTTATACCAGCAAAATTCCTCTGCACATTCTGGCAGGAGATATTGCAAAAGATGTGACTGTATACTCTTTAGTAGGTAGAAATGTATTGTAAAATGTGTGAAGGATCGTCACTCCCGGAAAATGGATGAAGTATAATTTCAGTTGCAATGTAGGTGACCTATCTACTTTTCAAAAAAAAAAAAAAAAAGATCAATCAATTGAAATGGTCTAAGCTCAATGAATGTCATTCTAGTTTAGCATAACATATTTGATTGTAGACCTGAAGCTTCAAACTTTAAAAAATTGTTGGGATTTTTTTTTGGCTGCCATGTCTTGCTGGGGGTAAGGTCATTAGGGGAGCAGATCAGGGGCTGTTGAGATTTAGGCATTGTTTGGTGGGTGGGGTATTAAAATTACCATTATTTTCTATATTTGCTTGGGTAACATAAATCTTTGGGTTTTATAACCCTCAGTAAATCTAATGCTGATATAGGAATTCTTGCTTTCTGTTTTTTCCCCCTTGTTCAAAATGGTAGAACTCTGCAATTTTAGTGGCAGGCTAACATGAATGGTTGAGGAGAATTCCACTACTGGCAATATCTGAGTATGCATGAGGACCTGAGTCTTTAGTTTCCATTTGGATGTACCCAAAACCCAGAAAGGCTGCAGCTGTCTTGGGCTGTGGAAACAGGAACCACATTGTAGAATCCTCGTGAAAAGCAAGCAAAGCCACACATGCATATTTTCCCCTTGAATGGAAGGTGAATGTGATGGTCTCTATAGCATGTGGTATTCAACAGAGAAAAATTATCAGGCATGGTCACGATAGAATGACATCACGTCTGCATCCACCATAGACTTGGCATCCGGACCATCCGAATTTTGGGCCACATTGAAGGGGCAGGCCCAAAAACTGCAGTTATCACATCTCTCCAGCTGTTCTTTCTCAGCTGTTTTTTACCTAATAGACTACTAGATTATCAAAGAAACATGATCTTGAGCCGTGCCCCAACAATGGTAGGGCTACCATTTGGAAGGTTGGAGTGATCCTACAGTTGTTGCTACTTGGAAGATGGATCTGTTGATCATCCCTGATCCACAAGGGCAGCATGGCATAGTGACTGTCAAATGAAATTTGGTCCACACATGGGGTTAGTGGTTGAGTAATAACCATCTATACATGGGAAGAAGACAACCAAACTTTTTATGTGGTTCCTATGCTTTTAGTTGTGATTTTCTGGTGAGTATTCTTGTGTCCCTATCACAAGCTCTCTCAGGAGTCGGGAGAATTACCAAAATAACTCCTTGAATCCTGGCCTCATTTCTTCTCCAAAATAACCAAAATGTCCTTGAATCATGTTTTTCAAACTTGGGTCTGATTGAAATGGAAGGAAATAGGGAAATGGAATACTCGGTTATTACTTCAGCAAAATGCTCCAAGATGAACTCCTTGGCTTGGTGATCAACTTATATTATATAATCATTTCAGTGCTATTTCACTAAGATGGGGAACTTGACCCATCACAATTAGGAAATGTACAAATGTACCTTACAGCGAAATGCCTAGCCAAATAGATCTGTTCCAATTTCTCTTTTTTAGGGAATGAAGGTTTGAGATCCAGATAAATAACCCCAACAAAATGTTTTCATGTCTATGCTTTCCTATAGATGGGCCATGTCTCCATTGTCTATTCCACTGGCTCAACCTACCCATCTTCCATAGGTTACTAAGAATAACCCGTTTATAACTTATATTCCACTGCCCATTAATGACATCTTGAATTTGTTTCGTAATTGAATTCCTAGGAGTTGGAAGATTTTTGTTTCTAAAAATAATTAAAAAATAAAGAAAGAAAGGTGAATATCTAATAATGACTATCAAATAATCTTCTACATAGAAAGCCTAAGGTCCCACTTCTGTATCTATACTTTACATCTTTCACCTTTTAATTGCTAATAATTTTTTGGAGGAGCCCATTTGACCATGAAATCTTATACTTTGAACTCCATACAAACAAATGGGCCTCTTTTCAACTTCCAGTATAGAGAAGTGCTGCATCAAACTACGAAAAATAAGAAGGAGAAGGAAAAAAAATCCGTTTTTTGCAATATAATTGTTCCACAAACATGCTCTAAACTTTTCATGTCAAAAGCAGACAAGGAATTGAAAAAAAAAAAAAAAAAAACAGGGTATGGGTGTGCTCATATCCTTTTTAGAATTTCCAGCAAGAGAAAATCTATTGAAAACAAAATAAAATTAGGAAAACATGGAGAAGTGTTATTGTTGGAGGGCATTACCGTTATTATAGCAAAACTTTCGTCCATTTCTGTGGAGTGCATGCATACTACTGGCATCACTCAACGTAGTTCACTGCCAATCTGTTGTGTGTATCATATAATTCCAAGCTCCTGGAAATCTAAAATCCAAAACCCACTTGAAGACTAAAACAATATATCCACCAGAGGGAGAATTTCCCTCCATCCGCTTTGTATCCTGTGTTTGGGTAGGAAGAAAGAAAAAGAAAGGAAGGTGAGGTTTTGGCTTTGGCTTTCCATTTCTCTGTTTGGTTATCCATGGAATGCATACTTGGTTTTTATAATTTCAATCTCTTTCTCATTTTCCAGTGGATTCTATTGTTTCTGTTCTTGGAAAGCTTCAAAGGTTATCCATGCATGGATTAAGATTTTGATATCTTTTGTTTCCTTTATTGTTGTTTAAGTGTCTTGGTGATGTAGAGTATTGAAGCTATATGACTGCCCAACAAAACAGGGAAATTGTTTAACAAGGAAAAATTTTAGGACCACCCAAGAAAACTTAATTAAACAGACATGAAAACTTGAAAGGAGAACGGCCCATTTCACTTGTCTACTTCTTTGTATGATTCTCTTCTCACTTACAGTCAGACCATAACTAGGCCTAGGAGGCCCTTTTTCCATTTTGGGATAAGGTGGTTTGGTGTAAGCCATCAAATGTTTGTCAGTTCACTGGGTTTTGTGTTGAATTCACAGCCTTATTGTCATTTAAGGTGAATTGGGTCTTTTAATGTTTGCTTGTGTTATTCAATCCCATATTCCAAATAATTGTTGTTTTATTAGGTTTTCTTTTCCTTTTTTTTATTTTCTGTACTTAAACATCATCAAAGATTCCTTTCTCCTGAGCAATCAAATATAGATGGGTTTGTTCTTTCAAGAATTGGGATGTGGTTATTAGCATAGTCACGTAGATACTGTGATAATTGCTTGCTGCAAGCATTAACACCTAATTTTGGAAAGGAAGTATGAAGAGAGGCTACGGTATGCCTGAATTGGAGACATTTACCCTCTTTGCAATTGGCTTGAGCTAGTTCTCAATTGCCACTTGTCTACCAGATTAAGAGGATTAGCTAGACCAAGTATGAGGCTATTAGCTCACTGTTCATGCTGGTTTTGAATGAAATTTGGTGAATTCTTGAACGTCCCTCCTCTCTTTTTGTTTTAAGTAATAAAAATATGTTCTAGGCATTGTCTATAGGAGTAAATGTTTTTGTTCCAAGGAGACTTGAAAAGGAAATTTCTCCTTTGAAGAAGCAAACCTAGCTATTGAAGCAGAACTTCATCATAATAGCTGTTTCCAGAGCTTTGTGGTCCTGCAGGCTGATAGATAATGGGCCATCGCGAATGGGGGAAACTCCAAAACTACCCAGATTGGAATATCATCATCACTAATCATTATGCTTTTATTTTACTGGACCATTTTTGTATTTCTTATTGAATTGTCCATTATTTAGTCCTTCAATTAAAGGGCTAGGTCCTAGGATCTCCCAATATGGGAGGTTTAGTAGGTCCCTGGGTTCATTGCAAATCACTGACAATGATCCACAGGTAGAAAATTAGGCTAAATTGTATCCAGTGTAGTTCAAATGGCCCATCTTACCATCAGGTCAGACCTCAGAAGTTAGTTAAACTGGATAGTTTCTTACCATAGATAGTGAAGCAAGTTCCAAATATATATTTTATCTCATTTGCATGACAACTATAAAAATTCCCTTGTTCCAACCACTCCAACCTTGTTCTTGTATGCAGGAATCTTTACATCCAAATGAAGGAGCCTAAGTTATCAAATGTTTCTTCCTATTTTTAACAGAAAGAAAATGTAGAACTATCAACCCCCCCCAACATTATGTTGCTCCAGTGTAAGAAGGACTCTTCATTTCTAACTGGTGTTTGCTTTTAATCATTTTTCCAGCGAGATCATAACACCTTCACAAAGGAATCTGCTCCCTCTCACTCCCAAGCAATGCTGGGCAAGACCACTGTTGACCATGATGGAGAGCTTAATGTCAGTTTTGGCTACCATTGCACTAGCAAGAAAGGTAGCTTCTGCAAGGCTTCTGATGTCTTTGAATCTCCAACAGAAACATACGAAGAAGATAGAAAAATCCGAAGGCGAAGCAGCTCATTTTCTTGCTTATCAGGTGCCGCTCTCAGTGCAAACGCTACATTAGCAAATACAAACCTCTGTAATGGCTTGATTGGCGCAGGAATACTGCCAGGTTTGGACTCTCCCAAGTCATTCCGTAGGGTGCCTTCTTCCCAATCCTTTTCAAGGTTGGATATACTATCGTCTTCCTATCAGAGTAATAACTCAACATTGAGTGGCAGCTTATCTACTAGTCAAAGTGAGTCCTTTGGGTGGGACTCAATTTTGTTAGAATCCATGAGTGCCCCATCAAGGAGTGAAGGTTTTCTGAATGCTGTGGAAGTACAAATTGCAGGCGGAGCTGCAGGTGAAGACCGAGTCCAAGCAGTTTGTTCTGAAGAGAAAGGATGGGTTTTTTGCTCAATTTATGATGGATTCAATGGACGGGATGCAGCTGATTTTTTAGCAGGAACACTTTATGAGAGCATTGGATTCTACCTTAATCTATTGGATTGGCCAAAGAATCAGCAAAAACATTCATCTGCGGATGAGTCAAATTCAGATGGCTCGCTCTTATATTTTCTTGAAGATGGTAGCTTTGAGGAGAAATTGTCTTTGAGAACAAACACTATCAAGGACTCTGTTGATATCACTGAGGAAGTAACCGTGCTTCCTTCTGCTAGAGTACTCGACAATCTACAACGTGCTCTTGGTCAGGCAGAGAGTGAATTTCTCAATATGGTTGAGCAAGAGATGGATGATCGACCCGATTTAGTGTCTGTCGGATCTTGTGTCTTGGTTGTGCTTCTTCATGGGAAAGATCTGTATACACTTAACTTAGGTGATAGCAGAGCAGTATTGGCTACAAGTGAAGGCATCCATACAGATGATAATGACAATTTGGTAGCCGTTCAGCTCACTGATAGTCATAATGTTGATAATGAAACAGAGCGTATGCAGCTTCTGTGTGATCATCCTGATGACCCATCGACAATTGTAGCTGGAAGAGTAAAAGGAAAATTGAGGGTTACTCGTGCATTTGGGGTCGGTTATCTGAAAAAGGTGCTCTTTTAAGCTGTTTTGAGAATACTACCAGCCTTTTTATAAGTTTGTTCAAATTCTGTAGTTGAAGTTTTACTTGCAGCCATATACCCATCTTTTAACTACTGACCTTGATTTCTGCAGAGAAATATGAATGATGCTCTTATGGGGATTCTTCGAGTACGAAACCTTGTGAGTCCACCATATATCTCCAGCCAGCCCTCATTAAATGTTCATAGAATTTCGAAAGGTGATCGCTTTGTAATTCTGGGTAGTGATGGTCTGTTCGACTTCTTCAGCAATGATGAAGCTGTGAAGCTTGTTCACTTGTATATCTTGAGTAACCCATCTGGTGATCCAGCCAAATATCTGTTGGAGCAGCTTGTAGCAAGAGCAGCTGAAAATGCAGGTATGGTCACAATCTATTATGCTTAATTTTGTGTTTGGATCCAAATTGTAAGCATTTTGAAAATTTTTCACATACCAGATGGTTGTCCATTCTTAACTATATGCAAATGGAGCAAAACAGAAACCAAGTTTAGTAGTTACTGCCTTAATTCCCCAAATCATTATCTGTACTGATCAGTTATTTCAATTTGGGGGTGGGAAATTCATTGATATGATATGATAGAACCCATGTAATATGGTTTCCAGTTCTGCACCACCCCAAACATGTGCCAGAACTGATAGGTAATATGTGATTTGAGATTTGAGGTACATCCAAATGCACCATAAAAACAAAATGTTCTCTGGAAATGTGGTCCAAATATCCTTAAATATACTCTGCCTTGCTAATGTTTTGTATAGCACTTGATTATGCCCGTGTTACTGTAACTTTTCTGGAATCAGCTTTGGAATGAAGTTAGATACTTAAGTTCATTTGTAACTGAAATGACATTTACATTGATTAAGCTCCATTTGTTATGCGTGTTTTATGGTTACATTATTGTTTTAGAGGATGTGCATTCTATCCTTGAGGCCTCTTGCGTTTTACAGGCGGGGCCTGTGGATTGATAGTTCAGATTGTTGTTTTAATGGACCCTACTGTGGATGAAGTATGCTTAAAAACTAGTTCATATTGGTAGAACCTAGCAACTCGATATTTATCCTATGATTGGATGTGGACCATTTCTACATTTGATTCCCAACTATTAAAAGCAGCTCATAAATTGTAATAGTTGTCCAATCTGGGACTTTTAGGGAGCTGTTATATCTGCAGGGAGTTCAAATATATCAATATTATGTACTACTTAATTATATACCACCCATGCTATGATGTACATGACATATGGCAGGGATACAAATTTTACATATAAAAAGTGAAGTATCAAATGCAATACAACATGATACAGTACCTATTTTGAAGTATCCGGGTATCATAGCTCACAGGGGGCGGACTCAGGTATTGGGTACCTGGGGTGGTCGCCCCATGTTAAATATGGAAAAAGCTGAGAAGGAAATTTTCAATTTCCAATCTTCTAGCCCAACAAACTGCTTTGCGAATACAAAAGAGAAACAAACACCAATCCTTCCAAAATCTCAACAAGAAATTCCTCCTGCTTGTGGGCCCACCTAAATCTATACTTACCAAATGGTATTTTGGAGAAGGCAGCATAGGAGAGGAGTGGAGATGGAAACATCTTGATGTGGATACGTGTTGCTCAAAAATTCAATCTCTACAGCTCTTGCAACAAGGAACCCGCTATATTGACCCATTCATAGTTCTAAGTGGAACCTACTAAATAAAGATCCTACTGGTCTACTAAAAAATATCCATTTAAAATGACAAAAATTTGAAACACGAACATGGCGAAAGAAAAAATTAATATTATGTCTATTGTCTGTCCTACTTGAATGAAAAACATTGGTCCGCCACTGAATTAACTCACATGTATGAAACCCAAGATACCATGCATTTGTCAGTGTAGGGTCGCATGATTCCTAATCTAATTGTTTCAGATCTATATTATATTAAAAATCTAAGTCTACCCTTTGGGCCTGGTGTATTTGATTTGTATCAGGTCCAAGTTAGCTCTCATATCAGGATTTTCTTTCACTTTAAACAACTGTATTTTGTTTCCCTTCATTGTTTGGCACATATGTCCCAACCAAAGAAACGACCATTTCATGCAGGGCCGGCCCAAGGGGCAGGCGGGAGAGGCCGCCGCCTTGGGCCCCCAATAATTACAATAATTTTAGGGCCCCATATTATTTTATGTGTTTGTATATATATGTGTAAATATTTAGTCTAATATGTAAATTGAAAGGCCCAAATTAATAACATATGTGTGTAAATATTTAGCCCAATAAATAAATTAAAAGGCCCAATTTAGCCCACCTTATTTAAAATAACCATTATTTAAAAAGCCAAATTTAAGGCCCACCACCATACCACCATAAGATAAAGACTTTAAAAGTCAAACATGGGCCCACCACCAAAAGATAAGACCACCAAACTTTTCAGCTTTCCTCATTTTTCGTGAGCATCATAAAAACTTGATTATACAATTGTTTTCAGTAATACTTTTTTATTTTTATTTTTTGTTATAGGTTTATTAGCCTTATTTTTTGGAAGGGAATGTTGGTGTGTGAATTGTAGGCTTTTGGCCAAGGTGGGTAGTTTAATAGAACTACATTGTGCTTGATCCTTGGGATTAAATATAGCCTCCCTTGGTATGTAGGCAGTCCTAAAGTTATCTGGATGCAGCACTTTTTTGTAATAAAAAAAATTAATTTTTTGTTAGAAAATTATAATGAATTAATTTTTTTTAAATAATTGTATAAGGGCCCCATTTTTTAGAGGTCGCCTTGGGCCCCCTAAACGTCGGGGCCGGCCCTGATTTCATGCAAATATAATTATGCTTGTATTTGATATGGATGAAGATATTGTTCATGTGAGTTCAATGTCAATTCCTTTACAGGGTATAGTCATGGCCATCTTTGCACTTGTGCTGTAAATTATTTAGATCTAACAAATACCTTTTGAAGATTGTAATAATATATATAACGGTGCACAGTTTGTCTAGTTTATATTTTCATGTCAAAAGTGCATGCCTTTCTATCAGGTTTTACCACGGAAGAGCTGATGAGCATCCCTGCCGGTAGTAAAAGGAAGTACCATGATGATGTAACTGTTATCGTTATTATCCTTGGAAGTAACCAGCGCACGATGAAAGCATCAACATGTCTATAGGTATTTTAAGAACCCAAATTGAGTTTTGGACATTTAAAGGTAAAAACTGTATATTTTGTTTCAAAGTTGGTCATATTTTTGTACAGAAAGTATCTTGCAATTTTCTTGTAAAAACTGCCGAGTGTTTGTATACAGGTTCAAACTGATTTCTGTATTAGTGCAACCACTCTACAAGGGCAGTTATAAATCCATGTATAATGTGTATTCCACTGCATGCTTTCGTATTTCATATATTCATCGTTTAATGTCTAACTTGGGCATTGAGGCATGCACATATATGGTATCAAACATGGACACAAGGTGTCAGATGCCTGTGTAGAGATACACAGTAATACTGAAAAGTCCAAGTATTACATAAGTTCTAATCCATATAAATTACATGAAAAATATATTTATAGTACATAAATGTTGTTAAAATTCAAGATTTAAGGCAAAGTACTTCTTTTATGCTACTTAAGTGTTGAAGTTATATATAGGACACAACCATGAGACCTGCTCAGTTCTTTGTAAAAATAGAGCATCCTTATTACATAGTTTACTACAGGTCACACTGCCCAAACGTGTGTGTGTGTGTGTATATGAATCAACTTCTCAAGGTAAGCTCATGTATCCCTGTAATCTCCACAATCAAATTTGTCTTTTCCTACCTCAGAAAAGTGAATGTGTACCATCTTTAACTCATTAAAAGTCATTGGGTTTTTTTTATAAAAAAATAAATAAATCCATCCAGTTACAAGGTTTGCAAGTCTTGACTCTTGGAGTTGGGAATGCAAGCTGGAAGCAAAAGCTTGAAATATGTACCAAAAAGGCATCTTTTCATCTAAAAAAAGTTGCTGTTGAAATGGCTGAGAAAATGGAAATATCACTTCTGTTTTTTCTTCTCTTCTTTCCTGTCTTTTTGCATTTTTATGCAACAAAATATTCCTCCATGGTACTAGTATCGTTGGACAAAATTCCCCTGACAAGTGGAATGGATATAAGACATGGATACAGGGATATGCCAAGGGACATAGGCACCAAGTATACAGCTTTTCATTTTCCAAAATCTAGGCCATGTGTATGGGCAGTCAGGTACACAGATATTCAAATTCATATCCATTACTTAGTAGAGAATATACAAGATTATCAGATTGTACGTAGTTGGGATATTTTACGATATATCCTAACGACCTCAACCTGTTAACCTTGCATATTCTCTCTAATTGCTACCATGAGAAATTGCTAGGAGTCAAAGAAAATAATGAAGCTAACACACCTGATACAGTACGTATTATCTATGTAGTATCCAGCATCAGTATGTATCCAAAGAACACATCACCAGTGTGTATAAGCATATAGAAGTATCTGGATATCCCAGCTTCTGTTCTACTTTTGAGATGGGACCATCAACAACCAACCTCTAAACCAAAACTGCTAAGGGGTGGATGTCGAAACAGTCACTTGATATTTCCCATGGAGGGCCAATCACATTGGTGGGATATGCCTTTTTATGTGTAATCCTTGAAAGAAGGATTAGGTAGATGCTTAGCCAATGGTTTATCCTGAACCTGCCCAACCAATGTTAACCCGACAGCATCAATGTATTAGGTATCAATTCTAATCATTGCATCCTCTTCATATTAGTCTCAAAGCTGCTGTTATTTCGTTGAAATCATTATCGCCACAACCACGATTGTCATAAACATCATTACTGCTAAAACAGACCAAATTGTGTGATAGAACTTCATTTTCTATTCACTGAAAAGCCTCCTGCTGATGTGCGGCTTTTATACTTTTGTAGTCATAGTCTCTAAGGTGCGGCTTTTATATTTTAAAGTATCTTTTGTAGTCATAGTCTCTAAGGAGTGATTAGAGTCACTACTTAGCACACCCAGATTATCCTTTATGTTTCATTCTGTATTGCATTATTTTGACAGCAATACTGGTATTGGATACTGTATGGATACTGAGGGCACATTTGAATGGGAAAATGACTAGTGAGAAATCGTCATTATATAGAAAAAATGAGAATAAATCAAGACATGTAGTAGATTCACCACTTCTCTCTAATAGCTATTCTCCACCGTGTTTGCGATAGGATGGAGGAAACATGTATTAGTAAACCCTTTTAAAATCTTTCTTGAATTAAAGAATAATTATTGAATGGATAGATGTAATTTTTAATAACAAAAAAGTTAAGTTTAACTGGACTAAAAGGGTGCAAAAAAGTAGTTGAAGAGTGTAATTAGTTTAGGAGAAATTCAAATGGGAGAAAAACTTTTCCATGCCCCACTTTTTTCTTCACCCAGCGGGGCCGAAATTCTAGTTCCAATCTCCTAGTCTTGTTTTGTTTTTCCTTTAACACTGGTCCTAGCAATTTTCTCTGGTATTAAGCATCCTGTATAGGCGAATGAGTACCATGTCCATGCTAATGTTTCAGAAAAATGGTGTCTAAGCTCCACTTCCTGTATCCATGTCTGTATTCATGCACTGAACACATGAATGATTCCTAGCTGTTGTCATACATAATTTAAGTTTCAAGGGATGGCCATAGTAATTGTCATTGGTGGGTAAGCTCAGATGGAGCCCATGATGGTCGAATCCGCCATTTAAATTATTACACCCAAATCTCCTTGACACAGGCTTGAGCCCACAGATCCAGCATCAGAAAAAAATATCTTTAAAGCATCCAAGGTATAGATGGCCACACTAAAAAGAATCTGGTTCAAAGAAAAAAAAAAAAAAAATGCCCACCACAGAGCAAATGGAGGTTCTGTGTCACTTGTGAAATGTCATGTCCCATTGTAGTTGCTTTCCAAATTGAGGTCCTCATCAATCTTTTTCTCTCATTTCAATGGCCCAATAATCTAGTACCGAATCATCTTGCCTGTGAATGATTTAATCCTCCACCTATGTCTCTAAAAAATCCATGTAGTCTTCCAGGCCTCTCCATTTTTGTAATAGTATTAATGCTATGAGACATATATTTGCATTCCTCTGCAGTTTTGGAAGTGATGCTATTGGTTTCTTCTCTGCAGCTTCTTCTGTGGTGGTGGTGGTGGTTGTGATTCTAGGCACAGATGTAGAGATAGGCCTTTTTTCCAATTTATCAAATCATGCTACTGATAGCAAGGCCCAAGGCTCTTCAAAAGGTGTTCCCATTCACATGACTTAGAGCTACTTTTTTAGGATCTTAGAAATGTGATGATGGGGTCCACTGGCTATTTGGCATTGCCACCTTTGAAGCTGTACCAGGGTAACTAGCTCCAAAAGAATTATAAAAAAAAAAAAGAAAAAGAAAAAGGAAAAGATGATCTGCAAGGACACTTTTGATTGGTGTTTTACACTGATATCTGTTGGGCATGGATACAGGTTAAAGAAATAATTCCTCCTGATTGCCAAAAGTTGCATTGAGCCACTGATCTTGACTGTCTAATTGGTGGCGACACCAATCAGATGGATGAAAGTTAAAAAATACTGTCTAGTGGTTGAAGAAAGTGATCAGTTCAATTATTGTTCGCGGTACGGTTGTGGTTGGGCTATGCAAATAAGCAGCTCTAGGCCAATGAGTTTGGAACCAATGGTGTGTTCGGTCAATTTAGTGTAGTTCGGGTTAACCATATTGGCGTTTTTGGTTAAGGTATTTTAGTCTTTACATCAAGTTCTCTTATCGTATAAAAAAAGTTATATATATTATGTAACTTGTACACTTTTAACTCAGAAAAGTAAAAAGGAAAGAAAAGGAATATGGATGAGAGTTATCTTTTTCAATAGATGCAGGCATGTATCCAAACTACATAATAAATCTTGTTGTGTTTACCATTATGATTGCTCGATCGGATTTGCGTGAGCTTCATGTGTTCTAGGTGGATTGTAGGTTTTCCCTGAATTCAATATGGAGTATATTGTTGAGTATCACAATTTGGAGTGGCCCTGTGGGCCACAATGGGTATTGAGAAAAGTGGGTCTAGACCACAAAGTGGCATTGGGACCCCCACTTCCAAGATAGGGGTGTCACCTTGAACGGGGGCACCACTTTTATCATCTCCCAAAGTTGTCTTTGATAAATGAAATGAGGTTCCTTTGACCTTAAGCTAGAAAAATGTCAAAACAGTTTTCCTATAACCTGTGTTGACTATTCAATAGATCCCATGATTTTATTCTAAGGTATAGAATTCAAGAACATTCTAGATATGTAAAGATGAGAACATATCATGTACTAGTTTTCTTTTTTCATATTCCAAACGTCGATTTGAGTTGAGTTGGACCGAGTTTTTGGTCAAACTCAGTAAGACTCGCCATACTTGCTCAACTTAGAAGCTGTTTAGTTGAGTTGATTCGGCCCAGCAGAGTAGGTCGAGTTGTTGTAAAGCAATGCAAAAGAGTGCTTTCTTGCCTCCTAAGATATGAAGGAATTGATGACCTGAGAATGGGGTATTGATTCGGTCAGTGTGGAAAAAGATTTGAGTACTATTTTATTATCCAGGATGCACAAAACTTTTGGGTATAAAACCATCTGGTCACTATCCAGTAGATATGAATGTCCAATTAACCCTAACCATCCAATTGATGGGCACCTCTTAAATTGATCATAATCTCAATGGTCAATTGTTTTGGGGTGATTGAAAAGATTTGTTTTGCATTTAAGTGCATTGATCGAATGGATAAGATCATTTTATCAAGGATGCAAGAGGTAGCCTGTTGAATGAATCATAGATTTATTAAATATTAAGTAGTCTAAGTTCAGTGAAATTCTTTTCCGATACTTAGAAGATTACCTGTAATTGGTTATAACAAAGAACAAAACAACTGTTACTTTCGAAAAGTTCAGATCAATATTACAAACTTACACTCATTTACACGAAAATTGAGACGTCCAAATAGATTTCCGAGTGATTACATTTTCTGAAGAATATGGTAGTGACGAGTGAGGCTTCTATTTTCCACATTTTTTGCACTTTTCTTAACATTTAATACAACATTCAATTCCTTTTCTATTTTAGATATGCAACATGTGATACCATGAGTATAAAAGTCCTTTTCATCAAAGTAGTTTCCCTGTACTTATCACTGAGGAACATCAATGTCCAAATATAGTTTCCTTTATTTGCACTTCCTAACAAAGATGAATCGTCACCTCACCAAAACATGCAGACTTCCTATTTCCTAGAAAATCAGATTTTACAGAAATTTAGCCCACAACATGAATGGTTTTTTGTAGGACCCAGTCTACCAATGTTTCATATCCTTTAAAGCTTTAGAGCATGTTTGAATAATTTACCAAAAAATAATGTAAATTAATAACAAATTGATCAAGAGGTAATAGTTGTGTAAAAGAAAATTATATCATCCAGTAAAAGTAAAAATAGTTTTGTTTTTATGAGGCAACATAATTTGAAGTGAGATGAGAAGTGTTAAGTAATTATTGTACTTGACAACTTGTAACATTAAAGTGAAATATTTTGACATCCAAGACTCTATTTTATCACTTGCTGGGCCCAGCTGAACATACTTAAAAGTAAAACTTTTGAATGTTCAAATTACTTTCCCACAAATTCCACTTTATCTCTTGGAAAAAAATTGCATTTCAATTAAACAGATAGAATTGCAAATAGGGACATTATTAGACTATGGTCATCCATGAATGGACACATAAATCAACCATACCCCCTCAATCAAACAAAGGGCCTCAACTTCGACATTCACAAGGCCTCAAGAGACATAAATACCCCACATTGGCCATTACTTCATCATCAAAGCCTTGGGCCATCAAATCAGCATTGTGACTTGTGCCTTTCCACCCCACCCTATCCATGGGACGGAATGTTAATTTGCTCTAACCATAATCTTTCTACACTCTACATTGTATTTTCCATCATTCAAACTTCTTTATTCTTAGTGCCAAAAATCTAATACAACAGTAGTGATTTCATAAACCCCAACTCCAATGTGCACAAAACCATACAACCCAACCAATGTACCCCACATTAACAAACCAGAACAAATGTTGTGGGCCACCCAATCTAAGGGTGGTGCTCACCATCAAATGGATCTGATCACATAACCCATTATCTCTAAAATAACACACGCTTGCAATCTTTTCTTACATGTGAAGAAACATTCTACAAAACTCCACACATTCAAAAAGATCTGGCAAAACCTCCAAAAGCTCTAAAGATCAAAAGCTATGACACAAAACTAAAACAAAGTGATGAAAGTAGAAAGATCAAAAAGCCCTATTTAGTGAATGCCCTCTGAGGCCAATCCATCACAATATTGATATAACCAATCAATCACCACCAACTTTGCAGCTAAAACAGAGAGGCATTGATATCATACTTGGGTTCTTGTAAAAAGTACCAAAAACAGCTAGCATTACATGACACTTAGCTTTACAAAACAACCCTCCATCTAAAAAACAGAAAAAGAAAGAGAGAAGAGCCCCAAAGAGAAAAGCCCACTACTAGTAGTACTAGTACCCCTCTTATTACTTAAACTGTGCGTTTGCTACTACATCCTTTACATACAAGGTTCCAAAAAACAACCCACGTACGTATAATTATACGGTGTATAAAAGCTCTATACACCAACATCTGCCGCCGGCGACTGTGGGTGAGATTCCGTCGATCTTCACATGACCGAGCAGCCATTTGGGTTCTCGTCGCTGAACATGTCGTAGGAATCCGACGGTGGAGGGGTGTTTTCCTCCGGCTGGACGTAGTGCGCCGGCGGCGCTTGGTAGTACCAGGCCTCGTTGCTGGTGCTAGGATGCGCCCTGTTGTAGCTGACTGCGTAAGCGGGCTGCGGAGCGTAAGGCGGGTTCGGATGCTGGTACGCGTATGGCGGGTATTGGTACTGAAGTGGAGGGCTGAAGTGAACCGACGCCGCAGGGGCGGCGGACCCGGCTGGTTTATGGCCGCCGGAGGCGGCGGCGTTGGCCGGAGCAGGGTTCTCGTCGCTGCTGCTGGCGCCCGCGGGGTTGTTGTTGGGGGGATTACCGTTTTGCGCTTTCTTCTTCTTCTTTTTACCGCCACCGCCACCACCACCTCCACCGCCACCCCCACCCGCGGGTTTCTCGTCGGGTTCGCTGCTCTTCTTATCGGATGGCGAAGGTGTCGGGTCTCCGGCGGGTTGGTTCTCGGATTTCGTCGGATCTTTGCCTTGAGCGCCGCTTGCTTTCGGGGTGTTTGGCGGTTGTTCGACGGTTTTGGAACCGGTTTTTTCTTCAGCGGTTTCAGATTCTTCTGATTTCTTTTCATCCTCGCCATTCTCGCTGGTTTTTTGTTCTTTATCGGGTTTTTTGCCGGATTTTCCGGATTTCTTATCCTTCTTCGCTGGTTTCTCCGGCCAGAGCTCGGCGTGCTTGCCGGATTTGACAAGCTTCTTGATCAAAGTATCTGCGTCTACGTTTCCAGTGACTGTGACCTTGTTCAGGGCTGAATCGATATTCGCCGTATAAACACCTGAAAACAGAGATTAGATAGTAAAGAGCATGAAGTATGAGCTTGTAAATGCATTGAAACAGCAAAAAAATCAGTAAAGAAGAAAACCCAGAACGGGAAATCGATGAAGAAGAAAACCCAGAAAGGGAAAAGCAATGAAAATGTAGGAATACCAACTAGGAAGAAAAAACCATAGAAATGGCGGGAAATCGACGCAGGAAGAGAACCCAGAGAGCAAAAGGCGGATTTGGAAGAAACCCAGGAAGGAAAATCGTTTAAAAGGTTGGAAGAAGTAGAAAGGATTGGGAAAACAAAGGATTTTGAATGGGAAATGAAGAGAAGCAGAGAGAAAATGAACATGCACCTTCGATGCTCTTCAGAACTTTCTTCACCTTCTTCTTGCAGCCCTCACAATGGATTGAAACCCTCAAAACCCATGTCTGGAAAGTTCAAAAAAGATATCTTTATCAGAAACCATTAGAAACTACAAGCATAAGCATAAGAAGAAGAAGAAGAAGAAAAGACACTACCTTGTATTTCAGGGGTTCTGAGGACTTCTCTTCACTTGCTGGTGCTGCTGTTTCTGCCATACTAGAAAGAGGGGGAGAAGGAGAAGGAAAGGGGAAGTAATGGGAGAGTGCGGTTGTAAGGGTTTTAGAGGGAGAGTATAAAGTGGGAAAGAGGAAGTAAAAAGGCGAGTGGGAAGGTGGAGTGTGAGTACAGAAGCAACTGGCACGTATTCTATCGGCTTTAATATATGATATAATACTCTCAACACTCGAGATTGTACTTTGTCCACGTCGGATGGGCCATCTTTCCCTTGTCGTTACTTGTGTTGGGCCACACCATTTCAGATCTCATCTATCAAATCATGGATATGATCGGGCCACTCCCCCACTCAGATCTCATCTGTCAAAACGTAGCCACCTCCAATGGTTAGAAAATCTCTATCGCACAACTAGAATGCAGCCCCACAATTCATTTTGGAGTGAAGTTGAAATTCAAGAACTCAATTGATAAAGTGATTGAGTGGGGGCTAAGCTAGGTTTGAATTTACTTCTTTAGCCAGCTGAATGATTCGTATTCGAATTTAAGGTTGGGCATATAGTATGGAGCACCCCTTTTAATTACGTTTTGTAATTCATTTGGATCGGAGTCCGTAGTCATTAGGATATTATGAAACTTGAGAGATAATTCGAATGAGCAAATAGAATAAAGATTTTCAAATCATATAGCATTTAACTCATACCCAAGTCCGACTTAATAGGTTTTAATGGTAAAAGCCTTGGTTTGAAATCACATTAAGAGGGACCATTGTCGGACAGTTATTAATCTAATGCCTTGGTCTTATTTTTCCGTAAACTGTCGATCTGAAGCCCATAAGTTAAAGATGTATGACATCCATGAGTTAAAATGATGAATGTTGATGGAATTGCTAATGGGTGTCTAATTATCCGAATATCCCAAATCTTTACATCTCAATAAAGTGATTGTGAAACCTATTTTTGGATGAGGAAATCCGGATACAAATCCATGCATATAGAATATGGAACATTGGTATCCGAAAGTGGATCCCTATGTGTTTCCATCAAAGGATTTGAATTTAGGACAATTATATTCAAATATTAAATATATATATAGGTTTTAAAGACCTATATAACTTGACTTATATTCATATTTGAGAATCTACATTACTTTAATCATATCTCATTTAATAGCTCCACTTATATGCTTAAAAATAATGATTTTATTTTTATCCAATTATACTAATGCACTCCATATTTTACTTCGGATCTAGATATAGAATCTGATCTTTTTGTTTTTTAAGTGGATGCTAGATTTGATACAACTCGTCGGTTCCATGGTGAGATGTCCGAATCAATAGTGATGGATTCGGGTCCAAATCCACCATGGTTATGCCTAGGATTTGATCTCTTTACAACCCTTTCTGTGGTTTTAGGCGGTGGTTGCATTGGTAATTCAAGGTTAATGTGAGCTTTGGAATTAAACCTGACCTTTTGACTTAAAGCTGGGTTAGGAGAATATTTTCAATACAATTAATAAATGGGTTAGAAGTTGGGCCTATTCATATCATTTTCTCAGGTCAACCAGACCCAAGGAGCCCTATGGCGACCCTGCCACAAAACCTAACCATGGATGCCCTAATTCATAGAGGGCCCCACCGTACTAGAGGATAAGAATATTTGTCCAGAGGTGGGGTACGGAGGAATAAATGGGCTTTGCAAAATTCCATTTACAAATGAAACTAGGCTATGTGTCCCACATGTTGGGCAATTGGGTCAGAATTCAGAAATGCAGATCACCAAACATGCAGAGAAACAGAGCCAAAAGGAAGTGGACAGTGTCCTCCAAATGGCCAGAATCTAATTGGGCTAATGGCCCTCCAAAGTGAATTTTGGGCACAGGCCTCTGCTTAACCAACCTTGAATCATAAGGCCTCAACTATTATTTGAGAACTCAGAAGACGAGTTGAGTAACTCGGTTGAGTCTGACTTGAGTACTTGCTCATGTTAGACACATTTGACTTGCCCTACTCAGTGATCTATGGAGTTGAACTTGAACCAACCTGATCTATTTTATAGCCTCAAATAAAAGGAAAGGTTGCTAAAGATGGGGAAAATAATAGAGCCGAAAGAAAAGTTTTTTTTTTTTTTTGGTCTTTAAGGTTAGAAGTCAGGTCGTGCCCAACCCAAATATGTATGGTGCGACCCAAATCAAAGTGAGATCTATTGTATTAGTTTGTGGTCAGGTCGGGATTAGGCTTCAATTTTGAAACTCATATCTAACTTAAGTCGTATTTCGATTTGTGCATTAGGTTAGCAAAGGCGCCGTTGAAGAAAAACTTTTCTATGCTAGTTCAAAGATAAAGAAAATGAAAGTAGTAAGGATATATTTGAAGAAGTGCAGCAAAATCGAAGATCTGAGCCAAAATAAATCAGGATGGAGAAAACTTAATATATGTAACTGACCTCAACATAGTTGCAGCGAGACTTTGATGACCTACTTATCTATAAACAACCTGCCTCAACCAATAACTCTAGTGAAATAGGGAATTTATAATTTGGATCAAGTTAGAGTGGACACAACTCTAGTGAAATAGGGGATTTATAATTTGGGTCAAGTTAGAGTGGGCACATTTGGATTAATTCTGAGTTTGAGTTCTGATTTAAGTTAACCTCCATAAAGTTTGGGCACAGCTTGAGATGAGTCAATTGTTTTAATAGCCTGTTACATTATGACAAAGTATTCTCATGACCTTTTATTGGGAGATTCAGCCTTTAACATCACTTCACTTTTTTACTTTTTCTTTTCTCACTCATCGTTTTAAAGATGAATAATAGTCCCCTAATAAGTGAATTAAAGATAATAGGTCCATTCGTTTGGTAGGACCTGACTCTTTCATTTGCCCATGCTTTCTTCTTTACTAATAAAGATTCACTCAGTTCTCATTTTCTTTAAAAAGTCCTTAGTGGGCACCACAATTTTGATAGATTGGACGCATGCATTTGAGTGTGTTTAGAGTAAGTCATGACAAGGTTTTGCTTTGGGGAAGAAAAAAGCAGAGCATCCACATCCCTATAATTAAGGTTGCAAATGGGCTCCAATTATTGGGCTGCCTAATGGACCCCACCTGTAAAATTTGGATATGGACATTTTATGGTCCTAATCAATAATTAGGTCAAGATCTTGCAAGGACCATGCTTGATCATAAATTCAAGAATGTGTATTAGATAGCATGCTATCCAAACCACAACCAAAGGCAGGACCCCTCTTGAATTTTCCTACAATATATAAGTACGTATGTATGTATATGTATATATATATTATTATAAATCCATTATATTTTGTTATATTAGATTCTTAGTTTTTTAGTAGTAATCAGGTAGAGTGTCCCATTGGAAATCTTTGATATGTACCTATTGATAATTGGGCCTGGATTTGGACACATCTTGGACACATTCTGAAACCCATTCCATTTACAGCCTTACTTTAGGATCCTCCTAATTATGGAAGCCATCAGAAACTCCAACCCAATGCATGAGAAAAAATGCATTTTTTTTTTAAGTAGGCATGCACTTACATAAATGATAAGCTTTTTATATGCTCAACATAAACATCAGAGCTAGAACTTTGGTCTGGGTTGTTTGGTAACTTTACTTGTAGAGTGAAGTGAGGTGAAGTCTGAAATCAATAAAGAATAAAATATGAGTGGGGTCTATTTTATAATGTGATGGACTTTTGTCATTAGTGGCTTGATAAGAAACTTTTTTACTTTTTGTTTAAAAAGTGAATGATTTTTTGTCATTTAGTGGCTTAAGAATGTTTTTTTTTTATTAAGAAAAAGTTGAAAATTTTGAATTATTATACTTTTGATATGATTCTCCGCATCTTTTCATGTCTTTTAAATAGAGGCTTCACCTCACTTCACTTTAATGGTGAATTCACATGTAACTTAAGTATGTGACTATGAACCCAATATGAGTCAAATAAAGGTTAGTTCCATATTAAAGGAATAGCTCATCCAGGCATCCAGCAAATATACCTTGGGCATATGAATGAGGATGGGCCTAAAATAAAAGCCCAACAGTTTCTTTCTAATAAACTAAGGGTCTGCTTGGTTGCAAGCATTTGGAGATACTTTCTCAAGAGAATTTTGAGAATTCCAAATGTTGTCCCAATTAGTAAGATTCCCAAATTCTCAAGTATTTAGTAGCATTCTAAAATCCAGAATTCTAAGGATATCTCATGACCGTAAGTAACTTTTCAATCCTAGCTTAAGCAAATTCTCACCATTTGAACAGTATCAAACAAGGAATCTGGAATTCCCAAAGACCCACATTTTGTCCGACAAATGCTTTCAACCAAACATGACCTAAAATACCAGTTTGACCTAAAATACCAGTTTGACTTTGGTTTAACATTGAGCGTGGACCCCACCTTTTACATTGGTTATTGGCTTATGATTTTTTTTACGGTAAAAGGCAACTTTCATTGAAAGACAAACCTAAACAAAACAACATTCAGAGTAGAGGCAAAACAAGCCTAACCCACTATGGAATATCATCAACACTACAAAAGCTCTTACCAGAGCAATGCTTGGCTAAAGAATGAGGAGCCTCATTCAAGGTTCTAGAAACAAAAAAAGAAACTAACAAAAGAGAAACAATTGCATATAAGTTTAATATCCAAAATAATTAGGTTGATGGTCCAATCTAAAATCTCATTAATAGATTCAATCACTTCCTTAGCATATGAAAAAAGAGCAATCTCATAGAAACCTTTCCATGAATCTTCTTTAAATGCAAATAGAATGACCATGGCCTCTACTTCTTTGGAGGAAGAGAGTTTCGGCCCTTAATAAGTGCCTGCACAAACAAACGAATTATTCACAATCATTAAGTAACCAAAGGAAGATTTTCCATCTTTAATATTAAAAGCTGCATCCCAGAAAACTAATACAGCTCAAATGTTGTTTGGCTTCTGTTGTACACAACTTACAACAAGCAGGAATGAATAAATGCACAAGGGATTAAACTTACTTAGAGCCGGTCTATTCTGGAATACAAAGAATTTCTAGTGACATCTCCAAAATGCTGTCAGCTAATTTCAATTCCCCCAATTCCGCAAATGCCAATTTCTTGCAGGCACATTGTTCAAAATCCTCCTTGTCAAATACCGCTTTCATTGAAAATTTCTGATGGGAAGTTGAAATTTTTGACAGCCTTTATTTTATGAAAGATTGTAGTACTCAAAAGAGACAGAGAACATAAAAAAAGCTTATACATTAACAATGTGCGCCAAGTAAGCACCAAGTAAGCTTTCAAGCACCCAATGATATAGGGGATTACCAAGTTTTGCAGCCTCTTATCTCTTGTATTAATTATTATTATCATGCATGAATGGAAAGGCCTAGAGATATAAAGTTTGCTTAGTCAATGGCCTCATCCATGACCCTTCCTCTTCTAATTGTTATGGTTATTTTAGTTGTTAATCCATGTTTAGTTTTCCTAATCCAGGGTCTCTATGTATTATGGCAACATCTTCCACTTGGGAAGCTAGTTGCTTTTTTAGAAAGAGGCTTAAAAAGTAATGGTTGATGTTTAATGGACATATGATAGATACTACTTTAAAAGCTTTCTTAATCTTGCTTTAGGGTTACCTTTTTTTTTTTTTGGTAGAAATAAGCTATCATTAAACAAAAGAGAAAAACAACTAGAACAAAAATGAGGAATAGCAGGCAAAAAATAAAAAAATAAAAAAAATCATCCTATCTAGGCTACAGAACCTCCCCAAGCCTCACATGAGAGCTAGATCCATAAGACATCTTCGCAAATTCATGAGCAAATACATTTACATTTCTAGGAACATGGGCAAAAGAGATTTCTTCAAACTTGGAGATGAAGTCTTTCATATCCAGCAAAATAGGATGGATTGACCAATCCATCAACCCATTTATTGCTAGAATAACGTCACGGGCGTCTGACAAAAGTTTGATCTTGCTGAAACCCTACGACGTAGCTTCCTTTAGTGCATGAAGAAGTGCCCTTGCCTCGACTTCTTTTGGGGAGTTAACATTGGGACCATCGATAAATCCTGCATGCACCCAAGAACCATCAAACCAAATAGCATAGCAAAGCCTGCTTTACCATCCACGGCTCTAAATAAAGCATCTGTGAACACTTGAGCCTTGCCCGTAGTGTACCAAAAACTCAAATCCTAGTGAAGTTTTGAGGATTCTTGATGATCCTCTTTAGCCTTGCTCATTGGGCTTAATTTTTATGCCCCTGAAAATAAAATTATTTCTGGTTTTCCACAAGGCCCATCAGAGAGCCAAAACCCATGATTTAGTTTGAGGATGGGTTAGGGCTCATCAATTGGCAAAAATTCAGAAGGAAATCCACCAATCCTTAATTGTAGTAGGATCTATGGAATGTGAAAGCATTCTAATGTCAGATCCAAACCAAGCTGCCCTAGCATGATCACATAGAAAGAGAGCATGCTCCACCGATTCTTCTGCTTTTGTGCAAATAGGGCATAGGGCTTCATTGGAGATATTTTTGTCATAAAGCCATTTGCATACTTGAATTGTGTTATCAAGGCATTTCCAACAAAAAAAAAAAAAAACAGAGCTCTTTGAGGGAGAGGAAGGCGCCACAACGCCTTCCAATTAAAGGCGGATCTTGGGCCATTCCTGCATTCTCCATGAATAATTTTGTAGGCAGTTTTTGTAGATAACTCACCCCCTTTTGAATAGGGCCAAACTTTCTTGTCGTCTCTACTAGTGCATGGAATATAGATTTTCAATATACTATCCACGTCACCAGAGTTATTAAAGATATTTTTAATAAGTTGTTCATTCCATCTTTTATCTAGGCTCCACAAATCTTTAATGACAAGTTCTTGATTAATCATATTGGACAAAGGTTTCCTAAGACCCCTCTCCGTTGGAATCCAGTTACAATTCCAGACCGAAATTTGCTCCCCATTACCTATGATCCACCCTACCCTTTCGTTAATAAAATGAGTTGCTTCTACAAATCCTTTCCAAAATCAAGAGTTTCCCTTTTTAAATCTTGCCTCCCATAAAGATTTGTTCAGATAGTATTTTGCTTTCAGAATCCTTGAGCTTAAACGATCTTCATTAGTTAGGCACCTCCAACATGTTTTTGCTAGGAGTGCTAAATTGTTTTCTTTGGTATCTCTAATTCCAAGCCCACCTACTTCAATGGGGCAACATATTTCTTTCCATTTAAGGGTGTGGACAATCTTTCTGTCAGATTTGTCACCCCAGAAGAAACTTCTAAACATTGTGTCCACCTCATTAGTGGTTTTTTAGGGTAATTGGAGAACAGACATATTATAAACCGGGATAGCAGAAGCAACTGATTTTATTAGGGTACTCCTGCCTACTTGTGAGAGTAAGGGTACTTGCCAAGACTTGATTTTGCTCTTATTTTGCCAAGACTTGATTTTGCTCTTATTTAGAAATAAGAGACTGAAAGCTAATGTTTCTATTCCTATTCATGATGAGGGGATTTCCTAAGTATCTTTCATTTTCGGTCATGAGCCTAACGCCTAGGACTTTAGCAAGTTCTTTTCTTCTAAGGGTGTATGTTCCTTTGCTAAAATATGCGGCAAATTTATCAAAATTGACAAGTTGCCCAGAAAGAAAACAATAATCATCAGGAATATCTTTAATAACTCTGGCCTCATATAAATTAGGCTTGCAAAATAGGTGACTATCATCAGCAAAGAGAAGGTGGGATATGCTAGGTGCAGATCGAGAGACTTTTGCTCAATGTATGGCCCCGTTTTGTTCTTCTTTTAGAAGCATTCGGGAGAGGACCTCAGCACCCAAGATAAATAGGTAAGGAGAAAGGGGATCCCCTTGCCTTAGGCCTCTTGTAGGTGTGACCAACTCAAATGGGGATCCATTAAGAAGGATGGAGAAAGAGACCGATGAAATACATTCCATAATAATTTTAATAAAGTGTTCATGAAAACCAAAGGCCTCTAGAACTATTCCTAGGAAATCCCACTCTATACGGTCATAAGCTTTTGCCATGTCTAGTTTTAGCCCCATAAATTTCTCCTTCCTCTTCATTTTAAAAGAGTGGATCACCTCATGCGCTGCAATGTAATTGTCAGATATAGCTCTGCCTTCCACAAAGGCACTCTGGTAAGGCCCAATGATTTTATGAAGCACCTTTTTAAACTTGTTTGCCACTACTTTAGTTATATAAAGGGCTCCCAACCCCATTATATAGAGCAATCTTTCTTATTATTTTTTTTGAGAGAACATTAGATTGTATTAAGAATCATCAGAAATAACACATTCAAGGATTACAAAATCATGAATAAATTGTGAAGTACAATCTCTCCAAATATGATATGTCGATTGGAGTGGAGCTTCCTTCGCCAATCTATGTGCCACTCTATTTGCATCCCTCTTGTCATGTTCAACTTGCCATGACTGAAAGGAGTTCAAAACTGATTTAGCCTAGTCAGTCAATTGTCCACAGTGGCTAGAATTCCTTTCTTCACACCTAAGTGCTTTGACAACTTCCAATGAATCACCTTCTAACATCAAATGCTGAATACGCAAAGACTTACAAAAATCTGCAGCTACCCAAACTGTCATAGCCTCAGCTACAGTCGGGGCACATATATATAAGGTTTCGCAACACTCTTACATGCTATAACTGCACCCTTGTGGTCACGAACAACGACACCAACTCCCATTAAGTGTCTTGATATATTTATAGACGCATCCCAGTTTGCCTTCCACACTCCCATCTGAGGACTTTCCCATCTTACGATTGAATTATCCACACCTTCAAAAATGAATTCATTCATTCGAAACCAGATCCCTCTACATACTGCAGCCACCAAAGAAGGTCCTCCTCTTCTAAAGATGAAATTAAACCTTCAACGAGAACTAAAAAACCCTCATCCGCGCATGTGAGCTTTTGAAGTTTCCTACTGCATTTCATCCAACAATCATTCGAAGATGGGCAATTCCATAGAATGAGAGTTACAGTTTCAACGTCCCTTTCACATATTGGACAAAGAGACTTCGGTACCAATTTCTGGAATTCTTAGCCTTTAAATCCCACAATGCAAAGAAGTTGTTGTGCTTTTTTCCCCTGTAAGTTGTCTCAATCTCTCTTTTTCCATATGATAGGCACTCCTCACCAAAAATACTCCTGTTGATGTGCCAACCCAGGCCAACCTGAGGATATACTAGAAGTCAACTCCTCCTCGAATCCCTCATCACTTGACTAGTAGATTTGCACACAATTTAGATACCGGTCCAAGATTCTTTACCAAGAGTACAATCACAATCCAAACTCTCCTAGGGCCAAAGATCAAGACCTAATCGGGAGTTCAACTTTCGTCTTAGCGAATTGCTAAATCCAACATGGGTCCTATGGCCGTCGGGGCACGCGATTTCTTATATTAAAGGCTTGTTTATATGCATTAGAGTACATATATAGGAATTGAAGACACAATGTGGTTAAATATGATAAGTAAAGATAAATCTCCACAAAAAAAAAAAAAAAAAACATCAATTAACATTTTCAAATACAAAATAGAGTCAAAAGAAGAAGGTATTTGATGCTCATTTTTAGAAATTCACATTTGATATTTCATTTTTGAACAAACAATGTATTTAGCTCCTATGTATTTTAATGCAAATAAATAGGGCGTAAAGAAAATTGTTGAGTGATCCACAAACACAAACTATCTTTTACTACCCCTAACAAATTGGGATTATTAGCATGAAGCAAATCACGACATGCAAATCCCAAGCCACAAATTATGATCCCGTGATCAAGGTAACCTTGGCTTGGATTAAGAAGGCCCATAATGTGTTGGGTATATACTTCAGATTTGGCAATTAACTTTGGCTAAGTTCTTAGTTCAAGCATAGTTGGAACATTAGTAGTAGCAATGGAGCAAGTCGGACTGAATATTGTATCCCAAAGCTGAAGTAGATTTATTTCTCTTTTCCCCCTTATTAAGTGGGTTGAAAATGTCACTTTGAAGACGAGAGCATCTGGCACAGTAAAAGGTGATCACTATTGCAATCTTGAGTTATGGGTTTGAGACATAAAAAGAGGAACGAAAACGGCTCGGATCCATAATGAACCCTGTAGGGTCAAGTCACCTGATACCGGGCCATAATGTAAAATGGGTTTAGGATTTAGAGTCTCAGAAAAAAAAAATTCAGACAGCATCATTTGGGCATTAGAGTATTCATGTGATATCAAACTTGACGTTTTAAACTAATCAAAATAAAGGGGGTTTGCATTAGATAGGTTGAGAGGTAGTGTTAAATTTTTGTCACAACCCAAAATATATGAATCAATCCTATGTCAACATAGTTGGGACAAAGGTGTGATGACGAATTGATGAGGGACCCATCCTATTTACATTCCTATACACACCCGCCTGATTACACTATGCACATTTTGGGGTTCACTTGTGGAAAATTGCATGAAAGTCAGGGTCCATATAGAGGGTTGGGAGTGGATATTCTGCATGCAGGGGCGGACCCATATTATGCGACGTGGGTGCAGCCGCCCTAGCTAGCTTCTTCAACTTCCTTAAAAGGACCATGGCCTAATGGGCTATGCACCCGTTAAAACCCAAGTCCGCACCACCCTTGACCTGTGTCGCCCTAGAGTACTTCATTTGAATCGACATAAGCTCTCCATACTAAAGGCACTAAGGCTTCGTCTCCGGTAATGACAGCAACAACGTCGTGGACTCCCTCTTTCTATCCAGCTATCTCTCTTATATCTTTCTATGTGCAATAGAAATCCCCAAATCGACATCCTACAATGCAGAAACCTCTCTCTCTCTCTCTTTGAGTTTCTATTGTGAATTCTATATTTGAGTTCTGTCTCTTGATTCCTTCATGGTCTGGGTATAATAAAGTTATTGGACATGTGGTCCAGTCTTACTTAAGTTAGGAAAGCTCGTGACTCGGACTCAACTTGTCCAATGCAAAAAATAATAATAATAAATAAATAAAATGACTCGGGTAGAGTACGTGGAAACTCAGGAGAGTCATGTTTTTCATAAATAATTTTAAAAATATTTAAAATAAATCTATTACTTATAAAATATAAATATACATTTATTTACCTGCATTCATGATAATTAGATGCAAGAAAGATAGATTAGGTTATATATATATATATATATGCAAGAAAGATAAATTAGGTGAAAAATATCTAGCAAAAGTTTTGCACCACCCAAACGAAAATCCTGGATCCGCCATTGCCTGCATGCCATAGTCAATGGTTTTCCATTTATCAAGACTTGGCCAAAAAAATAGAAAATGTGTATTTGGACCCATTTAAATTTCTAGGGGATTTTACTGGAAAAATCCCAAAATTTAGGCATTTATCCTGCTGGGTCCCAGCCAAATTGTGGACACTAACGAAGTCCGTTAGTGCGTTTTTGTATTTTTTTTTGATATCTGGGGTGAGTGACGCTAGCGTCACTAAGCCCTGATTAAAGTGACGCTAGCGTCGTCCATCGCTATACCTATTTAACCCACCCGTCCCCATTTTCACCATTTTCACCATTTGTAACTTCTGCTCCTTCTTCAGAACGACGACGGCGCTGCTCCATACTTCTTCCTTCTCTATCATCCATCATCCTTGATACATCCACGTGAAGGTATGTATTTTTAGCCCCGTTTCCGCACAATATTTCCGGATTATTAAGTGTATTTCGAGTTCTTGATCCGCTGTGTATGGTATAATCCATCATCCTTTGTTTTTTCAAGCATAATGTTTGTTTGGACTCTCCATTCTTCATTTGTTTTGTTCTTGTAAGCCATCATGTATTTCTGGTTATATCATTTTCTCTTTTTCACATTGTTTGCTCTCACGCACAGTATTTGTTCGATGAAATGGGACAATGTAGGTTTCAACTTATGATTATCTCAAAAGAGATACTACCTTCTACCATTTTCATTAGTTAGGGAATTTACACCTCCTCTACGTTCATTGTGCAAAAAAAGAAAATAAAATGGAATTGGAAGCAATACTAAGACTTGACTTCACCTTCAATAGAGAAGGTTATTTGTTCTATCCTAACATTGGCTTTTATTAATAATTAAAGTAGAGGTTTTTTATTTTTTAGATTCATTTTCATCAACGAGATTTGTAAATAAATAAGATAGTTATCTTAACCATTTTTACTAAACATGGAAGAGAAATGGTTTTAATAGGTAAATGAAGTCTTCCATGAATCATTTGCCCTCACTATATAGACCTAGATGAGATGAGATGGTGGTAGAAGATAAGTTTAGATATTAGGGCAATTTAATAAGATTAAGAAACCAGTTAAGAAGAAACCAGTTAAGAACATTGTGGGACTTGATGATAACAATGATAAGCAAAAATGGCCATAACACTATCTATAATGACCCCTGTTTTAGAATTACTCTATTCATAGGTGGTTGGGGGAGGGAACCACAGTGTTGAAACTATTTCACCACAGACATGCTCATTAATATGATAGCATCATTGCCTATTGGTTTATACAGAGGAAATGCTCATGCATCCGGAGTGCATGGCTTACTATGCATACCAGCTGCTTGGCCCCAACCGGACCATGCAGATCATGGGACAATGGTGGATGGAAATCTCCAAATATGAAGTTTCAGGTCAACCCAATGTTTCTAACCCTTGATGGACAGTGATGGACTGTCTCTTTGTACAGTTCATTGTTGCATTAAAAACATTGTTAATTCTACAAAAAAAAAAAAAGATACAAAGGGAAAGCCGAAGTGTAACAGGTTGCTAACAAGAACAATCATAAGCAGTATGAGAGCATTTTGATTAATTCGGTAAATTTTGATTGCTCCTGATTTGTGGAAAATACAAATTATATTTTATGAGTTTATGTTGAGTAGAATTATACTACTAATTGTCGTCTTATTTTTCTAATGATCATACAATAACTCTTTAGTATATTTCCGTTTATGAATGTGGCTGATTTTATCCTCTCCTCAATTCATACTTGTATATGCTCACTGTTACATGCCTTTGAACTGAACAGATGGCGAAAGACACGTCTTCTGATGATGAGGGGGAGTTGTTGTATGATCAAGATCAACATGTCTCAAAAGCAATATTAAATGGGGCTGAACCTGGATCTTACAGGTGCATCAATACCAACCCCGACAAGAAGATATGGGTTTTGAATGAAAAACAAAAGGAGCATGTGAGGGATGCTGGTCTATCATATTTGTCAGAGATAGACTATATGAGGATAGACCATGCCCTAATATCCGGGTTAGTTGAAAGATGGAGGCCCGAGACTAATACGTTTCACCTACCAACGGGTGAGGCAACGATCACTTTGGAGGACGTTGCTTATATCTATGGACTCCCTATTGATGGTGAACCGGTAACGGGAAGAACCTTCAATAATGCATTCGTCCCGGAAGTCTGTAAAGAGTTGCTAGGCCTTGCCCCACATCCGGGAAAAGACACGATAGGGCTAACAATAAAATTCAAATGGTTGGAGAAGAATTTCAAGCCCTCCAAGCATAGGAGTGATGTATGCAGGACCAGAGCATATTTATTTTTCCTCGTGTCTGGACAGATCTTTGCTAACTCTTCTGGTACAAGGGGACCAGCGTGGCAGTTAGAGCTCTTTAGGGAGTTCAAGCCCTATGCATGGGGTCCAGCTTGCCTTGCAAGTTTGTACAGAATGCTTTCAAGGGCTACTAGGCTATTAAGAGGTGAAGAGGAGAGTGAAGAGGGAGGGGAAGTTGAGGAGAAAAAAGAAAGTGGTAAACTTACACTGCTCAAGACCCTAACAGGCCCTCTACAGCTGATACAGGTTATTCTTTTTTAATCTGGTCAACATACTTCTATGTTCATGACTCTCTTGCAATTTTACATGACTTTTTTGGTGTCTTTGTTGTTTCTTACTTGTAGATATGGGCATACTCTAGGATGGCTATTGGGAGGTGCCCTAAGCCTGATCCTAGTTGGCAGGATGATCTTCAATTTCCATTGTTTAAGACATGGGAGAAAAGACTTAAAGATAACAAGAAGTTAACAAACATGAAGGAAATACGCGTTCAAATCAACGGTCTGAAGGAAGAAGGGGTACTCATTTACTATGAGTGTTACTTCGTCATTTGTCTCATAACCTTTAGTTTAATTATAGAGGTTGCTAATGGTTTTATTCTCTGTGTAGTTCTTATGGCAACCATACAAGGAGATGCCAAAAAAACTGCTCCAAAGTGTGCCAAAAGGGGACAAGAAATTGTTTACGTCATGCACAGTCCTCATTCATTATTGGGTGTTCGAGAGGCATAATCCAAATCGTGTGACCAAGCAATTTGGCATGAAACAATCAGTTCCCCCACCATTCGAGGTGCCATTCAAGCGGAACGAGCGCATAGAGCGATGTGTAATTGATTATAGTCAAAATCATCCAGATGTTTTCAACTTATGGGAATCAAGGCATAATTCTGTACTCTCCGGGAAGAAGGACTCTAGCAAAACACATAGTGATGATTATCTTTTATGGTATGGCTTGAACACTATCATGGAGGTAGTATGTGGTGCCCATGGTGAAGGACGGGGGTCACCGATCAAAGAAACAGCAAGTCCTCAGAATGTGGTAGAGGAGAAAGTCAGCAAGGGATCAGAGCATTTAAAGGATGATGCTACAAGAAAACATGTGAGCATCCAATCATTATATACGTATTTCAATTTAATTTAAAAACCGTTGCTGTTACAATTTAACAAATTGACATGTCTTCCTTGATGTTTGTATCAGGTGTTTCATTTTTTGGAGTATGTGGAACGGTCATCCTTGCGTGCTGATCGCAAGAAGATTAAATTGGGAGATTTTACAACCCGATTGCGGAAGAAGATCAAAAGCTTTAGAGATGCATTCGCTACCGCTTTCGAAGGGTTTGGAACAGAATCTGCATCTACCTCTCAGTCGGCTGATGATAAGGAGGTGGATGATGATAAGGAGGTAATTGTCCCATGTGCTTCCTTAATTCAACCAAGCTTCTTCTTTGTTTAATTTTTTGGCGTTTTTTTTGGTCAATGCAGGGTTCGTCATCATTATCAAGGAAAAGGGCAGTCCCAAAGTGTCGCGACCCCGGACCGAGAAACTAGGGGAAAAGAAGGATCCGAGTCCGGGAGGTCGGGACGGTCGGGGTGATGCCGCGCCACGTGCATCTCTTTGGCTAAAACGCACACGGAATTAAAAGAATATTTATCCGTGCACGTGATTTCCCACAGGGTTCCGCGGTGAGGATTATCTTTACACATCATCTCACATATAACCATATCCAATATATTTTCAAGATTGCGGAAGCGTGTAGCAAATCATATGAATACTATTCAAATCCATAAACAAGACAAATCTATGGTTAAATGATAAGGTATCAGGATGAGCAATGATCATAAGCATTTTTCCCCAAAGTAAAGTTAAGTGTAATTACAAAGTATCAGTTAATTAAAACTCCCAAAATAACGGTCAACAAAGACCGTACAACCAAATGAAATCTAAACCAAAGATATCAAGTTCCCAAAGTGTATCGTTCTCGAGGCAAGGCCGAATGTCTACATGACATCATCGGCTTGCCACTCAATCACTCGTTGCGGTGCACCGACCGCCTCCTCTGGCTCCTCCTCAAAGGCAATAAGCTCGGGACCTGAGTACCAAAATAAATGGATCAGACACGACGGTCTGGCAGGTGGGTGAAAAGACATAACAATAATAAAACAATGATGCTATGCAAGAGTTAAGAAAACTTATGGATAAACAATGAACTTTATAAAAGACAATATGTCATTTCAAAAGAAGTACATATGCAATAAATCCAGTAAGGTAACAAGGATTTGGAAACTGTCAAGATGGCAACCCCACAAGCTAGATCCTCCCTTCACCGAAGTGAAGAGAGCACATACCCTAACAAGATCATTGTCCTCAGTCACACGAGGTGAGGAGGAACAACTATAAATATTATAATATACATATATACATATATACTCTGCGGGGCCACGGTAGCGAACCGGGTAAAAACTCTGCACATTCCAGACTGCAGCTGGCTATCGGGAGGGGAAGGAACCCCAAGTCGGAGGATCAAACCGACGAGGTCGTCCAAGCTCAGTGGTGCCGACTCATAGGTCAAATACGATAAATCAAATCATATGCACAGTAAGAAAACGGGGTGCCATAGGCACAAATACACATCCATCTCAAGTCGCCATATACCAGTTAGCAAAAGCTAAACACATCACTTGTAGTACTCTTGTAACAGTCCAGTCATATCAAGTTGGTTTGAAATCCCAAGGTAAGAGTTTAGTTGAAAATTAAATACAAATAGTTTTTCATACATTTACAGGCCAACAATGGGGTTTCTAGGATTGAATCAGTGCGAATAGGGTCCCGTATGTCGGTTATGATGAAATTTTGGTACTCTTTAAGAGTTAGGGACATTCCGGGTCCTTATACACATTGATCAATCTAGAAAACCTCATGGAGTTTCCACGATGAGGTTCTTCCTTCCTTCGGACTTCATATAATGCCTTACCCATCCTTGAATAGCATTGGGCCTCCAAACAATACTTCCACACTACAGCACCTCACAATATACCCCAATCTTTCATGGGTTTGAACACATCATTATAGGTTCAATGTCTTCACATAAGAAGATAAGGGATAGAGCTGAATTGGACTTGAGTATGGACTTGGGGTGAATCTGGAAAATAGTCCCATAATTCTCTCATTTTACAGTTCATTTTTATTCAGTCCGATCGATCGGACCTGAAGGGCGATCGATCGGTCCTGAAGACCCTCTCAGTTATTTACAGTCCGATCGATCGGACCTGATGGGCGATCGATCGGTCCTGCAAACCCTCTCAGTTAATTACAGTCCGATCGATCGGACCTGATGGGCGATCGATCGGTCCTGCAAACCCTCTCAGTTAATTACAGTCCGATCGATCGGACCTGATGGGCGATCGATCGGCCCTGTAGCGAACCTCAACCCATTTGGTTGAATCCTTCTCTTGTCCAACTCCTATCCATTTCCTTTCTTTCCCCTTCTTCCATACATATCTTCACAATTAATTGGGCTATTCCTTGCCTCATTATCTCATCAAATCATCGTTCAAAATCAATAAGACTAAATCATCAAACATGATAATTCATTAAAACCATCAATGAAGACAAATCAAGATTTTGCATAAAACATGATAAAACACATGAGAATCATTTCATCCACTTGCCTTGGGTCCAATTGCAATTCAAATGAGCTCTAATCACCTCTTAATTCCACAATCAAACACCTATACACAAAACCCCCAAATCCAAACCCTAAAATATCAAAATCCAATTAAAACAAAACGGAATCTTCCAATAATTGAAATGAAGCTACCCTAGGGCTAAACAAACAAGATTATAACATTTTTAGGAAAATCACTTACAAGGAAGTTCTTCAAAAAGCAAGGTGTTGTCCAAAGAAGATCTTGGAGTGGGCGGTTTTCTTCAAAATTGGTATCAAGATGAAGGCCTTGAGATGAGGAAGAAGATTGTATCAACTAATTCTCCATTAGCACTAGTTTAGTGGGTGATTGGAGATGAAGAAGCAAGAAAAGGTAAGGGAAAACCCTTAGGGCTGGGATTTCTCTTCTCCTCTAGGGTTTTTGCCAGAAATGGGAAAAAGAAGAAGAAGCTTTCTATATATAGTAAGTGGGAGTGGGGCCCACAACTTAAAGAACTTCTCGGGCTCAAAACAAGGTTTTCGGGGCTTCAAACGAAATCGGCGAAGAAGACAACGTTGATCGGCAAAATTTCTAGTTTCCAAAAAGTATATATTTTGCACATTTTGGTGATATCGAAATCGGTGTCCAGATTTTGGGTAAAAAGACCATTTTGCCCTCAATTAGAGAAAAATCAGGTTTAAGGTCCTCAAATGAAAACGATGTCAACATGAAAGTTGTAGGGATTAACAAGATAAGTTCAATGGGTTAAAACACGATTCTTGGAAATCATCGGTAAACCCCCAATCTCACATAATTCGTAACAAGAACCCCCAAAGGTTCCCACACATCAAAAGGCTCTCCAAATTCCCCAAAGCTATTATAAAAGCTATTCTAATCCCCAACTAATCCAAAACTACTAAACACACTTAACACTAAAACACAACTCAAACAACTCTAAACGAGGTCTCTCGGGTCGGGGTCTTACATCCTCCACCCCTTAGGACATTTGGTCCTCCAAATGGAAATTAAAACTCACCTCCGGAAGAAGATGTGGGTACTTCTTCTGAACCTGATCCCGTAATTCCCAAGTTGCTTCTTCCGGTCCATGATTCTCCCAAAGTACCTTGACCCACTGAATAGTCCGAGTTCTCAATTCTTGCTCTTTGGTGTCGATGATCTGCTTAGGCTTCTCAACATAGGTAGCATCTTCTCGGATTTCCAACGGCTCATAACGGAGTATGTGTAGCCTGTCGGGAACGTACTTCTTCAACATAGACACATGGAAAACATTGTGTACGCCGGAAAGTTCGGGTGGTAAGGCTAACCTGTAAGCCACATCACCAATCCTACTCACAATGTCGTATGGTCCAATGTATCTCCTGGACAATTTGCCCTTCTGTCCAAACCTCAAAGTTCCACGAGTAGGTGACACTTTCAAGAAAACCTTATCTCCTTCTTTGAACTGTAAATCCCTTCTGTGAGAATCTGCATAACTCTTCTGTCTACTCTGAGCCACTTTCAGATGTTCTTGGATCAACTTGACTTTATCACTTGTCTCACTAACAATGGTCGGTCCATGGAAACTGCGAGTACCAACTTCTTCCCAACAAACAGGTGTCCTACACCTTCTGCCATACAAGGCCTCAAAAGGTGCCATACCGATACTCGAGTGAAAACTGTTGTTGTAAGCGAACTCACACAACGGTAAGGCTTCATCCCATTGAGTCTTGAAATCTAGTACACAAGCTCGAAGCATATCCTCAAGCGTCTGAATTGTCCTTTCTGACTGACCATCGGTCTGTGGGTGATAGGCTGTGCTGAACTGTAACTTCGTACCCATAGACTCATGCAATGTCTTCCAAAATCTTGAGACAAATCTGCTGTCTCTATCTGATGTGATGGAAACTGGCTGTCCATGACGACTGACAATTTCTGTGACAAACAACTGTGCCAACGGTAACATATGCATTTTCTTCCCAGTCTTCATCGGTAGGAAATGAGCTGACTTGGTGAGACGGTCAACTATGACCCAGATAGCATCATTTCCCTTACTAGTCTTCGGTAAACCCGATATGAAGTCCATGGTAATATGCTCCCATTTCCATTCCGGAATCTCTAATGGTCGTAGTAACCCTGGAGGCTTCTGGTGTTCTGCCTTGATCAACTGACATGTCATACAACGAGAGACGAAAGCTGCTATCTCTCTCTTCATGTTATTCCACCAAAATCTGCCCTTCAAATTCTGGTACACCTTCGTACTGCCCGGGTGTATGGAATACTTGGTATCATGTGCCTCAGACATGATATCATTCCTCAAGTCCTCTAAGTTAGGCACACACAGACGGTCTCGGTAATACAAAACTCCATCTACAACACGAAAATCTGGGCGATCTGCTAGGTGCTCAGAAATCTTAGCCAACCCTGGGTCTTGCAACTGATTCTCTTTGATCTTCTGAATGAATGAGGGCTCTGACACTGACATGTTTGCTAACATGACACCTTCTCTTAGTGGCTGAAAATCTACACCCAACTCTTCTAACTGCTGTACCACATAAGTCCCCCGAAGACTTGCCATGTTCACTGACTTTCTGCTCAAGGCATCTGCAACTACATTCGCTTTCCCCGGGTGATACTTGATTGGAAAATCATAGTCTTTAATATATTCCATCCATCTCCTCTGCCTCATGTTCAACTCCTTCTGAGAAAACAAGTACTGAAGACTACGGTGGTCGGAGTGAACCTCAAACTTCTCTCCATAGAGGTAGTGTCTCCACATCTTCAATGCTAAAACCACTGCTGCCAACTCAAGATCATGTGTTGCATAATTCTTCTCATGATCTTTCAACTGCCGGGACCCATATGCAACTACCTTCCCATCTTGCATTAACACGCATCCCAGTCCAACATTGGAAGCATCGGTAAAAATAGTAAAACTGCCGCTCCCAGATGGCAAAGTAAGGACTGGAGCCGTAGTCAATCTCTTCTTCAGCTCTTGGAAACTAGCTTCGCACTTGTCTGTCCAAACATATGGTGCATTCTTCCTTGTCAACTTCGTCAAAGGTGACGCAATCGACGAAAATCCTTGCACAAACCTCCGATAATATCCTGCCAATCCAAGAAAACTCCTGATTTCTGATGCATTCTTCGGTCTATCCCAATTCATGACTGCCTCAATCTTGGACGGGTCCACTGATAATCCTTCCTTAGATATGATATGACCCAAAAATGTGACTTGGTCCAACCAAAATTCACACTTACTAAGCTTTGCAAACAACTGATTCTCCCTCAAAAGCTGGAGTGCTATCCTCAAATGTTCTTCGTGCTCTCCTTTGGTCTTGGAATACACCAAAATATCATCAATAAACACCACTGTAAACCGATCCAAATACTCCGCAAATATTTTGTTCATCAATGCCATGAAAACTGCCGGTGCATTAGTCAGACCAAATGGCATCACTAGAAACTCATAGTGTCCATATCTTGTCCGAAAGGCTGTTTTTGGCACATCTGAATCTCTAACCCTCAACTGATGGTAGCCTGACCTCAAGTCAATCTTCGAAAAGTAAGCAGCTCCTTGCAACTGATCAAACAATTCATCTATCCTTGGCAACGGATATTTATTTTTGATGGTCACTTGGTTCAATCTTCTATAGTCAATACACATTCTCATAGAACCATCCTTCTTCTTCACAAACAAAACTGGTGCTCCCCACGGTGACACACTAGGTCTCACAAAACCTTTGTTCAAAAGTTCTTGCAATTGCATCTTCAACTCTCCCAATTCTGCCGGAGCCATTCTGTAAGGTGCGATAGATATCGGAGCGGTCCCCCGGGTAACAACTCAATAGTGAAGTCTATCTCTCTAATGGGTGGCAATCCTGGTATCTCCTCCGGGAAAACATCCGGAAACTCACAAACAATTGGAATCTCCTCCACCCCTTGGGACCGTTTATCCTCCGTGATAAACGCCAAATAACCCTCACAACCACTTTTTAGAAGCCTATCAGCCTTCAATGCTGAAATAAATCCTGCACCCGAATTACTCCTTTCTCCCTGAAACAACACCCCTTCTTGGGTCTCCTCTAACTTAAAAGTTAGGGTCTTATGAAAACAATCCATAGTAGCATGGTATCCTGCTAACCAATCCATCCCTAGGATGACATCAAAATCCTGCATCTCTAATAAAATGAGATCTGCCGGTAATACTACTTCTCCTATCATAACTGGACAACTAGGGTAAAAAGTTCTACAAACAACTTCCTTACCTAAAGGGGTAGTCACAGTCAAAATGAAACTCAGCTCACTAGCATGCATATCAATCAACATAGCAAATTTTGGAGATAGGAATGAGTGAGTAGAGCCAGGGTCAAACAAAACCTTAGCATCAAAACCACAAACGAGAAGTGTACCTTCCACTACATTGCCTTCAGCCTCCACATCAGCTCTATTGACAGCATAGAGTTGTGCCCTTTGTGGTGGCCTGTTCTGCCCTTGCTGTTGCCTGCCTTGTGGTGCATTCCTATTCTGATTCTGAGGACGCTGATTCTGATTTTGATTCTGCCCTTGCTGACGGGCCGGTTGTTGCTGTTGTTGTTGTGGCCTAAACTGTGGCTGAGGTGCCTGTTGTTGTAGTGGCCTTGCTTGATTCTGGACCACTAACGCATTTTGAGGTGGTGCTTGACGCTGTGCTCCTTGCTGCTGCCTGTTATGTCTATCAGGCCTTGGGCAATCCCTCATTTGGTGGTCCAATGAACCACATCTAAAACATGCTCCCGTGATAGTACGACATTGGGCATTCCCATGATGTTTCCCACAATGGATACAAACATCCGGATTTTGCACATTTTGCTCTTGTCTTGGCCTCTTGTTCTGATTGTTTCTTTGTTGATTGTTCTGCTGCTGGCCTTGGCCCTTTCCTTGGTTCTTGACAATCTTGTTGTGAAAGTTCTCAAATTTGTATGCTCTCTTGACAGCTTCTTCAAAGGTAACGGGTGGTACAACCCCGGTAGCATCCCTCTCAATAATCGGGTGAAGTCCCTCAAGGAACTTGGTTATCTTCTTCTCAACAGTGTCTATCAGCTCTGGAGCATACCTTGACAATCTCTCGAATTTGGTAAGGTATTCGAGGACTGTCATGTTCCCTTGTACAAGTTGCTGAAATTCAGCTGCCTTTTGTCTCTTGACATGTGCAGGTACGTATTTCTCTCCAAACTGTCTCTTGAAGTTAACCCAAGCTTCTGCATCAGCCATTTCCCTATATTCTGTCCTGACGGTCTTCCACCAAATATCTGCTAAACCCACAAACATAGAGGCTGCCAGTTGTACACGTTCTACACCGGTACATATGAAGATCTCAAATATATTTTCGGTGTGCTCAAGCCAATCATCTGCTGCCATTGGGTCCTCAGTCCCCAAAAATTCTTTCGGTCCTCTCTTCCTAAACCGCTCATACAATACATTAGGATCATTTCCTCTAATGTTTACCGGACCAGGTGGTGCAACTGGGATTGGTTCCGGTCTCCTCTCCAATATTCCCAACAACTGTGTCTGCATTTGAGCTATCTCCCTAGCATGATCCTCATCTTTCTTAAGCATCTGTTCTTGCAATCTGGTCTGTGTCTCAAATGCTTGTGCTTGGAGCCTAGCCTGATTTTCATTTGCTTGACGTTGTTGGTCTAGCATAGCCTGCATCATCTGTTGAAATTGATTCTGCATATTGTTGTCCTGAAGTTCCTCTGTACTAAGCCCTGCACTCTCGCTGTTACTGGCAATGTGATTACTGTTTGCTGTTCTTTTGCGAGGTGGCATAACGCTGCAAAACAAATTGTTAGCACATATAAATCAAGTACAGGGTGGTCACACATTGCTCACACGGTTCTATCTAACGGATCCTCGCCACGTACTTAAGATTTCTAGTTTCTTTTAATTGCCTGAAACATGTCCCGCTCTGATACCAGTCCTGTCGCGACCCCGGACCGAGAAACTAGGGGAAAAGAAGGATCCGAGTCCGGGAGGTCGGGACGGTCGGGTGATGCCGCGCCACGAGCATCTCTTTGGCTAAAGCGCACACGGAATTAAAAGAATATTTATCCGTGCACGTGATTTCCCACAGGGTTCCGCGGTGAGGATTATCTTTACACATCATCTCACATATAACCATATCCAATATATTTTCAAGATTGCGGAAGCGTGTAGCAAATCATATGAATACTATTCAAATCCATAAACAAGACAAATCTATGGTTAAATGATAAGGTATCAGGATGAGCAATGATCATAAGCATTTTTCCCCAAAGTAAAGTTAAGTGTAATTACAAAGTATCAGTTAATTAAAACTCCCAAAATAACGGTCAACAAAGACCGTACAACCAAATGAAATCTAAACCAAAGATATCAAGTTCCCAAAGTGTATCGTTCTCGAGGCAAGGCCGAATGTCTACATGACATCATCGGCTTGCCACTCAATCACTCGTTGCGGTGCACCGACCGCCTCCTCTGGCTCCTCCTCAAAGGCAATAAGCTCGGGACCTGAGTACCAAAATAAATGGATCAGACACGACGGTCTGGCAGGTGGGTGAAAAGACATAACAATAATAAAACAATGATGCTATGCAAGAGTTAAGAAAACTTATGGATAAACAATGAACTTTATAAAAGACAATATGTCATTTCAAAAGAAGTACATATGCAATAAATCCAGTAAGGTAACAAGGATTTGGAAACTGTGAAGATGGCAACCCCACAAGCTAGATCCTCCCTTCACCGAAGTGAAGAGAGCACATACCCTAACAAGATCATTGTCCTCAGTCACACGAGGTGAGGAGGAACAACTATAAATATTATAATATACATATATACATATATACTCTGCGGGGCCACGGTAGCGAACCGGGTAAAAACTCTGCACATTCCAGACTGCAGCTGGCTATCGGGAGGGGAAGGAACCCCAAGTCGGAGGATCAAACCGACGAGGTCGTCCAAGCTCAGTGGTGCCGACTCATAGGTCAAATACGATAAATCAAATCATATGCACAGTAAGAAAACGGGGTGCCATAGGCACAAATACACATCCATCTCAAGTTGCCATATACCAGTTAGCAAAAGCTAAACACATCACTTGTAGTACTCTTGTAACAGTCCAGTCATATCAAGTTGGTTTGAAATCCCAAGGTAAGAGTTTAGTTGAAAATTAAATACAAATAGTTTTTCATACATTTACAGGCTAACAATGGGGTTTCTAGGATTGAATCAGTGCGAATAGGGTCCCGTATGTCGGTTATGATGAAATTTTGGTACTCTTTAAGAGTTAGGGACATTCCGGGTCCTTATACACATTGATCAATCTAGAAAACCTCATGGAGTTTCCACGATGAGGTTCTTCCTTCCTTCGGACTTCATATAATGCCTTACCCATCCTTGAATAGCATTGGGCCTCCAAACAATACTTCCACACTACAGCACCTCACAATATACCCCAATCTTTCATGGGTTTGAACACATCATTATAGGTTCAATGTCTTCACATAAGAAGATAAGGGATAGAGCTGAATTGGACTTGAGTATGGACTTGGGGTGAATCTGGAAAATAGTCCCATAATTCTCTCATTTTACAGTTCATTTTATTCAGTCCGATCGATCGGACCTGAAGGGCGATCGATCGGTCCTGAAGACCCTCTCAGTTATTTACAGTCCGATCGATCGGACCTGATGGGCGATCGATCGGTCCTGCAAACCCTCTCAGTTAATTACAGTCCGATCGATCGGACCTGATGGGCGATCGATCGGTCCTGCAAACCCTCTCAGTTAATTACAGTCCGATCGATCGGACCTGATGGGCGATCGATCGGCCCTGTAGCGAACCTCAACCCATTTGGTTGAATCCTTCTCTTGTCCAACTCCTATCCATTTCCTTTCTTTCCCCTTCTTCCATACATATCTTCACAATTAATTGGGCTATTCCTTGCCTCATTATCTCATCAAATCATCGTTCAAAATCAATAAGACTAAATCATCAAACATGATAATTCATTAAAACCATCAATGAAGACAAATCAAGATTTTGCATAAAACATGATAAAACACATGAGAATCATTTCATCCACTTGCCTTGGGTCCAATTGCAATTCAAATGAGCTCTAATCACCTCTTAATTCCACAATCAAACACCTATACACAAAACCCCCAAATCCAAACCCTAAAATATCAAAATCCAATTAAAACAAAACGGAATCTTCCAATAATTGAAATGAAGCTACCCTAGGGCTAAACAAACAAGATTATAACATTTTTAGGAAAATCACTTACAAGGAAGTTCTTCAAAAAGCAAGGTGTTGTCCAAAGAAGATCTTGGAGTGGGCGGTTTTCTTCAAAATTGGTATCAAGATGAAGGCCTTGAGATGAGGAAGAAGATTGTAGCAACTAATTCTCCATTAGCACTAGTTTAGTGGGTGATTGGAGATGAAGAAGCAAGAAAAGGTAAGGGAAAACCCTTAGGGCTGGGATTTCTCTTCTCCTCTAGGGTTTTTGCCAGAAATGGGAAAAAGAAGAAGAAGCTTTCTATATATAGTAAGTGGGAGTGGGGCCCACAACTTAAAGAACTTCTCGGGCTCAAAACAAGGTTTTCGGGGCTTCAAACGAAATCGGCGAAGAAGACAACGTTGATCGGCAAAATTTCTAGTTTCCAAAAAGTATATATTTTGCACATTTTGGTGACATCGAAATCGGTGTCCAGATTTTGGGTAAAAAGACCATTTTGCCCTCAATTAGAGAAAAATCAGGTTTAAGGTCCTCAAATGAAAACGATGTCAACATGAAAGTTGTAGGGATTAACAAGATAAGTTCAATGGGTTAAAACACGATTCTTGGAAATCATCGGTAAACCCCCAATCTCACATAATTCGTAACAAGAACCCCCAAAGGTTCCCACACATCAAAAGGCTCTCCAAATTCCCCAAAGCTATTATAAAAGCTATTCTAATCCCCAACTAATCCAAAACTACTAAACACACTTAACACTAAAACACAACTCAAACAACTCTAAACGAGGTCTCTCGGGTCGGGGTCTTACACAAAGCGTAGAGAGCGACAAAACTTGTCGCCGACTGCTAGGAGACTACAATATTCGGAAGGGAAAAGAATCGATATTGAGACAATACATGATGATGAGCCAATACATGATAATGAGCCAATACATGATGATGACCCTCCAGCAGCTAGTTTCGCATCGCCCGTCGTGCCACATTTAGACGATGTCTTGACTACTCCAGCTGGTGCAAGTCCCTCTCTGCAAATAGTCATGCACACACCGAAGTCTGATATCAACACATTGATATGGCGTATAAAGAGATTGCATCGTGAGAGGAAGATCCCTCGTTATTTCGAGGATTATGACCATCAGCTGGTGCGGTCGGCATACGCTTTGACGGAGGAAGAGTTGACGCTACTGGAGGGGTTCCTTGGATTCTACAAAGAAAAGTAATATTAATTTGTGATCTTACCGCCATAAATAAACTCAGATACCTTATTAGTCTTCGAGAGTACCGGGAAAAGTAACCACGAATTTTGTATGTTCTTATGATATTTGCAGGCGGGATGAGCTTGATATATACTGCACAATGGTTTCCGCTGGATCCTTGAAAAAAGTGCTCGATGATGGCACTTGGCTAGACACAAACATCATGTATTGGTGGTTTGAGGTTCTAAAAGTCCGATATCCGGATGTTTATTTTACGATCCAAGTATCTGTGTAAGTGCTTATTGTTGGCGCTGTATTTTCAACCTTCTCTACTACAATGTCTCATTTTCCTCAGTGATCATATGTCTGCATTAATTATATTGTTCTTCGCGTCCACAGAGTTGGTGGCAGTCCAAAAACACAAAGGCATTGCAAGATAACTGTTGGGGTAAAGATGGGATGAGGGTTTGGGAAGCAAAGGAAAAGCGGTTGATGGTGTTCGTATTGTGGCATGAACATCATTTCAGTTTGCTCGTAGGATTTAATGAAGAAAGACGATGGGAGTATTACAATAGCTTGAAGTCTGACAGGACGACTGTTAATGTGGCTAAAGAATTCGTAAGCACAGTACAATAATTAATTGTGTATGCTGGTTGTTGAAGTGTGGTATATCATCTCGCATTTTCTTTTATTAAATTCATCTAATCAGTTTTGACATCTTCTATGAACAGATTGACTTCCTCGTCAATATGCTAATTATGGTTGGTACGACACTGGCGTGTGGACACTACTTGTGAAAACGAAGATACCTTATCAAGATAATGGCAACGATTGCGGGGTCTTCGCGCTAGCGTACGCAGAACATCTTGCAGCCCGTATACCGATTGCATTCACGTCGACTGATATACCGTATTATAGAAGCAAGATCGTTGTAGACATCTATGGTCGAAGCTGGGAGTTGAATAGCGATCGATTGCCGATTGATCCACTTACTCAATGATTGTCCGAGAACATGGAAATTTTCATCTTTACTTTTTGCAACTGATGTAAATCAGTTTTGATGTCCATAAGTTTCATTTAGGTTAGATGGAGTTGCTTAATGTATTATTTTACAGATGGAGTTCTTTCAGTTTATCATTTTGTTGTGGCAATTTTAACGATTATTTTTAATGGGAATGAATGCTACAGGTTGTCACAATGTAAGATTTGCAATGAATTTTACAACTATTGTTTCCTTTTTTTTTTTTTCCACTGTATCAAGTGACGCTAGCGTCACTCATTTGTGGTTCTGTAACATAGTAGTGACGCTAGCGTCACAAAGTTTACATTCTGTTGTCAGGTATAGCCTGACATAAGTGACGCTAGCGTCACAAAGTTTACATTCTGTTGTCAGTTATAGCCTGACATAAGTGACGCTAGCGTCACAAAGTTTACATTCTGTTGTCAGTTATAGCCTGACATAAGTGACGCTAGCGTCACAAAGTTTACATTCTGTTGTCAATTATAGCCTGACATCGGTGACGCTAGCGTCAAAAATTTTACATTCTGTTGTCAGTTATAGACTGACATAAGTGACGCTAGCGTCACTTATAATGGCTTTCTGTGCTGACTTCCCTGACATAGGTGACGATAGCGTCACTAACTCTGTTTTTGGTGTATTTATCATACATGGCAGAAACCATTTACTTTTTTTTTTTACGCTACCGTCACTGTTATATGTAAGAAACCATGTCGTACTTGTAATATTTTGACTTCAATATTCCAAAATAATTCTTACAGAAAGTGAAGGCCAAAAAAATTATGTTCTTTACACATGAACATAAACAAACTCACAGGATTATGGTCCATCATCATGAAAACAAAACAAAAAAGTATGTTCTTTACAAGATGAACATAAATAGTGGCACAGGATTATGGTCCATCGTCATGAACACAATTTCTCACAAAAAAACAAAGAGAGTATTGTGTTGGCGACATTTCACAGAAATAATTGAGACTAAGTCTGTCGATGTTGAGCCGGGGGATTTCGACAGCTCTGACGATTGTGGCCTTTCTCGTTGCAATTGGAGCATGTGAACACCCTTCGTTCCCTGTAACGATCCTCAGTTCGTATTCGATTCTTCTTTGGTCTCCCGGGCTGTTTAGTTGCAAGAGGAGGGATAACTCTTTCGTTCGAAATATGCTCCCATTGTTTTGCTATCACGAGTGGCATGAATCACCTCATTGTACGTGGCATGTAGTGCACTTGTTAGATACCAATTGTCGCAAAATTCATATGGATTATATTTCCTCACTCGCATTGAAGCGATTGCATGTGAGCACGGTATCCCAAGTACTTCCCACTTGCGACACGTGCAAGTTCGACGATCTAGATGAACAATGTCCACATACTGTGCAGACTGAACTTGAAACTCAACGAGTCCGGCAACGCGTACGTGCAACCTTCGGGCTTCTTCTGTTTCATGTCCTAGCAACTTCTCAGCATATGGAGTCAAGCGACTGTTAATGCAGCAGTTTTCAGCTTGTCTTTTTTGGAAGAACTCCATCAATCTAGCTCTTATCTCTTCCACTTGCTTGACTATTGGTAAAGCTCGAGTATCTTTCAGCATACTGTTGGTGCACTCAGCGGCATTACTTGTAAGCATGTCATATCGTCGACCTTCGACAAAGGCATTTGCCCAATGCTGCCGGCCAAATCCGTTTATATAATTATATGCATCTTGATTGACAGCCCTGATGTCTTCCATAAACGCCTCATATTCACATGCTCTGTATGCCTTTGCAGCACACCAGAATTTCATCACAATTGCCGGATCTTTGAAGGTTGACTTAATGTTTTCCGCAAGATGACGACAACAGTAAGAATAACGTGCACTTGGAATCACATTTGCCAACGCGGGAACAAGGCCCTTCTGCCGATCGGAGACAATTGTCAAATCTGTAGGTTCTCCCAATGATACAGACAGATTGGCGAGGAACCACTCCCAGCTGTCGCGCCGTTCTGCCTCCGCAAACGCAAAAGCTATTGGGAACAGCTTGTGGTTTCCATCGAGGGTCACGGCAACCATTAGAACTCCTGGGTACTTGCCACGGAGATGTGATCCATCAACAGCAATCATTCGCCTAAGGGATGTTGTGAATGACCGGATGCATGGACCAAATGCCCAAAAAAATCTCCTGAACCTGTCGTCGTCTGACGTATCAATATTGGTGACAGTACCCGGGTTCATCAATTTCAACTCCTCACAATACAAAGGGAGGATCTTAAAAGAATCTTCATATGAGCCCCTAACAATGCGCAGTGCAATTTCCCTTGCCATGTGTGCCTTCCTATAAGAAATTGTGACACCAAACTCCATTTGATAGTCATTCATTATTTCCTTTGGCCTAATGTTGTGATTTAAACCGCACTTTTTCCAAGATGTACTCTGCAATAAGTTCTGATGACGCTTGACGATGTGCAGTACCCATGGATGGCTTCGAACATTTATGGATTGGGTTGTAGGTCCTAACCTTGAAGCGTGGTCCACTCTCAATCATGGATGCGTGAATGCGCCATGGACAGTCAGTTTCCTTGCAACGTGCAGTGACTTTGAATTGTTGTGTCTTTAAGTGCTGGAGAGTGAAGTTGTTGTATATTGTAAATTTCGCTATAGTTCTCCTAAAATCATCACGGTTCGGAAATTCGCGCCCAAGCCACATCTCCCGAGATGAATTGTGTTCCAACTCTGTATCAAATTCTTCCGGGACCATGTCATCTTCGAATATAACTTTCCGATTATGGTAGCTTTGTTCTCCAACATTGTACATAGAAGGTCTTTGGCCTCTTGCCTTTGAAAACCCTGCAAGATTGGTTCCCGTGTTCCCAGATTCAACATTGACAAACTCTATTTCATCAGGCATGTTAACTTTCTCAACACGATCAATGAGTACAAAACTACTTTCTTTCGCAAATTCATTACCACCAATGTCTTCGACTGCTGAAAAATGAATGTCATTGTCTTCGCATAGATTGACAGTAGGAATTTCATGACTTTCCCTGGAAGGTACTTTGCGCTTATCATTGTGATTGCTCCCAGAATAATCAATTTGTTTGCCTCGTAAAGAACGCATGTCCATCTCAAATGACCTGCTCAAGGTAAACACATGGAAATATTTACATTAGACTACTAGAAATAGTATTAAGCATTATATATAAAATACATAAAAAAAGATATTATGTACCTTCTAGGTTCCCTTATCTTATTGGAAGAACCATTCGAAATTCTACTGATGTATAGTAATATCCCATTTGTATTGTGTTGTGAAAGTGTTAACATGCACTTGATGTCGCTATCATCCTCTATGGCAGCCAATGAAAAACACGTGCCCATTGTGATGAAGATAACGTATGCTTATGTTCTCACAGGTTTCTTCCCACTGTGTAGTTTGAAGAGCTATGTTCATCAATTCGGAGTATGTTATGTCACTTTGAATGGACCTCATCTTCTGATTTCCGCCTTCGTATACCGGGTGAATCATGTCAAATTTAAATTCTCCGTCATAATGAAAAATCACAATCAACTCACCATCCGACATCCTATTTCAAGACAGAAATAATTATTTAGGCATTATTTTTGTACAAACATGTACGGAAAATAGGGACAACCACCTCATTGACCAAAGTAGTGTGATATTTGCAAAGGGCCAAAGACGTAACACAGTGGAGGGGCATCTATGGCCTAGAACAGCTTACAGTCCACAATTTTTGAAAGTGTCTAGGGTTACAAACAATATAAAAAACATATGCAAGATTACAAACAATACAAACACTCAGTTTCACACTCAAAAACACAACATACAAGTGTGTGTGATAGTCTCTAACTTCATTGATACCAAAAGTAAATGAAAAGGCATCACAAATGATCGTTATATTCAATTTTTCCCCATTTACTATGCAAAGATAGACATAAATGCACAAACCTTCAATAATGTACATCAACAGCCACAGAAATGTTAAGAAAATGACGGATTACACTTGAATACAAAAAATCAAATAAAACTGTCACACATCAGTTGGAGCCAGAGTAGATTATTGACTAACATTTGTTCAGAAGAAGAATGTTCACTTTCAAAATACAACATTCACGTGCGTGACAATCTTTAACATCATGGACACCAAGAGTAAAAGGGAAAGCAACAAAAAAAAATACATTATCTTCATTTCTTTTCATGTTACCATGCAAAGATATACATAAATGTACAAACCTCTTTCATGAAGATCAACAGCCACAAAAATGGAATCAAAGTGACGGATTACACTCGAAAATAGAAGCCCATAGACCAGTCATGCTTCATTTCTAGCCAAACAAGAATTTTTATGATCCATTGGGTAGAACAAGATTGAAACCAGGGGACGACGCGAGTATTTAAAGGTTGCGCAAAGTGACGATATCGTCACTCAATATTATATCAAGTGACGCTATCGTCGCTATGAATATCAAAAAAAAAAAAAGGAAATTGGCGGGAAGACCCAATTAGTGATGAGAATTGGGCCAGTACTATACCGGGTAAATGCCCATATTTTGGGACTTTTCCGGTAAAAACCCCAAATTTCTAGCATGAAATTTAGTCCATGAAGTCGTCATCTACCCTTTTAATGTCAGTGGGTGATTGACATGCACCCCAAATGGCCTCCACGGTCTATTGGCGTTGTTTCTCACAATAAGCATAAGCTAGGTTGAAAATAAAGGGGTAGCCAAGTGGATGGGAGTCCCACTCTCACTTCTCACCCAATTGCTCTGAATTTAACCCCCTAGGTCTTCCTCCCAACTTATGCAGGTAGTATTTTCCCCCAACGTGTTCTGACTTTCACTCCCCGTCATTCTAGTCTTTGAAGGGTCCAATCACATAAGCTGCTAAAAATAGGCATGTTGCTTAGGGCCGGTTTCTTTCCTAAAATTTTCGATAAGAATTTGCCATGTTAGATTTTTTTTTTTAATATGATGTAATATCTTGTCATCTAGTATTTGTAATTTTCATATTTTTTAAGAGAATTTTAAAATTTCAATCACCTGAAAAGGTCTCAAATGACCTTCAAAATTTATGAATTCAAGTCTTTTTGCTTTTTGGTAGGATTTTTGGATGTTCACGTACAAAGGAACATTCATGAATCCCACAATGCTAAAGAATTTCACAATTTTCTAGATAGGAATTCCATGAATTCTAGTAAAGTAATATGAGCTTAATCAGTTAAATCACATGCGTATAAAATAAGAAACAAAATGAATGGAAGGGAGTTATGTGGGCCACATTCCTATTAAAAAACAACCCATGTGATCTTTCCCTTCCCTATACATTTTTTAGGACATTTATTTTTCTAAAATTTCAAAATACACCTATAACATTTGAAGAACTTTAGGCCCTGTTTTGACTGTTCAAATAATTTGTAATATTCTCATTTGGTATTTTACTATTAAAGTCAAGTAGAGTGATGTGAAATGAAATGAAAAGTATGAATAAAATATGTAGTGAGTTATGATGATATTTTATTTTTAGTTATTTGGGATGGAATATTGTTGACTTTTTGTATGAGAAATGAAGTTTTTTTGTCTTTTAATTAATAAATGTGGTTACTTTTTGACTTTTTGTTGAAAAAGTTGGAGGGAGTTTTGAGAAAAAATGCTTTTGATGTGATATTTAAGATGACTTAACTTTACTAGTCAAGTTACCAAACGGGCATCTAACCCTCCAAGGCTATATAATTGAAAATACAATTTTAATTAAAAAAATAGAACAATTAAATTTTATTTTATTCTATTTTATGGTAAATAAATAGGCCTTTAAAATCTCAAAACTTATGAGAAATTGGTGAGGTTTTACAATGGGTAAATAATAATTACAGTTGGTCAAAGTAGATATTTACAATTATTTTTCCAACCAAAAAGATCTAGGGTCTTTTTGAAATAGTGAAAAAACATAGTGGTGTTATTCAAAAATCTGTAAAATTTCTTATAGCAAACACCCACTTCTTGCTGAATTGTTCCTCAGCATAAAACCCTAAACCCTCTCTCTCCATCTTCTTCTGAACTTGTCTTTCTAACATCTCCATCTGCAGCAGCAAAAGAGAAAGAGAAGGAGAGCAGACGTTTTCCTTCAAATGACGGTCAGTTCCTTCTCCATCTTTATCATTAAATCTGCATACCATTAGGTATCTTAATACATCATATGAAAAGTCAAAGTATGAATCCACTGAAACTGAATCTCTCTTTGGGTGTTTTTGTGATGATGGTGATGATGGGTGTGATGATGATTGGCAAATTCTTTAGAGGATACTAATTGGGTTTTGTGTAATTTTCTTTTGTGATTGAAGACTGTTCCAGTGAACCCAAAACCCTTCTTGAACAATCTGACGGGCAAACCCGTCATTGTGAAGCTCAAGTGGGGAATGGAGTACAAAGGTATGGTTCAATGGCTTTCAGTTCATTTGGGTATATTTTGGATTTTGAAATTTGGATTTGTATGAAATAGCTAACATTTCAGGGTCTTGTGTGCTATTCTGGCAGGCTACCTTGTCTCTGTAGATTCATACATGAACTTACAGGTAAACATGATTTGAAGTAACATGCTTCATTGATTTGAGATGGGTTTTTCTTTAGATATCTTGTCTTTGTCTTATTTGGGGCTTATTTTATTTTATGTGTTCAATGCCTAGGAATTCGTAGTAAAGTGGGTTTATTGAATTAAGGGGGAGGAATGAAGGGTTTAACTAACCCAACTACCCGAGTGATGGGGGGTAATCATTTCCTATCGAAGGGGAGTTCATTTGATAGCCCTGAGTAGATCTTCACTTCTAGTCCTTTACTTTTAGGCCCTTTGATAGAATGTAATGGATTTAAATCTGACTAAACAAACAGGCCCTAATGGTGCTCATTTATATAATTTGCGTTGAATTCCTAGGATTTTCTAGGCAATATGTTTCTGCAGAAGAGATAAGAGTGTAATGCGGATTAGAGTTGGAGATGTACAAGTGACCAACAAACGACCACATTTTCCCTAGTAAATTGGATCCTAGGAAATTGATTGTTCCTCTAGATGCCCACCCCTACCTATTTCGCTCTTTCACCCCTTCAATACCCCTTTGATGAAAGCCTCTTTTCCATGAATTTCTAGGAATTCAAAACAAATACAAATTAGACAAGCATCTCCTTTGGGCCAGTTTGCCTACTTTGTATTGATTTCCCAGGAATTCATAGCAGAAGTGGTTTTTTTCTTTTCTTTTTTTCTTTTTGGTAATCTTATTATACCCTGCAAATCTATCCTAACTAACCGGCTTTTCTTTAAGAGAAATTATGTTGAGACCTTTCTCCCTCAATCATGGCTCCAACCTAGCTACCTCGCCTCTCTCTTGAGGGCTTATAACGTTATACGCACCTTGCCAACTGTGCTAGGCAGCAAAACTAAAAGTGATTTTACTTAAGAAGTATAAAGATATTATTTGGTGGTCTCTTGAGGATGTTCACCTTTAATCATTCACTTTTATCCCCCTTCATAAAGAAGCTATTGCTTAGAAATCTTTCAAATCCTATACTGATTAAAAGGACTGTTAGTGATATTATCATGTATTCATTTGGATATAGCTATGTATTCAATGGTCTAGTTTTGTTCTGCAGCTTGCCAACACTGAAGAGTACGTGGAGGGGCAATTCAGTGGAAATCTTGGCGAGATCCTGATAAGGTAACTGACATTGGTTGCAAATTCTCTTTGGCTACTGGTTTGGATACACCCATCTAGCTCTATAATTCTCAAAATTTTGGAGGCGGTTGGTTGTCTCAAATAAACTGAAGATAGGACTCTTACCTCATTTTTCCTCCTGTTTAATTGCAGAGTACTGTATGCAGATTCCTTGATAAGTCAGTCGTATAAATTATGTTTTTTAACGTGTTACATGTTCTATTTCCTTCATGACGGATTCTGTTCACAGAATAACATCTCATAATGTTATAACAAACCTGAACACTAAAAAGATTTCATCTAAAGAGTCTGAGGGATGATATGACTTAGCTGTCAAGGCAAAATGACTCTATAAATGAACTTCTTGAGACAGGAAACATTTTCTCAATTTTTTTTTTAATGAATGAAGATTTTGTTGGAAAGTGAAAAGCCAAACATTTGAATCAAAGAACACAAGTCATTTGGGTTCTAAGACAGTTAACACATATGTAATGTCAAAACTCATGGTGGGATTTGCATGAATACACCATCACTCCACAGTTGCTTAAAATGAAGTCCCATGTTCATTGAAAACCCACAAATTACTAACTACGAAGTGTGATAAGGCTGTGATGATGCTGATGGAACTGTATTATATGATATTCAACAAACCATCCAAAAAATTCTGACACAGCATCGTATCTTCGCTGTGCTATTATCCAAGAAAATATGTTCTTCATTTTGGTCGTTCTTCTCTTGGATTGATTTACAATTGCCTAGACAATCTGCAAAAAATATTTTGGGCCCCTACTTGGCAAGGAGCCGTATTCAGCCTTAATATTTTCACAAGTCCAATATTTTTCTGTGGTGCACAGGATTTCATCTTATTTTATGTCAAGTATCATTGATAATTACTGGTTAGTCTATCAACACTTTGTTAAATTAGGTTTGATCTTGTTTGTTGTTTCATCTTATTTGCATTTTCAGGTGTAATAATGTTCTATATCTCCGAGGCGTACCAGAGGATGAAGAAATTGAAGAAGCTGATAGAGATTGAAATGCAGGCCATCAAGAATCTTTGATCATGGTTCCGGTTAATCGTTTCAGCTTGATCTTGGTTAACTGGTTGTATGAGCCGTGGGGATTCCACTAATGGCCTCTAATATTGTTTCTATCTTTCAACGTTAGGTACATTTTAAATGTCCCAATAGGAAAACTGTGACTAAGAAAACCAGTATCATGAGCCAAGTTCTGATTCATTGGGCACAATCCGAATCTGCTGTCATCAGATTTTCAGGCTTTTGAATTGTGTATTTGGGTCACAGTTGGCAGACTTTTCCAGGAAGCACAATACAGCACAGTTTTTAACTCACAGTTGAACTGGACAATTGGGATCAATTGATAATTTGAGATCATGAATCAAATGGCTCAGATCATATGTTGGCATGAAATTAGTGCTATGGTCCATCAACAATGAGGTCAACGACTAACATAGTGAAGAATCAGGGTGCTATGATGTTTATTAACTAAATTGAAAATCTTGCACTGCCCTTGTGCAGGACTCCTGCATGTGAAAGATCCTCCCGTGGCCATATATTAGACACTATTGATAATTGGAGCAGTTGCAGCTACACAATGAACCACACCCCAACTCATCCAATTCACAGCCTTGGGTTGCACCTGTATCGGGTGCCCACAACTATGCAGACCTGTTACAGCCCCAGCCACATGGGTCAAAGTCGAGAATGGCAACTAATGACCTATTCCAGCAACCCAACCTGTAATTCAGTTTATGGGTTCCTTGTTTGTCTCAGATATACATTCCCAACCTGATCAATACACATGTTGTGTAGTGTAGTGTATGGGTCTATCAATACTTAACTATTCGGCCCTCCAATTGCCAATCATGGTAATTCAGAGTTTGGGTTGACCCTTGTTACTTTCAAATTCGAGTTGAGGTTGAAATTAATAGCTGGGTTGGGAAAAGGCATGTTACCCTAGTCGACACAACCTGTTGCCACCCTTTGTCTCACTCGAGGCTTTGAGATCCATTTAGATCCTTTTTCAAGGCTTAGAGGGAGTGGTCAACGACAACAATTGAAAAATAGCTTGATTAAAGTCTAAAGAAGCAGGTAAGCAGCATTTATTTTAAAACCTCAAGAGGATCAACAATTGAACAAGAGGATCAACAATTCAACTCCCACCAACAGACAAGAAGACATCTCACACTTGTTCATTGGCATCTCTTCTCCCTCAGCTCTGCTCCTCATTATGTTTTAGTCTTCTACCTAAAAACCAAACTTTTGCATCTAGATCCGGACCCTTTCAATCATGGTGCACTCATCGGCCCATGTCAGGTTAGGCCAAGGTTGTCCAAGAATAGCCCTTCTAGTATCAGCTCTAGAACCAGTCCACAGGCATGAGAGTTGTGCCCAGCCTTAGCCATTTGGAAAATATATATGCACCTTTGTGGTAAATATGTTGGGCTAAGCTGGACCCAACATAAAGAAGACCAATTGTAACACACAACTGGCGAAAACGAGAAAACAAAGGGAGTATAAATGCAGCCCAAATGCCTCTCGGGTTACGAGGGTTAGGGGTTAGGATCCTTTAATAGCATGGTTCTAAAACTTGGCCTTACCACTTTAAATTTTATTTTGTTATTTCATTTACATCTAAAACACTATTTTGTTTAAAATAAAGATATATATATATTTTAAAATGTCACTATATTTCATGGGTTTGCACTGTGAACCATTGAGACTTGGATTCAGAGTCAAAGTATTATTTCTATATAAAGCCGTTAAACTTATAGTTAATAGATCAATAAATCCTTAAACTTTACACAGAGGTAGGGCCCATCTAGATATTTGAGTCCCCCACCTTTCCCTTGATTGGTGGGGCTCACTAGTCGCCGGATCATTTATATTCAATCTCTCTTACAAATGACCCAAATTTCAATTTAGTCAAAGTGATATTCATATTCTTCATTAAACTCTTATTAATGCATAAAAACATCAAGCTTATATTTTATACATATGATGGTGTATGTAGCTCTTCACTTGGAGTAGAAGTTAAACAAACCACTACCTCTAAAAAGAGAGATTTGTATCATCTAAACAGATTCAACAATGAAAAACCGATCTTACCAAAAAAAAAACCTACTCAAACAAACAAACCAGATGATTTATTTATTTACTCTGTGCAAGACTAACAACAGACCCAAATCCTGAAAAAAACATGATCAGTCATCAGCCAATGTAAAACAAGGGAATATCTGACAGCCGACTTCGCACTCCAATCCCAGTACTGTTTTTAGCACCGTTTGTTTGTACCGATTCCAATCTCCCCAAATCGCAATAATTCCAAAACTTGCTTGCTTTGCTAGTTTGCTCCCTCCAAAAGCCAAAAAGCAAAAGAAAAGAGACTAAAAACCCACTAAAATAATCATAACAAAGAACCCCAAATCCATCCCATTCTCACATTCATCTTCAGATCCTCCTTTCTCTTCATTTCGTCTCTGTTTTCAGAGAAAACGAGGAAGGGAGAGAGAGAGAGAGAGAGAGTTGGAAAAATGAGCCAGGAATCGTTTATATACAGCTTTGTGGCGAGGGGGACCATGGTATTGGCGGAATACACGGAATTCACGGGGAATTTCCCGGCCATCGCGTCTCAGTGCCTTCAGAAGCTGCCATCTTCCAACAACAAATTCACCTACACCTGCGACCACCATATATTCAACTTCCTCGTCGAAGATGGATATGGTATAATCAATCTCTCTATCCAGTTCTCAAGTTTTGATTTTGGAGCTTTTTTTTTTTTTTTTTTATCTTAGGTTGAGGTTTTGGGGTTTAGAGGATTTTTTTTTTATTTATTTTAAGGATGCTTTTTGTTTGATATTGGAGTGGGTTTGGATGATTGGGGGTCTGGGGTTTTGGATCTGGGTTTATTGGTAATTGTAATCATGGTTTTGGGATAGTTAGGATGGAGTGTTTTGAGTTGGGGTTTTAGTACTGATGTGTTTGATCTTAGTTTGGTTTCGGATCATGCAATTGGGACAATCTGGGTTTTGGGTTTGAGAAGGTTTGGGGTCCTTTTTATAGTGTTCTTTTGATATTGGTTTCTGATTTTTTAGATGGGGAGAGTGGTATGTTTGAGAAGATTTGGTGTACAATATATATTAATGATGCTCCCTTTTGGCCTTCTCCCAATTTCTGGATCTCTTCTGCTTGATCTGAGATTACCCTCTGAGACAAATGGGGTTTGTGAACATTGATTGTTTTTGAATCTACCTTTATTGGCACTTGTGGTTTGAGATCAGAGAAGGCTGGGTTTTGCACTGCTTTCTTTAGTAATTAGGCCTTTTTATTTGTTGGTGGGGAGGTGAGAAGATTGGGATTTTAGTAGTGATGTGATTTTTTGTTTTTGTTTTAGATCATTCAATTGAGACAATTAGGACTTTTGTTTGAGAAGATAAGGGGTCTTTGATAGCATTCTGTTGATGCTGGATTCAGCTTTTGAGATAATGTAATGGTAAGAGAGGTGGGAATTTGGTTGTTCTTAACGGCAAGTCATGATCATGGCTGATCTTGACCAATTACATGTCTAGTACAGAGCGTGATTACTCTCTCATTGAACTTTTTGTAATAGACCCTTGCCCCTGTTGCTGCCTTCATTTCAAAACCATGGTTCTATCGAACTGTACAACTATGAGAAGATAAGAGGGTTGTTGTTCCTCAGTTATGTAAGTGTTCGGCACAATTTTTGTGTGCTTCCATATGTTTGTTACTGTCTCCTTGAGGAAAAACGTAGTATTTGTTTGCCTTCTTTCCTTACATATAGAGATTCAGTGTTTTCAATCTTTATGTTGTATTGGAGAATTACTTCACCTATTTTGTCTGTCTTGATCAGTAATGTTATGTTTCTCTGGATTTTGCAGCATACTGTGTTGTTGCTAAAGAATCTGTTGGGAAACAAGTATCTATAGCCTTCTTGGAACGCCTCAAAGAAGACTTCAAAAAGAGATATGGAGGTGGAAAAGCTGATACAGCCATGGCCAAAAGTCTGAACAAAGAATTTGGGTATGTGTTGCATATAAGTTTAATTTTCCAGGGAAGCAAATTTCCTCCCTTTTTAAAATTGTCCATATGATTATATAATTTGCAGCCCAGTTATAAAAGAGCATATGCAGTATATCATTGATCATCGAGAAGAGATTGGAAAGCTGTTAAAAGTGAAGGCTCAAGTGTCAGAAGTCAAGAGTATTATGATGGAAAACCTAGATAAGGTATTTGGTTTTGTTGTTTTATCTGTTGTCTCAAATGTAACATAATCATAATGCCCGAGGGGCAACCATGATTGTGCTTTTGCATTAGAAGGTAGAATTTATAGAATTTTAGTCTAGTTACACGAGTATAATTACCTGTGTTGATGATAATAGTATGAGTTAACTGAGTTTGGCAAATCCCACAACGGAGAATTCATTGATTCGATATAATATTTAAATAAAGCAGTATTAAGTATTAAGGTTTATTTTTAAATAATGTTCCATGACTCACTTGCAAGAGAATCCCACAGGTATGGTTCTGTAAAAACATAGACATCTCTCTCTCTCTCTCTCTCTCTCTCTCTCTCTCTCTCTCTCTCTCTCTCTCTCTCTCTCTCTCTCTCTCTCTCTCTCTCTCTCTCTCGTGGGGCAAAACTAGGCCAGAGTCAACCCTAAAGGGAGGAACTGCATTGCCAAACATTAGCATTGCCCTCAAGTAGGGATGTAAATGCGCAGAGCGGAGCTAAGCTTGAGCTTGAGTCAATCTTGACAAGCCTCTGCTCGAGCTTGGCTTGATTAACTTTTTCCAAGAGCTCGGTCAGCTTGGAAATTTTTTTCCTAGGTCAAGGTTAACTTGAGTTTGAGCTTAATTATAGATGTCGTAGCTTTGAGCTCGGCTGACTTTTGTTTCTCACAGTTGTCGCTTGCTGATTTGGCCAGCCAATTCAGCAGCTTACGATTTGATTGACCAGAATGATCTGTTAAGAAAAATATCCATTTGAGGCTTGAATCAATTACCTTGAACTTTCAATTCACATCCCAAACCACTCTCCCACCGTATAATGTTTTGAAAGAGTCGACAATCTTCGTCGCTGCGGGGTGATTTTAATTAACGCTTGTCCTTTATGTCTATCGGAGGAGGAGTCTGTGGATCATCTTTTGCTCAAGTGCAGTTTCGCTCATGCCATTTGGACGTCTACCCTAGATTGCTTTGGATGTAGTTGGGTCTTCCCTAGATCCATCTCAGAGCTTTTTCTTGCTTGGAAATTTGGATTTCAGTCTAAGAAAGGAAGACTTCTTTGGCGTTCGTCTTTTGTTGCAAACATTTGGTCAATTTGGAAGGAGAGAAATAGGCGATGCTTTGAAGGTTGTTCTTCTCCCTCTGCTGCTGTTGCTTCGAAAGCTAGATTTTTGGCTGCGTCCTGGGTGTCTGTGTTGCCCGAATTTTTGGGAATGCCTATGGAGCTACTGTTGTCTAATTGGAGGGAAGTAGTATCATGTTAATCTTTTGCCTTCTTTTTTTTTGGGGCCTTTGGCCTGTTTAGGAGACTCTGTCTCTCCTCTTTTGCTTTTTTGGATGGTTTCTTTCTTCCCTCCGTATCTTTCTTTGCTCTTCAGTATATATCTTTTGTACTGTTTTGCTTTGATTAATACAATTCATCATTCAAAAAAAAGAGTCAGATGTTCAGCTATATATAAAAAAGCAGATTATCATTATGAATCATTTTCTACTTAAGATAACGGATAAAATCTTTAAACCAGATATACATCATAGTATTTAAAAATAATTACAGTCTAATACTTAAAAGAAATAAAGTTAAGCATGAAGTCTTATCATCATTCCACAAGCCTATTTTTTAGACGTATATTTATATTTTAATTGATCGAAGTTCAAAATCAAGAGCATTAATTTATAAATGTAGTGTTCATTCTGATCTATCTATGCATTATGATAGGATTATTTTTTTTTTTCAAATTGATGTTATAAAAAAATCAGAATATTATATAATAGCACATGAATATTTTTAAAATTGTATATGATATGATATAACATGGAAATCAAACATGCTGCGCCAAGCTTGAGCCTGACCCTAGTCAAGCTAGGCCGAGCTAGCTTGGATTGTCTACATCCCTGTCCTGAAGACACCATTCTTAGCCGGAGTATCTGCTTCTTCTATCAATTCCTGACGTGGTGGAAGGAAATCGTGATACACAATCCTAAATTCTCCGTCAAGCTCTCTTATTACATGTAGCCCACTTAATTGCACAAATCAAGTCATCTTACCCTCAACAATGAGGTTAGAGAGATCCAGTCTCAGCCTTCTTGTAGGTTTACATAAATGTAAATGAAATCCTTCACTCTTAACAGATGTGAGGCCCACTGAGCCAAACAAAGAGTGCAAAATTTCAGAATTCAAATTCTGAATTACACCTCCAACCTCAGGTAAGCCAGCATTACCTTTTGAACTGCCATCTTGAGTAACCGCAAGGAAGGAGGGAGCCAAAACAGGGAGGGCAATGCGTAGTCCTCAAGGACCTCCTCCAACAGCAGTCCAAAGTGAGTAGCTAAAGCCATTAAAATGCTGTAGAAAGACTGCCCAAGAAATGATCATTCACTTCAGATGGCTACACAAACCATCACCACCCCTCTATTTACCCCCAATTGCTGTTTTTTTTTTTTTGTTTTTGTTTTTGTTTTGTGTGTGTATGGAAAACGCTCCTATAGAGTAACTCTCACACTATTATGAGAATAAGGAGGGGGACCCTCATATTTTGAAATCCAACCCCCCCGAGCAATATATATGTATGCGCGCGTGTGTTTAAGTGTGTGTGTATATATATATAGGAGATGCTCTTGTGAGAGTAAGGGGAGGGGGCCCTTACATTTAGGCTGTTGGCATTGGATATGGATGTGAGTTCCCCCGCCCTTGTTTTGGCTAATGGTTGAATCTCCAAGCCTCTAGTAGAAAATCGATTGGATTGATGAGCACTGGACCATGGTCATACCAAGAGTACACTGTACACCACACTTGGTGGGAAGCAAGGAACAGCAAGAAGAGATAGTTAATAGCCCTGCATCTCTCAGACACATGGGACGAGCATCAACAATAATTTGGTGATGTTTCAGAGATTATCCACTGTTAATACCATTCCTTGGTGGGCCCGCCCAAGGAGCGTACCTAACTGAAAAAGTTCCACATATTCTTTGCAAAAGAAAAAAACAAACATTAGTTAAAGTCTTTGAAATGCAGGTGGGAATGGAGAAATTTGTTATATCCTTTTCGAAAGAAAACAAAAATCCACAGAAAAAACAAAAATGGAGATGAAAACTCAAGTTTCAAGAATTATACTTGACTGGAATACTTTGTTCTGAGGGGGGAAAACACTATCAAAGACATCCTTGAGAAAATTGCAAATTTAATACTTACCAAGATTAAAACTAATTAAACTAATCAATTTAAATCATTGATGCTGCTATAATCAGCCAATTTGAACAATCTTGAGCTATGTTTCTTTAAGATATTGTTAATAGGATTGAAGCAAGATTATGAGTAGAAAAGTAGAACATACAAAGCCACCCTGTATAAATGGGATAAGTTATCCCAGATTGATGGGTTAAGGCTCTGAGGACGACGACAACGACGACGACGACGACAATAGTAAAACTAACTAAATATAGTGAAGTAGCTATTATATCCATTTCAGACATAAATGTTTGAAAAGTAAGAAAATTTATAGAAAAAAAATAGGCAACTAGGCTAAAATGATCGAATATGGTGATTGTTGATATGGTACCACACAATAATCCCGTGCCAGTATCTGTGTTGATATCCTGTTGATAAGTGGTACACTAGGCATATTTAAGTATCTAGGTATCATAAGATATGATATAACTGATGTAGTTATGGATCATGGTACTTGTAGATACCGGAGCCTGACTTGGTGTTCTGTAAAAGTACAAGAGCGCTCTGGCCTCAGCTCAGGGTCACGCAGATGACAGTGAATGATACTGCGCTGTTGCATGGGAACACTGAATGACATCCTTTTGCTCTTTTGGGTTTAATAATGGTGTAACCCTTTCACCATTCATGGAAGTGTGTTACTCCTGTATCTACATTATTTCCATGATTCATATCTAAGAAGCACTTGCACCAAGGTTTTAAATCTTGGAATTAGGGGCCAACTCGGTCCCTGTTGAGTTTATTCTAGTTTGCCACTTCGGACATAGTTGGACGCTGGAGCCCAAGAACCCATAGAACTTCTGTAAAAATGATAAGAAAATCATTAAAAAATAGAAATTGGTGTCCTTTGAATCTAAAAGTTCAAGATATATGTTTTAACCACTAACAATGAATTTAAGTAGTAATAAGTGGCTGCATTTGTTTTGCATTGAGTCAAATGAATTGTACCTGCCAATCTTGAAATCTTTGAAAAATGTGACTTTCATCTTCCTAAATCAAGAGAGAAGGACCTCATAACCTCCCACATCTTCTCACAACGTGAAAATGGAAATGTAATTTATCAATATTCCCTTTTTTAAAGAAATCTGGGGGTGGGGGTGGGGGACAACTTGACTCAGACTCGGCCAATTTTTAAAACCATGACTTACACAATACCTGATCTAGATTTTGCTATTTATTTGGTTTTGTTTGTAACATATGAAATGTGATTTCATTGAGACAAGTTTATTCGAACCTACTAACTCTGTGGTCTTGTAAGAAGCCTAAGCGTAAGTTCCTTGCTATAGATGTGTGGGGATGCATACATGAATTTCTATCTACTCTAGAAATGTGAAAAGCAACATTTGAACCAAAATGTTCTTGACAAGATCATATTGCTATTGTTTGATCCACTCGTGGCTGTTTTGATCTAATGTTTGAACATTTATTATTTTATTGATGGTTTGTTTTGGTAAATACTGTGAAAAGCAACATTTGAACCAAAATGTTCTTGAAAAATCATATTGCTATTGTTTGATGCACTTGTGGCTGTTTTGATCTAATGTTAGAACATGCATTGATGGTTTATTTTGGTAAATACTGCCAGGCTCTTGACAGGGGGGAAAAGCTAGATGTCCTTACAGACAAAACAGAAGAGCTGCGTGCTCAGGTGGCTAATCCTTTTGACTCTGTTGCCTTTAGCAGCAGTATATTTCTCTCTCATTATACTCGGTTCTGTATACTGATATATTGATGATGTTTCAGGCTCAATCATTTAAAAAACAGGGAACACAAATCCGACGCAAGATGTGGTTTCAGAATATGAAAATAAAGTTAGTGGTTCTTGGGGTTCTCTTGCTTCTAGTCCTTATCATTTGGGTTTCAGTTTGCCAAGGATTTGACTGCACCAAGTGACTTTTTCTCGTCACAGTGACCGAACATCCGATGCCAACAACCTATTTGTTGAGCTTCATTGGAAAAGTTGAAATCGACAAGCGAGAATGTCAGTTTCTATGATGTGAATTATGTGGTTTTGGCTGTTGGTTTGGGGGCTTCTTGAGGGAACCAGTACAAGTGTAAAATCGAAAGAGAGAGTTGAAAATGCATAGTCACATTTATTTTGGTGATATTTTATAGCAGAGATAGTGATTGTGGGATTGAGTAGGGCCGCACAGATCTGTGAATAATTCTGTAGGCTCCTTTTAATGGTTGTTTTGCAGTTATCTGTCAATAATTCTGTAGGCTCCTCTTTAATGGTTGTTTTGCTGTTATCATTGTTCATTTTCCCTTTGTGTGATGCTTGTGAAATATGCAACAGTGTCAATAAAGTAAGCAATGTCATTGATGCCTCTTAAAACAGATACAGGTAACTCTTTTAGCATATGAATTGAGAGTTCCCTTGGAGAAAATGTTAGTTCAGAAAGACTAAGCTTCATGGGCATGATTTCTTCAAAATGCTTAGCCTCTGGATGTCAGAGGAAAGCTGGATTGGCTAATTTATTTGTAGTCGGACTTTGACTTTCCTAGGCGGATGGTTGGATATTCATTTCTCATCTCTCTTTAATTTACATTCTATTGAAAAAGAGAATATTTAATTGTTATTTTTGGATATTAAGTTTTACCGTTTTGTTTACTACAGAAATATTAGAAACCTAATTACATGTACCCAATTACATGAAAAAACACATCGCCTTAAATGATGAAACTTGAGCTTTTGTGTCTTCATTTGAATCATTTCTATAGAAATAATAGGAATCCAACTAAACAAACGGCCCCTTAAGAGTAAATCTAAGTTAAAAGGGGAAATCGTAAGATGGAACTTGAGCTGACAAAATTTAGTCGTTAGAATAGTAAATGGGCACTTGATAAAATCAAGTGGAATGTCTAGAATTACTAAACCTAATGTTTCTATAGTAAATGTTAAATTAGTTGAAATAAGAAAAAAGATAATTTTGGGTGTTACATATTAAAGCCTCAACGCACAATAGATCAGGACAGATCATTAGCATCATCATCATCATTATCAAAGTCTTATCCCACCTATTAAGGTCAGCTCGGCCATTCAGTTTAATTCAAATCGACCCATTGGCATCCCTAGTTGGGCCACTGACTTAGTGGTCTGGATCATCAATTCCTATGTTCCCATTTAACAAAATTGCCCTGTACAAACACTTTTTTTTTTTCACAGTAATCACTTTATCTTAACTTCCAAAAAAAGTTCACTATCTATCTTTAATTTCTTCTCCCAAGTCCCAACCCAAGCATATTGAATAATTTCTCTTACCCTATTTAATATTCATAGATCCATCTTTATGTCGTCGGTGCCAACCATTGGAAGCATCTTTTTTTTTTTAATTTAATCTTCCAATGACAGTAACATACCACAAACAGAGAACTTTATAATGGCTGAAGAGGAAAATAAGGTGGCGCCGAAAAGCAAAGGAGGAGTAGATATGAAGGAATAGAGTTTGGTACTGTTTGAAACTTGCAAGTTTCCCCAGTAAAATTTGGAATAATTGGAATCCTCTTTCCTCAGTCCCCATATGGAGAACATGTAGAATGCCAATTTGAGTTTTCAAGGCTCGAATCTGAGTTTTGAGTCCTGAAAAGACCTGAGAGATGGGTCCAAGCCCGTCCGCTAAAGGTTGAGAGGCCCATTCCTACCCAATACAGGCCCAAGTCCAAGAGCAGGCCTGGTTCAACAATGGTGTAAATTTGGATTCAGTAACACCTGATAAGTCTGGGTCTGGCCAGTGGGACTAGTTAGACAATCCAATAATATATATAGTTTTTTGGATTTGGACTTGATTGGATCTAAGTTGAACTTGAATCATTGACATCCCTAATTATAATTGTCGGTCTGTATGACCCACAAAAGGGTCCCATCTAATAGATGCCCCTCTTCTGTCCATGGACAGCACGTGTGCATCTTTACCATAGAATAAATAATGTGCATCCCTCAAGTGCTAAATGTACCATGGCATCATTATTTAGCTTAATAGGATATGAAAAAGTATGTTTTGTTCCCTTTTGCAGTTCACAAATGCATCAACTTTAGAAAAAAAAAAAGGGGTATGAAACCTGTTTTTGTGGAGGAAACGATGGCTGTGACACTTTTGTAATGGAAAATTGAAACAAAAGAGAGTTAAGCATCTCATGAAAGGGAATGAACCTAGCTAACTTGCATGATTAAAAGGACCCCATACCTTTAAAAATGATAATGTAAAGACGTGCATGTAAAACAAAAAGGTCATCTCGAAAGCCATGTTCCATCCCCACTTTCTCTTCTTCCACATGCCATCAGTTTTGTTTATTTTCATATGCCCAAATCAAAACACAAACCCATATCATCTTCATCTAATTGGTGGGTCATCTTCTCAGTTTACTTTAGCCAAAAATCTAAGTGAGTGATCATGGTCGTTATAATCTACTTGAGGTGGAGTCCGGATCACCTATCGCAGGACAACTACGATAGGTGATCCGGACTCACTTGTCAGGTGGTGAGGTAACTGTAACTTCTTATAAAGTTTGGTCAAGTTTTATGGTTCAATTATTGATCCCTGTTTGTTTCTGTGGATACAGAGATGCCTTGCCATTAGGCTACTAGTACCAGTGGATTGGTAGTGCAGGTGTTGACTAAAATAGGTTATTGTATTGACTACTATAAGTTATTAAAAGAATGATAAGAGTGTTTAATTGGTAAGCACTGCTCTCTCTCTCTCTAATAGTTGTGTGTTCTGTCACCTCCTGTTGATACGCATTGGGGCTACCTTTGTTCAAGACATTAATGTTATAATATACACTATCTTGTAGGCACTGATGCAATTTCTATGACAATTAGAATGGTACACATACCATTGGAGGGGACCAATAATGGAAAAATGAGACTTTAACCCAATAGTAAATCTTGTTTTCCGCACACTAATCAATTCAACTTCATACTAAATTAGGGGGAATAACTATTCATAGAGAGAGACTGATATGAATGAATTAGATCAAACAAAATTGAGTCCCTCATGGGTCAACACAGGGTGACAGCATGAACAGTTCATGAGATCATTTTTATTTATTTTGGCTCTTAATATTCAACGACCCAGATTGATCAATGAGCATAAGGGCCAGGTGGATAGAAGAGATGTTTATATACAGAACTTCTGTATATATTTCTCTATACAGATGACTTCAAATCGAAGTAACTTCCACTAAATAAGGAGAATGCAGATAGATGGATAGATGGATAGATATGTGGATTTTTCGGACCAGTAGTCCTCAGTCTTAATCCACCACAAGACAAAATTTGTAGCCATCAAAATCAGCTCATGAGAAACAAAAATTGGGATCTTTTCCCCATCCTTTGTGGATGGAGTGGTAGTTGTCATCTCCTTGGAATAGCCAGAATAATTGTTCACAACCTTTTTTCCCTTTTGAGAACAGACTTCTGACAGTAGCTTAGAGCTGGCACATATCCATTCTCATTCTACAAGGGAATGGGCAAGAGAAAGGCCCACAGCTTTGATGGGCTTCAAATTGTAAACATGGTGATGATGCCCTTATCTTCAAGCATTTGTCCATTTGTGTCAACTTTGTACAACATGTCCTTTGGATCATAGTATGGGTAAGGTTCTACATGGACTTATTTTTTTTGGGTAGAATACATGGATTCTTGATTGCCCAGTCGCCCAAAGGAAACAAAAATATATAAAATAAAATGGAGAGCGTAGAATCTATAAATATTTGTATTTGTACAATATTGTAGATATCTAGCTCATGTACCTTCTTTTCATACTCCATACAATTTTGCTAGTAAGATAGATTGGGGGGACTTTTTTTAGAACAGATTAAATTCAGCCTATAAAAGAGATGAGGCTAAAATGATGATAATAATTGATGATTACGATGACTGATGATATATACATGTATGGAGAATGTGTCTACTTGTTAGGGGGCGTTCCTAGAGAGTTTATTTCACTAAAGACTTCTTCAAATAGATATTTGATGGAAATAGACTATATGGCAAATATGGGTTTCCCTCCTAAATTGAATCAGTGTTAAGATGTTTTCTCTCTGGTTCAAAGAGTGAAAGGGAAGAGAATTGAAACAAATTTTGAACATCTAAAGCAGATAGGAGTTTTCTCTTTCTTTTTGTACACCATGTACAATGGAATCCGACCTTTTTCACCTCCTTATGGGAAACATAGAACGAAATATAGGTTAATAAATAAGTTCTGTGAGTATTATTTGGATGAATTTGTGGCATCTACTTGGAGGTGTATTTGTGGTTTTGATTGCTGGCCTTTTTTTTTATTTTAATATACTTGGCCTTTTAGAATTCCAATCATATTAATTTGATGGGGAGAATGCAAATTTGGCTTGATTGCTACAATAATAGAAGTGCCTTCTCACCCCCTAGGAACCATCTTTTTTTAGAATTCGAAATGCCATTTTTTAGAATTTCAACTACATCATGGGGAGACGGAGAGAGGGTCTTGAAAATTTGCCAGCATGACTTCTCTTTAGTGCTTGCAATCAAATATGCAACTATTCAAGTCCTAGCCAATCCACTGTGGTAGCTCCCCTACACAAAAATAATCAGGGATATCAATTTCTCGCTGCTGTTGGGGTGGGGCTTGGGAAGTGTGTGTATGGGTGTGGGTGAATGAGTATAACCAAAGCAAAGAAACAAAAATAAAAATAAACAACTAGGATCATGTGCTCTTTGCAAACCTAACTTAAAGCAAACAAAATTTGAATGCATTGATCTATCGTAGAGAGTAGACACAAGTGTGTTCATGGCATAGAATAAAGAGATAACCTAGTAGTTGGGAGTCCCATTCTCACCCGACTCCCTAGAGTTCGATCCCTAGATTCTCTGTCCTGATGTGCTAATGATCTTCTCACCAGTGTATGTAGGATTCACTCCCATGTCAGTCGAGTCTCTCAATGGCCTATCCATGCCTCGGCCAGTACCAAAAAATAAAAAATAAAAAAATTGTTCATGACTAATAAAGGATGAGCATTACAATGGAACGTGTGGCATTATGACATCATGGGAAATTACTCTCCTATGAGCCGAATGCATTTGTAGCCCAACTCTATGGTGTCCACTTGAACCCACCTTTGATTAGTGCACCTCCTTTCATACTCTTATCCTTTCATGATTTGGTATTATGCCCAATTTTATGCTCACCGAACCCTTTTATTTCCATTGAATTGAATCTTTTAAAAAAATATATGGTTTAAAGACCATTAAATATTAAGGCTATTCAATCTCTTATTTCAAGAAATAGGAGATAATCTGATGTTCCTTATTTTTTCGCTTGGCACTTATCCCTAAAGAGACCTTTTTATCTATCTTATCTTCCATGATATAAATGCATCCAAGTGGGTCCGTGAGTTGGGACTGTATAAGCACATTATGGGGTTTGCTTGTAGCTGAGACTTGTCCGATATTATAAAACACTTTCCAATTATATATATTAAAGCAAAGGAGGAGGTGGGCTGTGGGGGTGCCACATCATCCCTAAAAAGTCTCTCCTTTCAGAAAAATACTTATAAAATCACATAGAGCTTTGGGTGTGAGAGGTGGGCTGTGAAGGGTGCCACGTCATCGTAAAAAAGTCTCTCCTTACAAAGAAATATAGAAGAAAAAGTGGGCCACCACACTCATCTAAAATAAATCTCCTCCCTAAATCTCTTCATCTCTTCGTTTCATTCAAATTTTTTTATTAAAAATAACAAACTCACATCTTTATCATATCTCCTACAATTTCTCTAAACAACTTCTTCCATCCTTATCACACCTATCCTTTCTCCACTTCTACCAAGAAGTTAGATAATACCGTGGGATATTTCTTTCAAGTTAAAAATCAGACAAACAAGGCCACCTTTAAACACATCATGATGCACCTTAATGAATTAGGATAAGAGGCTCACTTTTAAATATTACATCATGTGATCCCACCAATGCTCCTTAGAACACACATCAACAAGGGCCTACTAACCAAATATTCAATTAGACACAACTTTAGATATTTGGATGTGGGCATATTTTTAGATGTTACATCATGTGACCCCACTAAGGATCATCGGAATGACACATCAGCAAGGTCCCATTGTCCAATTGGACACACCTTGAAGGAATTAAAATATGAGGCTCACCGTTAGATGTTACATCATGTGACCCCACCAAGTTATTTTTTCTTTTTTATTAAAGTTATATATATAATAAATATAAGCTACTTATTTATTTTTATAAAATTTGTTCTTTTCCGATAATATCTCAGAAAAGAATCACATATTTCATTATATTTTTTGAGCCCAGGCACCATACCTCTCCATTTAATTCTGTAAGCTTACGCTTGTGGGGCCTATCCTTGGTCCATCGAAATGGACCAAACACACGACCTCCCTAAATTGTACATGTCCACTAGCTTTTGGTTAGATCCGGATTTACTGGACCGTTGGATCGACTGCGTACCGGTCCGAATGGATTGTTGACCATTAAACTTTTGGGGCTAGATGGAGATGGTAGAAACCACGGTTGAGACCAATTTTTTTCAAAGAGAAATGTCCAAGTGAGTTCTTGAAATCCCCACACCACCACCTCCATGTAGGTCGCCAGGTGGGCTCCACCATAAACTTGAGCTTACCTTAACCTAAGCTTTAGTTTAGGAGAGCTGCCCCTATATAGACACACATTCATACTTGTGTAATGGTCAATGCCTTTAAATTCAAGAGGGCATTATGTTTTGTAAGTTTACTTCTCATTTTATATTTATTTTCATCACATGTTAAAAGATTCTAATATTCAAAGATAATAAATTTCTTTCTTTTAGACTTATTTTATCTTAATAATATTTTAAAATAATTTTTAAATTTCTAATATATTTTTACTTTTGGCCCGGGCTTAGCACGGGAGTTTGGTGCTAGTAATTATTATATAACTCCTGACTCTTTCAGCCAAAAAAAAGAAAACTCATGACTCACCAAGATTTGCAGAAGTAATTCACCTCACCAGGCCAGTAAGAACCCTTTTTTCAGTAGAAGTTTGTAAAGATGTGTTAGTTTTGTGCCCAAACTATTTCTAGTGGTTTAAGCTCTAAAATATCATGCATTCCCACTATAAAACCTTATAATTGGAGGAACCCCAACTGTCCATATCATAACATTAGTGGCCCACCAGACAACACTCCAAATCCCCATTTTATGGCGGCCAAAATCTATCAATCTACACAACAGTAACCTGTTTTTTTTGTAGAAGAAAACAAAACAAATAGCGTCAGAGCTTCATCAGTCCCAAAAGATTCACCTATATTTACACGAAATGAATCTTAATTCTATCCATAGAGAAGACTTTACAAATATATACAGACACTTATCTCTCTAACTTTCCTAATGTCTCTTAACACCTAACACTCCTATATCACTGATCAATCAGTGGTTTGATCAGTGGTAGAGGCACTTCGAAGTAGGATCGATCATTGGTCCTCAGGTTGGAAATCCCACTCCTTGAGCCATTCAATCATTCAATATGATAGGCTCCGTTACCTTCAATTCGATTCCCCCATCCATTGTGGGGCCATGATGGAAAACCTACAATCTAACAACCAAAAGAATGCATCATCATCCACCCACCAAAGGTATCATTTCTAGCAAATAAGCCAAAGCACTTCGTCTGTGACTTATAGGCTATTATGCATGGTTAGGAAAAGGATAAGGCAGTGACATGCTGATATAATAAGGATAGGGATTTTACACAGAAAAAATAAAATATTGAATACCATATGATACAATACTTTGTGCCTATTTTGAAGTGTTTGGGTAACATGGTTGATAAGACTAATCACTTGAAATACCGCCTTATGAAAAGGCAAGACACGGGTTTTATACATAATTAAAAAGCAAAGTATCGGATATAATAGGACACAATACTTTGTGCCTATCTTGAAGTATCTGAGTATCATAGTCTATAAGACAAATCACATGGCTTGATTCACTTGAAACTCAAGTTCATGAAAAGACAAGGACACAGATTTTACACATGAACATTGAAATATCAGATATGATCCAACAAAATAATTTGTGCTTATTTTGGAGTATCCAGGTATCATATTCTATAAGAAGAGTCACATGACTTGATTCACCTGAAACACTGGGCTCATGGAAAGCCAAGCAAACCGAATAGACGGTTCTGGTTGGTGATATTGATTGAGTGACCCCCAGTACCTTGGATTTTATTTCCAGTTTGGATGGAGGGTAGGGATACATGTTAGTGCCTGTTCAAATGCCTCGTTACATGTCTCAAAATGACCCACCTAGATAGATGAAAAAGTGCTGCCATAAGTTGAGCTGATTCTCTTTCCAAACATGATCAAAGGAACTAAAATAATAAATACATACATTATATAATAATACATTTGAAGGGGTCGGAATTGATCACAAGGGAAGTCTACTGGCCCCACAAATTGACCCTCATATAGGAGAAGATTCTCTATATTTAGACAATTTCTCAACCATGCACTTTATATATACAGAATCACAAGAAATCTGCAATATATTAAGTCATTGAATATTTAACTTTGAAGCCTTTAAATTAAGTACCAGTATGATCATTTTATCAAACTGAGGACTGGTATTGCACCCCCACCCTATAACATGCAAATCTGCCCAGCTCTTGTGTATCAACTGTTAAGCATCCAAGTGGGGCCAAATACATCTTAAGAATATAAAAAAAAATTAAAAAAGAATAGAAAGAAACGCAATTTTTCAGTTACATTTACTGATCATTACGAATAGATGCTATTACATGGCATACATAGATAAACATGTGTATTATAGACTAAAAAGTTACTACAAAGCCACCAAAAACTACACTTAGGAAAAGATAATACAAGCATCTGAGAGAGAGAGAGAGAGAGAGAGAGAGAGGAGAGAGAGAGAGAGAGAGAGAGAGGAGGAGGAGGAGGAGGAGGGACAATCCATATCAGCTCCGTAACAACAATCATAGCAATTCTCCTTAGAATCTACAGATCTCTAACTTCGAAGACATTACGATTTTTCACTACAATGTCATACATGTGCATGGATTTGAAGCGGGTGAAATCCTTTGGGAGGGAGATGAGATGAATAGAGGATTGCTTGTGGAACTGGAGGAGATCAGGGTCATGATAGTACCTCTCCCACCCAAGTCCAGACAGCTTTCTCTCCAGCGACGCGTAGGAGGTGATCACTTCATTGGTGGGAGTGTGGACCCAGGACCTTCCGGCGACCACTGCTCGACTGCCGCCCGTCCACCGGCTCTGTCGCCGGGTTCTCGACCAGGCGAACCACTCCATTCTTGAATACCCAGACACCAGACATGCTTGTTTCTATGTCAGTTTCTATCAGATGGAGTAGAAATGAAAGAAATGAAGGAGAAGAAGACGAGAAGTGAAGAGAGTGTTGGTTATGGAGTATTTTAGAGGAGGAAGGGTGAGGGGTTTATATAGAGCCAATAGAGGGGAACTTTGAATATTATAAAGGTAAATTTACATATAACCGGCTGCTATTCTTGGTATTTACAGATGACCACCTTTTTTATTCCTTTACATGCAACAACCTATTGTCCTTTGACAATATCATTAATCAAGAACAATTTCAGATCTTACCTGTCTAATTAGCTAGGGTTCAAACCTAAGCAAGCACATTTCCTCATTTGAGGCTGTGTTACCTCACTAAAAGTCATCTCCCCTCACCAGAGGTTCCCCCACCTCACCCGAGGGCTAACAGCCACCCTAAACTGAGTTACAAAAATAAAAAAGACAATATCATCACGTACCGTAATTCCTGTTTGGATAATTCACTTTTATAGTGAAGTAAAGTAAATAGTGACTTTAAGAGAAAAGAAAAGAAAGGGGATTAAATAAAAAAAAATTATCAAATTTCAAAAATCACCTCTTCTTTATAAGAAAAAGTAAAAAATATACTTTCTAATGCCACTAAATGACAAAAACGTATAAAATGGATTTTTTTTTTCATTTAGCACAAACATGATTTTACCCTTATCTTCACTTCACTCTATAAATAAATTACCCAAACAAGCAAAATATTCTTCTTTACCATTTTGAAATGGATTATTTTTCGGGTGTTAAAAATGGGTTGTTAGTAGAATCCACCAAAAAAAGGGATAAAAACACCCTTCTAACTATAGTTCACATCTACAATTAATTAATATATGTACAAGCTTTAATTTGAATATAAACTATGATAGTTTAAAAGATGGTAAAACTGAAATGGCTAAACTCTACTTAGTTTAGAGACAAGAATTGAGTTGGTTTTTAGTTTAAGCTAATTTGATTGGTTGAAGCACTAAGTTTACAATAACTACTTTAAAACATGATATTTTTACATTTTAGAAAAAAACCCAGTTATAGTTGTCAAGAAAATGGAAAAACCAAGTCAAGTCAGGAGAGAATGTATAATTTTAGGTAAAAACTAAAAATAGAGGTGTTTGCTTGTAAATACTAGAAAAGACAAGTAGTGAAGTCCAAAATTCTCAATTAAAAAAAAAAATATATATATATATATAGTAGGTTGGGCACATAGGCATGTTAGAGTTTGAATTTGCCCATGGAATGGCTAATGTGGGCCCCTTTACAAAAGGTATCTAGAATATACAATTGTATAGTGAGGGTGGGTGTTTCACAAGAGGAACCAGCTCAGGATACATGCGCTGTTTGTTGGATGTGGGTTTGGGGAGAAATGGGAAGAAGTTGGGGGTCTTGGGCCCAGGAAAGAGATGTTTATCCAGTGCTGAGAAAAGTGAATACATGAAGTGTTGGTGTATAGTAGACAGTAGACACTATACACTGAATGTTGGTATGTGAGCTTGATGGGATGATGGGTGAGGCCCACAGCTTGTTCCCGGCCTTGTCACAAGATCTCTTGCGCTCGGGTGGGATTGCTGGCTGGTCTGGTACGCCACACAAGTTCATTGAACCATGGAATAGAGGTCAACTTCATACATAGGTATGGTCAATGGCCCATCTAATGAATGGCTCTCTCTCCCTCTCTCTCACTCATGGCACCCAGTTTTGTTTTGTACTCTCTCTCATTCATGGCACCCGGTTTTTTTTTTTCAAAATAAACATCCACTTTTTGTCGAGCTAATCTGAATATACGACATAATAATCAAGGGAGGCACGCCAATAAAAAAGTTTGGTAGTAAAAGAAGAGAATACGAGGTATACAATATTACTGAATTGATCTTAACTTTTAGTTTTAAGTCTTCAAAGTTCAATGATTTTACATTGTGTAAATCTATTTTTGATAACATGCAACAACGAATAATGTCTAGATCGAACGGTGCAATGTTTGCATCAATGCCTATTCAAGATAGGGTCAACGTGGGTAAATGGATTGGATTAATCAAATGCAGGTCTTAACTATGAAAGTGGGTTGTGGAGAGAATTCTATATATAAGAAAGTGGGCCTTCAGCTGCCCAAATCAAAGGTTCCGACCCCAGAAAAAATTGGTATGTGCCCTAATGATGATTCATTCAGTTCATCCCTGAGGCCCCAATTCCGCCACCATATAGTATTCATCTGTCTAAATTAAGTATACTATGTAGGGTCTGGCCCGTCTGGTTCGGGTCTAATTTGAACTTGATTTGAGTTTGGATGTAGGATCTGTACACTGGACCCACGTAGACTCTGTTCCATTTCATTGAGGACCCAAACTCCTCTCTCTCTCTCTCTGAGAAACCATGAAGTTTTAATACACAATGTAGTATTTTGAAACCATTGAAAGTGGTATTTTGATTTGTCCAAAGGAGGAATTCAAAGAACCAGAAGAAAGAGTCATTGGAAAGGTTCTTGGTGGGTGGGGCTTTCGTGGGTCTTCTCATTGTATCTTAAGTATCTTTTTTTTAAGCTATTGACTTGCCTAACTATTGACTTTTCCTTCTTTTTGGTATTACCCACCGGCCTCTTGACTTTGAAATTTAGCTAATTAATTTGGTGCATATATCTAAATTATGAGGCTTGATTTGGTACGTACCCTACACACCCTAGTCTTGGCCACCAGATGATCCTAGATTGCCTTCCTACAATTGGACTAATGTGTGATTAGAGCTAATTAAACCCAAAAGTCACACGCCATCAAATGAACATCTATTCGAGCTGTTTAGATTGTCCAAAAATTTTCTCCTGCTCACTACACATCGGTGCCCTTTGTCATGCAAAACTTTGGGTCTATTCATGGACAACAACTCACATTACGATTTGGGCGAACTTATTTGGCTAAGATTTTTTTAACTCATAACAATGAGTTTAAATTAAACTGATACATGTTGAGACACGACACATGACAAAAGAATAAAAATGATGTAAAAGGAATAATACAAGAGAAAAGAACAAGCCAATTAGAAATCGCGAAAGTCTAGCAGTGGTCCACCATCATCATCGTCTCCTCAAAAGTTGCCTCATATTCCATTGCCAACCAAAAAGAGTTTACATTTCATGTAAAGCTTTACGACATCCATTGACAATGAAGCATAGTTTGATCATCCTTTAATTTGTTAGCTTGCTTCTTTCTCCCCATGCCACTTGATCATGTGACATGGTCCCAACACTAAGGCCATTTGGTGGGCACCAATGCTATGTTACCTTAGCCGATATTCCTCCACATCTAGCTTGGGTCGCTCAAGCATCTTTCCCACACTTTTTTCCTCTTTGAAATCTGCATTCTATGCTGTCGCTATAGAACATATATATTTGGCTTCAAGTTAAATGTGCTTAAGAGTATAAAAAATGAAAAATTAAGAAACAATAAACGCACTTACTAAATGGGTGTCAATGGGGCGCTTTGGTCGAATATAGGTTTGGTTGACCATGGTGGGTAAGATGTCTAGGCCAAACTTGATATGACCCATTTATTAATTGGGTTGGAAATGTCATCCTAGTTCCAACCAGATCGAGTTCACAGGTTAAAGTGCAATGAGTTGGGTTGGATTTGTATGATTCGGGAGGTGGAATCGCAAGGGGTTGCCCAGTTGGTTGAGTACCCCATTTTTCGCCTAACTTTCTGCACGGGAGATCAGGCTTCTTCCCCATAGCCGGGGCTATTCTTTGAGTAAGATATGGCTTCTTTCCCCATGGCTGAGGTCTCTCATGGGTCCTAGTCCCTTAGCTCAATACCAAAGAAATAATAATAATAATAAATTACGGATTGAATCCAAATCAGACCAATTTAATAACTCGCTTACAACTGTCAACCTGAATCTAATTTGGAAATAAAAAGGGTCAACGGTAATCCAATGTTCCAAACTGTTAATGTAACAGGAAACACAATGGAAATTAAGGGAATGCCTTCATTGGGAAGATCCTAGCCATCCAAGCTCTGACCTACAATAGATTGCTAATTAAAGGAAAAAAGGACTGAATTACTACTTGACTAGGGTCTCAGCCACAACAAAAGATTTTGGTATCATACTATATCCAGTGTGGGGCCTGTTGTTTCAATTAGTCATGAGTCATGATTAAATGTGTATAGCTTCAGACCTCCAGTTCCCACAGTTCTCATGTTAAGTAGTAGTATGGATAGATTTTATGGGCTTATGTATTCTCTCAACAATACTTCTTATTGAAACAATACAAGGAAAAAGTTTATACCTTGGGTTTGGAAAGGAAAGCTGAAGAGGATGTGTGGTCATTTTCATGGGTAAAAGAAGCTGCCAAATAAGTCAAGGTAAATTTCAGCCAAAGGGAAGTTGATTAAAGTTAAAGCAAGAACAACATGATTGTATATATAAAAAAATAGTAGTTTATGCCTAACTTTGATTTAACAAACAAATGGGTTGGGGCCACATGTACTGAAAGTGATATTAAGGAGGTTGAAATTACATAATATATGAGGACAAAGTGTTGCAAGTCAGCGCCTACTCTCAAAGCACTAGAGGAGCTGGGGTGGTGGAGAAAATCATGATAATGTTAGGGAACTGTATAATTTTGAAGTTAGATCGAATTTTGTTTGTAACTAAAAGTTTAAGATAGTGTAAATTAGTGAGTAGGATAAAGTAAGAGTACTCTTGTATTTTAGTGTGATTAAAAAAGATCATTCAGTATTGTTGCATTCAAAGTTTTCATAGTTTGAAGATCGTACGAGCAATTTTGTCTTTTAAGGGTGCTATTATATGTTATAAAGAGGAAAATTATTTTAATTTTTCGTACAGCTGACTTATGGTTGTTTAGTTCAACACATTTTCCTTGCGAAAAAAGAAAAATAAGAAATTGATTTTTTCAATAAAAAGGATTTCTATCTCTCGCGAGAAAGGTGGGAGTGTAGGATACCTCTCTTGTAGGGGAATAGAAATTCATTGGAAATAAAGTCCTTACGTTGCATAAATCGATCAGACCTAAAGGAGAGATGGGTATGAAAGGGCAACTTATCAAGTCTAGTGTTTTATTTCTTTGTGGTGATATTTTTCTTTCTCAAATATATGTTTGGGAGTAAATAATTCTAGCATATATCTATGCTTGGATGTGGCCTGCTACAATCAAAAGAACAATGAATTTGGATCTAAAATCTATTCTAAGATAACACAAGTTGATATAACTTTTCATGTTTCTATGTATATCCAGTGCAGTGGAGCAACAAATATGATCAAGTTAGCCTCTAACACATAACCTGCCCATGAATGACTCTGGCCCCAAGTCGATACTCATCTCATCTGATTTATATTCACCGTTGAATTAAATCTTCAAAATGCATGGTTGACAAATGATGAGATTTGAAGGATCAAGGGTGAGAATACTTGGATGGGGCCAATCTATTTTCCCCTATCTTAACCAAGGAGGCTGGCCTGCAAATTTCGAAAAGCCCCATATATGTCAATGAAATTTTCTCTGGTTTTTAACACAGCCTTTCCAAGAATTTTTCCTCTTTCCTATTAAAAAAAATAAAAAAATTAAAAAATAAAAAAAATCATTCTTTACCTAGTGGCCGCGGCAAGCAATTTTATTACTTGATTTTTAGACTTTTCCATCTGTCCTACCCACTTCTATTCTCGCTTATTTGCATGCAACCAACTGAGGCCTATGCAAAAGCAATTGTGAAACTCATAGTATGTGGATGTTAGTTAATTGCTGACCTTATAGCTAAAAAAAAGTTACAATTAGTGGCGGTCGCAAAGGGCTTTAGCAGCGGGTTTTTTCTTTTCCACCAGTAAAGCCCATAAATAGCGGTGGAAATATTTTTCCGCCGCTAAACATGCCGTGTTAGGTTGAAACTAACGCGGCAGATTTAGCTGCCAAAAAAATTTTCCACTGCTATTTGTCACTTTTTTTTTTTTTTGAGAAAACAAGCAGAAGAAACTGTGCATATTACAAATTTGAACTTTAGACCGTTTACTCCATTTTTTTTAATGATCTTTTAACCTCGTCCAAGTTGATTGTTACATAAATGCATTTTTCACCTACAAGAGTCCCTCCCATCAAAGTGGGACCTGCCTGAATCAAAGTTGGGACAGAATGGGGGACATAACCCTATCTAAATCATTTGATATGCCTTTGATTTTCATGCAAATCAGGCACATGCTTAAGTGATGTGATCTTTGATTTCATGTAGGTCCCTTGAAACATTGTCCAAAAACTAGAGAGATATAGAAATTTTCTTCTATAATATTGAAAGACCAATCAACCATCAGTTGATCGCCAAATCAAGGGCTACTTGTTCCTTTATGGACACATTAGGAATGATGATGATGCACGTATGAAAAGAAAAAGCAATCAGAGGTACAAATTGGGCCGGGCCGGTCCAGATTAAGTCAGGTTTCAGGGTTGCTCATTGGGTAGGCCAGCTCGACATTACCGAGCCCAACGAGCATTGTGATGACTTGGGCTTTAACATTTTAGGCCCATGTGATAGATTCCAGCCTAGTTTTCTGACCCAAGAATTAAATGAGCAGAACCTTACATACCCTGCTAAAAAAGCCCATCTACTTATATACACTTTGCAAATGGGCTGGGCCAAGTTGTGAATCTTGGGCCCAGAGACCATTCCCAATAGCTAAATGAGATTGGGCTTAGACAAGTTTGGCCCAGCCCAAGAACACCGCGATCCGGGTTTAATCTAGTCGAATGGGTCTGAAATCAGATTTGATTCATGTTCGGGTTGGATCATCGAGAATAAGGGTCCGACTCAAGTTGGCCTAAAACCGGCCCACCCAACCCATCCAAGTTACTATATATAATAATTCCCCTCAAAATTCAAATCTAGGGAAAGACTACCCACCAAAAATAAAACCATAAGCATGCATTGAATTCAAACACCCAAATCTGCCATGGCTTTCTACCAACAACCCAACAGTAGCATTGTAACCAAAATCCCCCATCTCCTAAAAAACTGTAATTCTGCCACCCAACTCCACCAAATCCAAGCCCAAATCATCCTCCACAACCTTCACCCCAACACCACCATCACCTTCAACTTCATCAATGCTTGCAAGTCTCTAGGCCTCTTGGACTCTGCCCTCAACCTCTTCAACCAACTCCACAAACCCCATGTCTTCATTTGCAACAATCTAATCAAGGCCTTGTCCCATGCCCAAATGCACAAACACTCCATTCAAATCTTCACCCAAATGCACAAAACCTCCATTCCTCCCAATAACTACACCTTCCCTTTCATTCTCAAGTCCCTCTCTGACCTCAGACACCTCAAAGGTGGCCAAGCAGTGCAGACCCATGCCATCAAACTAGGCCATTACGATGACCTTTACGTCCGAAATGCCTTGTTGGATCTCTACTCTTCATGTGGCGATATGAAAACTTGCGAATACCTGTTTGATGAAATGCCTCACAGAGACGTGGTCTCCTGGACAGTCTTGATTTCTGGCCACCGGAACATGGGCGATCTCGATGAAGCGTTGATTGCTTTTGAGAGGATGCAGTTTGCTGGGGTGTCGCCTAACCCTGTAACGATGGTGAATGCGCTAGCTGCATGTGCGGGCTCCGGGGCACTTGATATGGGTGTTTGGATACATGAATACATGAAAAGAAATGGGTGGGAATTGGATGTGATCTTAGGTACTTCTCTAATTGATATGTATGGGAAATGTGGGAGAATTGATGTCGGATTGGGTGTCTTTGAGGACATGGTTGAAAAGAATGTCTTTACTTGGAATTCGCTTATCAGAGGTCTAGCTTTGGCCAAAAATGGCGAAGAGGCAGCAACTTGGTTCTTTAGGATGGAGGAGGAAGGGATCAAACCTGACCAAGTAACTTTAATTGGAGTCTTATGCGCTTGTAGCCACTCAGGTTTGGTGCAAATGGGTCGACGCATTTTCTACTCAATAATTGATGGGAAGTATGGATTCTCCGCAAGCATTAAGCATTACGGGTGTATGATCGATCTTCTAGGACGTTCGGGCCTTTTTTATGAAGCACAAGAATTAATAGAGAGGATGCCTTTTGAGCCTAATAGTGTTATGTGGGGGGCATTGCTGACTAGTTGTAGAGCTCATGGAGATTTGAAATTGAGCGAGTTTGTGGCAAGAAGGCTTCTGGAGCTTGAACCTGAGAATGGTGCTTACTACGTTCTTTTATCTAATTTGTATGCTGAGATGGGAAGATGGAGTGATGTTGAAGAGGTGAGGAGGTTAATGAAGGAGAAAGGAGTGAAGAAGGATGTGGGAAGTAGTTCTGTAGAATTAGAACCTAAAGAACAAGCTTATGAATTATTAGCACCATGAAACTAATTGCATCCGGTGTATGTTTATTCCTTTTTAAACTTGTCTACTATAAATGTATATTGGCTGGTACATGTTGGGTTATGTTTCGATTTGGCCTAACAAGATTTCGAGGGAAAACCATAGCTTTTCTTGGACTGACTATGCCAGAGTTTGTAGTATACTGCTGTAGTTATCAAACTTGGAAACAGATGATGAAAACCAAAGCAAGAACCTTTGCATTTAGAATACTATAGTTACAATACTATTTATTTATATCGTGTATCAAATCTGAGAAATGGGAAATGTGAAGCATGGGTGTCTCCAGGCAGGGACAACAGTCATCGTTTCATCTCTAGTCACTGCACATCCACTGCCTCTTCCCTGCCGAACCTGTTTGGATGTCCCTAGCAAAGCAGGGAAAGCATGATACTTTACCCAAATTTGGAATTTATTGTACTTTGGACCTATCATAAGCTTATGGGATGTGGATTTGCGGTGGATGAACAGTATCCTGGCAAACCCAGTCCTGATTTTTCATGATGGGTATCCCATGCCACCAAAATATGTGAAGGACTTGCAATTTTCTGGGAATCCTAAGGTCCCTGATAGAAGGAGATTAAGTTGCAGATTCCAATAATGCAGACTTGGGATAATTCTTTCTATACCCACCCAATGCAAGTAGTTTGATGCTCACATGATTTGTTAATTCACAACAGGGATGGTCTATCCCAGTACCTTTTGCAGATAATTTTAATTAGAACAACAGAGAAATTGGCTCGGCTATTATTTCCTACTTACCTTAATAGTCACATGCGTATGTCAACATTTTTGTTTTGAACTGCAGTAATTACTCTCCCCACTTTTTCATTACTTTTAGAATCAAAAGCAGCAGTTGGCTTGGCTTTAAAAGAAACCAAAGAATTTGCCTCTACTCAAAGCAAGGAATACCCCTACATCTTCCTTCATCTCCTTCACTTATCAACATAATTCCATGGATTTTAACCGCACTTTCTGCCTTCTCATCGGCTTCTCTGCACCATATCTCATTTTTTCAAACTTGAGAAAGTGCCAGAGGCGACAAAATTTCAAGGAAAGATTGAGAATCATAGCAGAGATTCTTGAACATGCTGAGGAAAGGGTGATTAGGTACCAAGAAAGACATGACAGGATCCTCAACCAGATGAATTCATACTACTTCTACCATAGGGAGTTGGAAGAAGCATTGGCGGGTGCTCGAAAGGCCATGAACGAAGCTCTCGAGTTCTCTGTCAGCCTACGACGGATGCAGATGAAGCTCATAAGCTCATCCCCAGATGAAAATCTTGACGTTCTCCAGTTGGATCGGAATTATAGAAATGTAGCTTGAAAGATATTGGTTTAGACAGAAACAATAACCTGGTAGAAGTTTTCTTTCTTTAATTTGTTTTCTTCATCACCAACTTCAGTCCTTCGGTGGTTGGATCTGTTGCTTATTTTTTCATTTTTTTGGCTAGAAGGATCTGTTGCAAATTGCTCAAAAAGGATTTGGAGCCTGTTGTTGGCATTTATTCATTACTCATGTTGCTAACTGTTATATGGTCTTGTTACATATTCAATCATGGTCTGTATAGTTTCCAAAGTGGGGCCTGCCATCTAACGGCCCTGCATTGTTTTTGCATCCAGCCTACAGCCTATAGTGGTGACAGCAGGGGATCACAACCATCCATCAAGTCCATGGTCAGAGACAACTGCAATGAGAGCAGAAAAATGAGAAATCAGGAAGAGCTTCCAGGCCCTCATATTTACGTGGGCCAAGCCCGCTCATCTAAACACACTCTCAACAGCCCATTTATAACCCATCAAAACAACAATTAACAGTCTACTTATCCTGTTTTGCATCAAATAAGCAATACAATGCAATACAGTAAACAATATGGATTAAGCAAAGTGTTAGCATCACAACCATCAGAATATTTGTCCAACAGGTCTCAATTAAAAATGGCCCATCTTAACAGTTCAGCAGTTTGCTAGGAAATTTACAAGATTGTTTTGCCTGCGGTGGGAAGAGATGTTGGGCCTAGGCCCAAAAGTCCCAAAAAAAAAAAACAAACAAGCAGGACTTGCAAAGTAACTGGGCCGAGTAACCCGGGGTAGCTTTAAGCTCAAAAAGGAATTTTAAACTATGATCCAAGTAGTGATTGTAGCCATGAATGGACCCACGAATATAGAATCAAAAGAAGAAGCGGATTGCCACAGCACTTTGGACTTGGGTGGCAAGGAAATACATTTGTGGAACAACACAGAAAGCAGAAAGATCAGCAGCCCTGTAAAATGTGTTGGATCAACACACCCTATGTAATATCTTGGACCCATCTCATCAACAAGGCCACAGAGTCTAGGGTACTTAGGAGCTAAATCCAGAATTGTGTAGCTCTAAATTCCTAATTAACGTGGACAACGGACCACTGCATGAATTAGATGTGGAATCAAGTGGGTCACACTGTATAATGTATATATGTGCAGGATATAGATCAGCTGTCCACTAAAAATCTGATCCATCGATTCCTATCCAAATCTCGCTTAAGTACCACCGGTGGCCCTATTTTTTCATGGCTGATCCAGACCCAGCCACTCCTTGGAGATCCTGACCTGTCCCGACCCACTCCATTTAAGGGGTAGGTTTGATGGCTTTTTTTTTTTTTTAATGAGCCCACAGGTTTTGAGAAAGTTCCAACTTTTTGCTATCCCGCCCCATTATACCGATCACAAGCCAGTGGGGGCAAGTACAAGTTTTTATCATACCAAGTTTTTACTATACCGGCCCATTTTACCTCAGAGGTTGGCTTGGGTAATTTAATAACTTGTAGTAGACTTGGCAAAGAAAATGTAAACACACCAGTTAAAGGAGTTGTGGGTTCAAACTTCAAATGCTTCCTCATACAGGGGCAGACCGAGGCACGACTGCACAAGCACATGGGTGCGGTCACACCCGTTTAAACCATAGTGCACTTCAAAATGTCCAATAAAAATTATAGATCGACCCTCAAAATTCACTTGAAAATCCTCAATTTGCCCCCAACACCAAACTACTCCCTCAAGCGAAAATGTCACGTTTTTATGGTTAAAAAAAAAAAAAAAAAAAACGTCTCCAGTATCAAATCGAATCCGTTTTGTGTTGCTATCAAGTACTTGACAGTTTTTGGAATACAACCACAACAATCATATAAAGCCTATAACAGCATATTTTTCATTCATCAATGCCAACCCACTCACACCCATCTAATAGAAAAACAGCTAGTACAGTAACAGGAAGACAAATATTCATACACCTGTGTGCCTAGAACCTTTTTCTTAGAAGTTACAATGTTTGTTTTGCATCAATTCCCAACCCCAAATGAACCCCCCCAAGCTAATTGTTACAAAGCTAGTCTGCCCCCTTTCCCCTTGGTGCTGTTGACTGCCCACGGCAATGCAAGTGGTAATTCCAACAAATTCCCAATCATCTTTGTCCTTCAAAGCGGGTGATATGGCACATAACCGAGCGTGGACTTCACATCAGTGACTATATCACTGCACCTCATCAGGAGGGTCAACAACTGATGGGAGATGTCTACTGCGCTTTCCTTCTTACCCTCTCCCTCATTATAAAGGGCCTGGTGCGCATGTTGCGGTGCTTTGCTAAAATGACCGCGGCTCTCATGGAGGTCCATAGCATGAGAGAATAGAGGGCGCAGTGGCAATGGTGGTGGTGTTAGAAGCACATCAGGAAGTCGTGAAGGTTGAAGAAAAGGCAGCGAATGTGGCGGTGGGGAAAGTAACATATCAGGATTACGAGAAGGAAAAGGAAGAGGTAATGGAAGAGGAGGAATAACCATCGTTGATTTTATGTTGTTAATATTAACATCAAATGCCATGGAAGATGATGGTGCTCCATCTGCACTACTACCAATGTTACTACTACTAGCCATCATCTGTTCTCCCTTACTATCATCACCACCTAACAAGAATTTTACACGGGGGCTATCTTTTGCAAGGACAGCCGCTGGAGGCGCCTCATCACCTGATGGCTTCTTCAGGCAAGATTTGAGCTGCACAGATGTCTGCCGTTGCAGCCTTGGCTCCCCAACAAAATCACTGCTGCTGGGCCTAGGTGGTGAGGCATCATCAGCACCGTTGTCCACACGCCGCTTCTCCGTTTCAGGCAGTTCCAAAGCTGACAACTCAAGTTCCCGAAGGATGTACCTCACCTTCACCTGGCCAAAGAGTGAGTTGTTTCGGATGGCATGGTTGTAGGCTGCTTGAGCATCAGACTTGTACTTGAAGACAATTCGGCATGTCGATGATCTCCAATATACACGCATCCCTGATAGATCGAGAGGGCCATATCGAGCAAACCTTGCCTTCAGCTCTGGGGCTGATGGTAGTGTTGTTTTAGGAGGGAATTTCATCACTAAAGCAGTGGGTTTAGTTACCCGAGCAGGCAGTTCTTGTTTCTTCGCGGGATCCATTTTAGTTGGCTGCGTGGGAGCCACTGCTACTGTCTCTTTCTGCCCTACTTTCTTCTGTCCATCCAGTGCCTTCTGACCACCGGCCTTCTTTTCCAAGGCCAGTTGCTTCAGATCATTCAGTTTTTTCAACCTCTTTGCAGACATTTCCTCCTGTCGATCAGAAGGGCCCCGCTTCCGCCCTGCTTTTGAGGGATCATCAAGCCTAGATGGGCGTTTCAGAGATTTCGAAGCAGGAGCCTCCTTTCCTTCTACCGTCGGAGGAGCCTCAGCATTTCCAGTGCTCAGTTCTTGCAATGCACTACCCACAACAGATTTAGCAGCACCAGGTTCAGATGTTTCAGACTCACTAGCCGGCGGTAAAACCAAGCTCTTTTGATAAACAAGCGATCGAAATTTAAGGAAAACTTGACGAACAATGGTAGGACTATTGCGTTCAATAGCATGAAATGGATCGAGAGCAAGTGCTAACAGATCATTCACCAGCTTAGGAAGTTTAAGCTCAGCATTTACAGTATCCACTTTTGAAAACAGTGTGGCAGAATCGGACCTGATTCCATCTTTCCTTTCTGAATCTATCAGTGGATGCTCCCGGCCATCCAAACCAATCCCAATAGACTTTCCTGCTAATTTTCTTGATACCTCACCATCTTTCACGATTTTCGGATGCTTCCGTTGAGGATCCAAGCCTGTTTCCAAACCAGCATCTTTCTTCTTCTTCTTTTTCTTTTTCTCCCCCCTGATGTATTTCTGTTGTCCCAAATCAGCCTCAATTGTGCGTTTAAGAGACTTTGTGATCTTTCCAACCACCACATCCCCACTAGATGTTCCAGGAGCCCTACCAGAGAGAGAATCATCAGCAGACATGGATAACCTTCCAACATTGCTGTTTCCCATCACTTGATCCCATTCACGATTATCTTCAACAAATATACCTTCCACCTCTTGTCTGACAGTTTTGCCAACACCATCCACGGTGCTAAGTGATTCTGATTTGCCCAAGTCAGTGATTATGCTTGTGGTTCGGATTGTCTCATCCAACTTTGTTCTTCCAGTCATCTCTGGTGATGCATCCATCTGCTTAGCCAGAGACTCCATTGGCAGTTTCCCTTCTTCAGTTCCTCCTTGCATAGAGAGACCTAGCCCGACGGCTGAAGGCTGACTCATCGGAAAATCAACAGGAACTACAGTTGGTGAAATAACAAAATCCTGAGACACGACTGAATCTAACTTAATAGCAGGTGTTCCATATTCCTGACTGACACCCTCTCTTTGTGCCTGTTTTGTCGAAATTGCGTGCTTCCCTGGATACGCCGGAGCTCTCTTCTGTAAGACATAATCACCAGATGGAAAATTGCCAGATGCCTCTTTGAAAGCCAATGAGGGTACAACATTTGCCTGGAGTTGACCAGCATGATAGAATTCTTGCTTTGCAGCTCTCTTCTCATTCAGCTCATCTCTCCGTTTAAACAAATATTTATCTTTCTTCAACAATCCCTTGACTTTCAAAGGCTTTCCAGAGTTCTTCCTTTCACCCAAAGCTTCGGCAATAACAAGAGGACCGCTCAAAGGAGCTGGTAAAGAATGGTACCAAATGAATGGATTAGACATGCAGAAGCTAAAAGGCAAGGTGTTACTTTAATCTAAAAACCAAGACCATTTTACAAAACCACAAGGACATAAGAAAATAACAATATCATTCAAGAGCACATCTCAATAAGCAGATACTTAAACTCAACAACCGAATGCCCTAATTTCCTAAATTCTATTAAGAAGGGATCTGACTGGACTGATGGCTTGGCCCAGGCCAAGATATTAACAGGCTAATGGGCATGCCCAAGATTTCTTCTTTGCATAATGCACAGGCTTGGACCAAGGGAAAAAATCTCACCAGGCTAGAGCAGGGCCATATATAAATAAAGGGGGATTGAGCCTCAACCCATATGATTAGGGCCCAATGTCAACCCATTGCAACTGCTATCTCTAATTACTAGATCAAAATTATATAGTACATGTATGAAGGGTAGGTGTGTAAATGAGACAAGTATAGGCTTAGCTTGAGCTTTGCTTGAACATTAAAACAAGTCACCTTGAGCTCAAGCCAAGCCAAGCCAAGCTGAGTTTTTCCCAGCTTGAGCTTGAATTGGATTACGTAGAGTTGGGCTTCATAGTACAAAACCGAGCTTCAAGCTTGAGTACAAATGTGATCAGAATACAAGACCAACTATGCCAGTCTTAAGCTAGGTTTAATTAAGCATATCAAATAGCAATTGAGTGAAGCCTGATCCAGCATAAAATATATATATTTAGGAAAACTTTCTCCTTGGCAGTTGGCACCACTTCTATGAGCACTAGCAGAGGGCTGCTATGCGGTATCCACTTTTGGTTACACAAATCATGAGGAATAAAGAGAGAAAAGAACTCTGCTTAAGAGGGGGAGTCGAACACAACTTTATTCATCATATAAGAGACCTAGGTTCCAAGTGTTTCCTAACCATTGAAATGTTTCCATTTGAGCTGGGCCACAAGTTCAATTTTCACAAGACAATCAAATTGGTTATACCACATGGTGAGAGTGCTGCAGAACTGAACACACTGAAGATGGAGTTGTTGGACTGAATAGTTCATCTAACCAACTGGACCAGGGGTCTTCCACTCTTTTGATAAAACTATTTTCAAAAGAGGACTGTCATCAAGATACCAAAACACCAACTAAAACCAATGACTGGTTCACTTCAGTCAGAGTCAGCAAGTCAACTCGACTTAGAGAGCACTCAGTAAAACAGAGTCCGAGAGTTTTCAAATATTAAAAAAAAAAAAAACTGTAATTTTCTTAAAAAGAAAAGGTGATAAAGTGGTTATGAGGGCCTCTACCCAAGTAGGTACCACAAAAGTAAACGAAAAATAAGGAAAAATTAATCGCAAAACAAATATCAACTCCAAATGCAAAATACTGCCCATAGCTAGAGAATTGGCAATAAAAAGATTCTGGAAAAATATTGATAATTCTCTATGCTGATAGGTAACCATAGATATGTGGTCTGGGCCCACTCAATCAATTGCAATGGACCCCAAATGAATCCAGAGAGTCGGGCATGAGTACATACAGATACCTGATGCCCACTAACAGCTTAAAAATGTGGATTTTATGTTTGATAAGTTCTCTCGGAGTGTGACAGTGATCAGATCAGGATACGAAGGCCTCGCTAGAGATATATTTTCACATGCACAGTGATGTCCTGGCCAGACGAACTTGTCTGGGGATATAGATTGCTAAAATAATGATCAGAGCAGATACTGTTCACAGATAAGAACAGATGGAAGCCTTGATGAGTCACACAGTTTGTAGTAGAAGCACAGTGCGATGAGGCCTGCCTGATTACATCTTTTTTTTTCTCTAAAATGTGGTTTCTTTTCCCATTAGTTGTTTCATGAGAAGAAAGAATAAGCATCATTTTCTAGAAAAACTGAAACTCCATTGTGATGATCATGATATATTGGAGCAGGTATAGTTCATTGGATATTGATAAATGAACTCTTATGGTGTGGGATCACAGTTCTTTTAAAGAACACAATGCATTTTGCAAATATTAGTTTGTTATATAAGCCTGCTTTCTGTCTATGACATATTTTAATTGGCTCCATTTTGTTTCTTGCTTTGTACCTGTACTTGAAGTCTTTCCAACAAACGAATTTACTGTCATCTATCAAAAACTGGACAATAGAAGACATTAAAGATGGAAAACATATAAGTTTCCCTTCAGTAGCCAAGTAGCAGCGAAACAATTGCACAATTGATTGCCAAGTACAAATAAAAAGAACGTGATACTATGAGATAGACAAATCCAAAATATTTACTAAAAAAAATATCAGTAATAATTAGTTTACCATCAAGTTAAAAAATAAAAAAGAGAGGCGACATTTAAATATAGACCACCATTCTTAATCTCATAATGCACAGCAAAAGAACAGAGTAATAAATATAAAAGTAAATGAAATAGTTATGAATACCTCGAGGTGGAGCTCTATCAGGTTGTTCCAATACCCCAAATGCATCACGGGAAGGTCGTACTGGTTCCATCCCAAATGCCTGAGCATATGTCTCATCAAACTCCTCAAAAACAGCTTTCCGATAAGCAAGAAGCATAGCCATATTCTTAATCCAATCAATACTCTTATGGTCCCCCTCAAAAGGCATCAATGCTGCTCCCTCTACAAAAGAAAGTACCTCATCAGGCTGAAAGCTGTCTCTCGCCTTATCAACCTGCTTTCCTGAATAAACCCCTCCTGGTTCAAAATCAAATACATCAACCACAAAATAACCCGGCACAATGGCCGGGCGGAAATTGAATGGGTTCCGACACCGGCAAGCCAACCCAAGAGCGGTTCTCCTGCTCGCCTCATCAGTAGCCTCTTCCACAGCCTTCATGAAATTTCTTGAGTTGGTCTGTCGCGACTTTTCCGCATAATTAGGTTCAAAATGGATAAGTTCCGCAGGGTCAAACCACCCATAACTGCTATCACCAAAGAAGGCAACTAGCACATGACCATCTCGCCGCATTCTTCGCACAGAAGATGATGCAAAGGCTTCATTGAAGATGTGGCCCGGCCACCATGGATGGGATTTTACCTTTCCCCACACCATGTCACCATATTCAAACCCATAGCTCAAACTTCCCCCTCCATCCAACACCCAAGTTCCCGAAATAGCATCAGTACTGTCATCATGATGAGAAGAGTTCAAATCATGATCCCTCCTTTCCTTTACCACTTCCATGTCACTCTTAGCTGATGTCCCCTCCATCCCACCATTTCCACCATCAAAACCACCAATCCCACCACTGAAATGCAAGCCCTCAGCATTAATATCAGATACCCTAGCTGCCATTTCCCTCTTGATTTTAGAACCAGGCTCCAAAGAAACCCTAACCTCTTCAGACCTAACCACTTTACACTCCATTTCATCAAATAAATTATCATCTCCCCTGTCATCAATTTCTGTTTTTCTCTTGATTTCTCCATATCCAGATCCAGAAGAAACACTACCACTACCTTCTTCAGATCTGACCACCAAATGCCCAATCCCGCCATTTCCACCTCCAAAACTGCCATTTCCACCATTAAAACCCAAGCCTTCAGCTTTAACAATAGAACCCCCAACTTCAACTTCATCACTCTCCATTTCCGACTTCCCAACCTCAAAATCACCACCCCCACCATCCAAACTCATCTTCCCCTCCAAAACCCTAGTTCCCTCAGACTCCACAGCACTCAAACCCCCACTTACCGACACTCCACCATCCATGTCTCCGCTATCAAACCGCATCTCCGCAGCCGAATCATCAGAACCCCTAGTTTTTTGGGGGATTTCGACATCGAACACAGATCGATCCGCGGAGACAGAGAGCGAGAGAGATTCCCCATCGATTTCGTAGCCGCTCATGATAATTGGTATCATGTCGTGAGCAGATATGGAATCAAAACCCTAGAAATCGGTCGCGGGGATCGGAAAGGATGAAACCCTAGATATCTGAAATCGACAAAGGCCATACCTTTTCTTCTTCTTCTTCTTCTTCTTCTTCTTCTTCTTATGGTGATGATCGACGAAGGAGATTGCTGTGAGCTAAAGTGCGCATTGCGCCGCTGCGTAGGTTAGAAACGTGCGCCGGAGGAGCGAAGAGGGGAAGATGTGAGGGTTTGGCGGTGGAAGATATAAAGAGCGAAGTTTGGGATATGCAGATAAAAGAGACGAAACGGTCACGTGCCCGAATTTCACACGTGCGGAGGGAGATCAGGCCAGTGGGCCACAGGTAGAAACTGGCTTGTTTTTCTTTTCATCTCCACCGTCCATCAGGTGGGTCCCACATAGATAGATCTAGGGCATGCTGAGGAATGGGATATGGGGGTGAGCCCGCAGTTGTGGAAGTGCACTCCTTTAGCCACCTCTTTTTGAATTTAATGCTAGTCCCACTTCTTTTTGTCATGTAAGACCACTTACCTCATGTACTCAAAAATAGGTTGTAAGTTTACTTTACAATCGAGTTTACTTCACTATCTCTACCATTTATGGTGTCTTTTGTCTTTACTTTACATAGACTTATAAATATATGTAGTCCCTGTCATGGAACTTGTGGGTCCCTCTTATTTAGCAAATTGGGGTGTCATTAACTTTTATTTTTCAAGCTCATTACCTTAAGAAAAAACTTTATAACGAGGGAAACCTTTATTAATCATAGAAAAAAAAATTCAAATCCAATCCAATAGTGAATAAAGATTTGATGAATATAAAAATGAATCCAATGCTAGATCATGGAGGATAAGAATGCAAAAGGGGTAGCACTGCACTTATAAAAGGTGGGCCCAAGTGGCCCCATAGAGCTGGACTGCATATGCAGTTCACTCATAGGATAAGATTATCTATTTATTGTCATCCACTCTTTTTTGTACCTTGGGCATGGAATTAGGCCCGTTAATTTAACCCTTTTGACAAGAGGGCTCCACTTGATCAATCCCACCAATCCTCGCAAACATGGGGCTTCTTTTTTTGTCCTAAAGCCCCAAGTAGAGTAGGGCCCAGTTTTGAAAAGCCCACGACCTTAAGAGCCAAGCTAGGGCAAGACGCAGTCTAACTTAACCGAAGCTAGCCACTTCTCTTCACTAATTATCTCTAATATATATTATATAAATATGTGTGTATATATGTATGAGTTACGGTACAAAACTCCCCAGGCGTTTTTCTAAAAAAAAAAAGGCCCCTCTTTTAGCCAATAAAAGTTTAACACGTGTCATCGGTGATACACATATCCGATTCTCTCTTCTAAATATTCTCCTATAAAAGTGGATCTCTTAAAATACTAATAAATCATTGGCCGTTAGATAGGGCAGAAACTCTCCTTATGAGATAGGGGAGTTTTTGAAAATTTTCCTATATGTATATATATATATATATGCCCTTTCTCCATTAACATACATCAACTCACCACCCTAGCCTTCGCCCTTATTAAGGATGTGGTAAGGGCTGTATGAGTGTAGGCCCCTTTACAACTCTAGCTCAATCAGCATAAGTGAGGGTAGGATAGGGGCTGACCCGGCCTTTGACAACCTTGCAAATCATTCACATATTTTAAGAAGTTACTTACAATGGCTCCCATATGTAGATTCTTTCTATTTATATACTCAAGCATTAACAGTCCCTTGGAAAGGGAGATAACCTTATCACTTATCCAATCAATAGGTTGAAGATAATAATCATTTTAAGGTTTTACATTTCTTGGCATCTCTATAATATGACCCCACCCCCATATTGCTCAGCTGAATGTAGCATAGGAAGTCGATTCATCACCTTGAACACAAAAAAACCCTCTTCCAGTGGCACTTGGGGATCACATCCTATTAATTAATTGTATCTCTGTGATTTGCTTACTTAATGATTGCTCACAAGAATATGGCCACACTTAAATAGGAAAATATTATCCTAGGAGTAACTACAAGTGCGTTTTGATAGTCTTTTCATTATATGATATGACATCATACCAATTTTGCACACATTGAAACTTAATTTACAATCAAATCTCAATAAAATTTATAGTCACGATGCAATCGTATTTTAAAGCTGTTAAATTATGGGATAGAATAATCTGGTAGGGTTGATTTCTTGGACCCACCTTATCCATGAAGAGACCTTTCAATCTACATTGCTTTCATTAGTAAACTTCTGTCTAAGTAGGCCCTGTGATCAAGATTGCATGTAAGTTACATGCAGTTAGTTTGTAGGAGAACAATGCCCCCCACTTAATGATCTAAAATGGTCCACAGAGGACTCTTGGTGCAGTTCATTTGAATGGTCTTTATTTAGAGATCCACATTCTTTAGAATTGCCATTCTTGGTATAAAAAATAAGTTTCTCAGAAATTTAGGTGAAACTTAAATCCAACCTATCCTTGATTTTTGCTTGTTTGGTTAGGAACATGGTGTTTATTTTATTTTGTTTTTTTTTTTTTATGACATGGGTATTCCGAAGGTGTTTGATTGTATAGGACTAAAATCCCATCGGTGGCACCCACACAAACGCACACCGGATAAATTTGATTAGGGACATACATAGTGTGCATGCGTGTGTGAGCTCCAATCTTTAGTAAAAAAGAAAAAAATTATCAAATTTAACTCATTTATGGGAAATATTCACTTGGTCATCATGCATCACAACTGCACATCACTTGTATTCAGAGGTGGGTCCCGCCTTTTGGATGGTTTGGATATGCCGTGCACCGGTGGCTTTTTTCCACTCATTTTTATACCTGTTTTAACCCACATCCTTACATGGCTTGTTCACTCACCAAAGCCTGACCCATTTAGTAAACTGAGTGAATATTGGTTGGGTTTAACCCGCATAACCTCATTGTTAACCCAACCCATTTGTATCTTGCTTAGACCATTTGCTCATTCTCAGATGAATTGCTCAAAGGATCAAAATCGTTTGAGACCCAAAGTTATCTGGGCACAGTACTGCTCCAAGTATATGGTGATATTGTGTCTTTCATGCTTTTGGTCCTTTGGACCTAGTGGGTGGAGTCAACTGATTGGGAATGGTGTTATTCTTGAGCTGGGCTGAAGCATGTCAGGTCCAACCCACATTAGTGGGCTTGGTCCACTGCCCTGACAATTGTGCCCATTCCCAGTCTCATTTGCAATATTGATTATATGTCAATTTATGCGAACCAAGTTGAGCTAAGCGGCTTTTTTTTTCCTCATACCCCACCCAAATCATGGGGACTTGGACTCAAGACGTACAGCCCACACAAGTGGAAAGAGAAGTTCACAAGGTGGGAAGATTGGTATATCCAAAGATTCCTAGATAGCCGGGTGACATGCGGGCTCACTAAACAACCCCTTGAGTAGGGTTGTAAATGGGTCCCCGATTCTCCAACAACCCGAAGGTTTCGACCCATTAGGTTCTGGATCTGGGTCCTTATTTTGGTCCCGATAAGTAAATGGTTCCAGTTCCGGATCCACAGTGGCTCAGACTCGTGGACCCGGGACCTGACCCAATACTTTAACCTAAATATTTTATTATCTATATGTTACATGAGAACCCCTCATTTTAAGTTTCTAATCTAATCTTCCGCCCCCAAACCACATGTTATTGATAGACAAAATGTTACATTTGCTTTGCAGGTGATCCAATTGAATTACGAAAAAGCATGATTGTTTTTTTTTAAAGGAAAAATACAGGTATTAAGGTCCAGATCCGGAACCATGCCCTGAACCGGATCCAGACCCGCCTCGCATACGGTTCCGGTTCTAGTTCCGGATCCCATTAATATTATCGGGTCCAGTTTCAAAATCAGTTTTCTGGTCCCCCCCCCCCCCCCCCCCACCCCGAAAACAGTTCCGGTTCTACTCTGGACTCGGACCGGAACCGACCCGTTTATAACCCCACCCTTGAGAGACCGAATGCCCTTTCTGCAATGAGGGAGAGTGCGTAAGTTAAAGAGTCATTCGACAAAAATGATGAGGACGACGAGGACGCCGATGACTTGTACACATGGCATTCATGTACTTAAATCGAATCCCATCAAGAGATGTGCCCAACCGTAGATGGCTAGTAGCCCGAGTTGAACCCATTGCATGATTTGAATTTTGAACTGCTTGAACAATGGAACATTTGAATCTTGGAAATAGATAAATTTAATGATTTTTTGTATTTAACTAAAACACCAGGGGTCTATTTGTTTGCATAAATTACATAAGAATTGAATGCATATGAATTCATACCACAAGTGGTTAAAATTGAAGATCTAAGGTGATTATATATATAAATTATAATCAAACAGCTTCCTCTTTAATAGAATGCAAATTAAGGTAGGATGGAAAATGAATACCTAGTCTTCACTCCTCATCTCATATCATTCACACCCCCACCTCTTTAATGAATTCTTATATGGAGCTCATTTGACCGTAAATTCCTATTATTCAACAAACCCACCAAAAAAAATGATCATCAAACAACTAAAACTGCATAATCAACCTGCTTCTCCAAGACTTAAATCTTTATTAAACAAATAATTAAATAAATAACTCCAAGCCTTGGCCTAACAAAGGGAATAAGGCTTCAGACTTTTTTTTTCCTAGTGGGTTTGCAGTATAGATATTCCAATTAAATTGTTGGACACTTTTTCTGTTCTTGACATAGCACAAAAGCATGAAGATTCCCTTCTGGTGGCTGCACTTGTTTGTTACAAAAGGTCTCCAGTCTCCACAATGACAAGTGGAAATCTTTGTTTATTTGGACCATAGAGCCGATAATTTATCTTATAAGAATTGAGATGATATATGCATTATTGGAACAAGTGCTCTTACATAGTTACATTGGATGCCCAATTTAGTCATCCAAATTCCAACCCCATTTTGCATACATTACATCAACCCAACCAATCAAATCATGGGCTGAAGGTCATTGTTTCAGAACTCACTTTGAGTTGCTTGATTGATTGGACTCCACTTGATATATAGCTCACCAAGCTGGGGCAATTATATAACTGAGTTGAACCTTGAGTACCTGGTAAAATCTTAGAGTAATTACTTGACTCAATGACCTTCTCAGTCCAATTGTTTTTATAAATTTAAAATTGAAAATGGGCTATCTTGCATAGAAAAAAAAAACTAAGAGAGGCATATGTAAGACATCTACAAGGTTTTCTCTTTCTTCTCTTTTCTTTTCTTTTCTGTTTTTTTTTTGGTGGGAAGAAGGAGAGAGGGCTTTATGGCTATAGAATACTTGAGGACTTGTGTGTCTAAGGGAGGATTCTACGCTTTGCAAATATTTGCTTTTGTGTATGTGTGGAAAAGCAGTTTCTAGTGTCAACCCCCTCTCCATAGTTTACCTCCACAAAAACATCATAGAAAACTGGGAAACTTACACTTTAAACCTTTTTATAATCCGTTATTTGCATGAAAACGAGTACCTTATAGCTCTAAGAAATGTATTTCTAAAAGTGCCTAATGTGAAGAAGCAAAGGTGACGTTCCATGAAAGGAATCTCCCTTTTAATGGAAAATGAATTAAGGGGAGATAGAAATAAATGTTCAGTCATCATCTTAGTAAATAAATGTACAAAACCCAGGCTCCATCTATGTCACCATGGTATATCATTCATCCCCCGCCTCTTTAATATATAACTTCATTGTAATCATTTTTTTCATGGATTCATATGAATTTAATTTTCATGCAAATATTTAGGCCTTGGCGGGTTTTGTATAGTGAGAGGATTCCATGGTCCACATATTTTTGTTTCCATGGGAGAAAGAAATCCTACATTCCGTCTCTCATAGAAATTCAAAGTCCTCTTTGTTGAGAAAAATTATTCATTTTTTTTCCTTTATACGAAGAAAAGGTATTGCACCAAACATTAAAAAAAATCTCTTTCTATTGCATGATTCTCTCATTGCAAAAAAGGCGTCAGTGGTGATGCAGTGGAATTACTGAGAGATTATAAAAGGTGGAGAATTTTCTCCCACGAGTGATGTACAATCCAACTCTATGGGACCCATTTATCCTCCCTGTAAATCCTCTCCGAGGAAAATTTTATAATCATGGGATCTTTACTCTCCATTATGTTGAATCTTAAAAAATATCCATATAGCTAAAAGACCAATAAACAATTAGACTCCTAAATCAAGGACCAGGGCAATCTAATGAGAATGAATAAACACAGTATGGCATCTGCTGGTACATGAAAACCTACATAAGAAGGGTATTGAAAATTTATACTAAAAGCATATTTTTATGTATTTGTCTTTGACTAATTTATTTATTTTATTAGTATATTTTGGTCTTTCATCTTAATGAGAATTTGCATGGGCAAATGATTGCATTGTTTAGTATCATGCATATGTGTGTCTTTTATTCTATAAAGTAGACAGTTGGTGTATAGAGTTCAACTTATACACGGAAGACTTGTTTGTCGGTTCTTATAGAATATAAGTTGTTGTTCACAATCTAGGTGGATTTGGACACACCATCGGTACGATTGTAGCATGATGTTTCAGCAGGCTTGTCTTCGCTGTGGGAAACATAATAGTTTCAACTCATTATGCTAGTACACTTTGTTTGTATTGAACATGACCGCTTTTTGGGTTTATTGTCTTTATACTGACTATATAAGACGATTAACATCCAAATGGTTATTATGAGTTCTTATACTCTTAATCCCAATATAAATAATCGACACATACATTTAGTATTTCACATTTTGATTTACAAAGGAGTTAGATCTTTTATGGGTCCATAATCTCAGTAAGTTGGATGACTACACTACGTGTATGGTGCATATTAGTTTATTGGCGGAATCCACGTCCCGTCATAGGGATTGATGATATCCCCTTAATGAAGCTTATAAGTTTTGATAATGTCAAATCCTGCAGGTGGACTTTGTATCCGACATATCAAATAAGTTAAGCGTAAGGTCTCAATGAATTATGAAGATATCGATTAAATATAGATGTCAGTAATTATTTAATCGAAGGATATTTGAAATCTTAACGTGGGGAGATTAATAAGCATTTAATAATAAGAAGCTCGAAATATTATTTTGAGAATAAGGATAGGAGTGCAATAATAATTCTCTAGTGGACCGAATTATAATTTATGGAACTAAGATTCTAATTTGAGTCAAATTAGGATTTCTTATTTCCATTAGAAGCCTATTCCTTATTTACTTCTTAGGGTCCCTACTGTAGCCTATAAATATGCGCTATTGCTCTCTAGATTAAAAACACAAGAGAAAAATCTCGTTTTTGAGAGCAGAGAGAATTCGCAGAAAAGGCCCACACCTTGGTGCGGATTCGAGCATAGAGGAATATAGTAGAAGATCTTGAGATTTTCTCGCAGGTACGATCTTCGATCATCATTATTTCCTCATTTAATCTGTAGACAATATCTTAAAAATCTGGCGGCATCTTCTAACAGGGTGGCCTTACATAGTAAGGTTTTCATGCACATCCACAAGTTTCCTAGTTGGAAGGTTTGAATTGACTAATGTCTACATTTTGTAATGAATGTGTTCTCATGCACCCACAGCTACTCTTTGTTCACGTGCCTCATGCATTTATATAGCTAATCTGGAATTCACGGGTGCATTGATAACTAGCTACAAGATCAAATCTGACCTATACCAAGAAAAAAAGAAAAAAAAGGGAAGATCGAACCTGATGTCAAGCCAATTTTAGTGGTTTCTCTCCCTTTATTCCTACTGTTTATAACAGACTAGGCACATGAGTAGTTGGAGAATATGAGAGAACCAGTGGACAATTTCACTGCATGATATTTTCCTTTTGATAGAACCAAATATGCACCTCGAAAATGAAAACTTTCAAAAGCCTCCAATGGGAACGAATGATATCGAAATATTTAGGTGGAGGGTGTGTTTGTGCAGCACCCTAAGTTGATTCTCTAGCTATTTGGTGCAACGAGGATTTTTATCTTCCGGGATATTTAGGGGCGTTGCTAACTAACGATCAAAATCGTTTTCGTCTCCTTACGTCTGAAAGAAGTACCGCAGGCGCTCACATAGCTAGTTTAATATTTGGGGCTTTTGGTGGGAGGTCCCTCATAATATAACTTTGTTGCTAACAGTCCACAAAAAAAATTCATGCAGTCAAAGGTCCCTCTCACACTTATGGGTACCTGAAAAGACCAATTTACCCCTCTCTAAATTGTCGCCTTGCTGCAAAGATCCGGGTTTGAAACGAAGCAGAGTCGAGGAGTGCGAGCCACGTGTCTATTGCTATCATGCACTCCTGGAGAGATGTAACAGGGAGCGGGTGACATTTGGATCTTTGTAAACCACATGCAAGTAAGAATTTATTTACATGTGAAGCGTTTGTAAGATGAGTGACCATGAGTTACACTCCGATAGGGAGTGGGTGATCGAGTCCACTATCGCCGACAGGATATCGGTGGAGGAGGTCATTTTCTGGCGGAAGGAGGAGGAGGAGGAGAGCGTCAGAGGCATGGCATGGGGGTAGGGGAGGGTTTTAGAGCCAGAGGCGATGGGTTCCGTTGACTGTTGAAGTTGGAACAGAATATGACGAAGAAGAAGGAGGAGGTTGGGTTTGGTGCGGGTTGGTTCTAACCTAACTAGCTACGAAAGCCCAGCCTATATCCTAGTCCTCGTATCAAATTTATCTGAGGACCTGGTTTTTAGTAGGTAGAATATGAAAAGAGATCTTCCACCTGGTTTTTCCGTTACCACCCATCTCTCTCTATGCAATTTCTCCTTTGTCCTCCTTTTCTTGTTTTTCTTCTTCTGGTTTTGTGGGGTTGATTAAAACTGAGGGTTTTTTCAAATTAATTCATCTTCTTCTTCATTGGTTTTTGTTAATTTGTGGTGGTGATGGAGGTGTGATTCATTGGTATTTTGATTTGCAGCCGCTCCTACCGTTGTTTGTCACCGTTCATTACCGGACATTAACTATTCCCATTGCCGGAGGTTGATTTTTACAAATTTATCTAAGTTTTTGATAAATTTATCTTCGTTTTTGGCAAATATATCTGAGTTTCTAACAAATTTATCTGAGTTTTTGACAAATTTATCTGAGTTTTTGTGAAATTTATCTGAATTTTCGTCAAATTTATCTGAGTTCTGGACAAATTTATCTGAATTTTCGTCAAATCTATCTGACTGTTTTTCGCTATTTATCTGAATTCTGAAATAAATTTGTCTTCTACTACCTGTAGCGCCATGTTCTCTCGTTCGTCTTCCTTTTCTTTTTCTCTCTGCAACTTGAATAGATCAAGAGCACAAGAAGAAGTAAGCAATAAAAAATGAGAAGAGGGAGGATGAGGATGAGGATGGATCTCAATCTCACCGGTAAAAGACAGAAAGAGTCGACATTAAGCCCAATAATCGAGGTTTGCTACAGTCAGTAAAAAAAGGATAAGCAACTTTAATCTGAATCTTCGACGTGTGTCATGAACCATTCTGCTATTAGGCTTCCACTCACCATAAATTCGTGAGGCGATGGATCTAGTGATCGTAAACTCAGATATTGGAATAATCTAAATGATGGACTGTGTTTTGCCGATAGCTGGTGGTCCCGGGTTTGCCCTTTCTACATGTGGGCCTGCACAGGCATTACGTGTCGTGACGTCGGCAGCGCTTGGCTGGACTGGTGATTGGTCCCCTCTCTCGCTACTCTTCCTACTTTATGCCTTGCGTCCAACGGCAAACAGTTACAGGGGCATTTTTGTCTTAAAAAATGAAAACATGTGTGCACAGGGACCTAAGGCTGGAAAAAGTCTAGCTGAATGGACCAAAGACCTTAAAAAGTTTTTCCTTGGACTGGAGGCTGGAAACATGGACTTATAGGGACCTTTCGCTAATTTCTCCTTAATATTTCTACTTGTAAAGTCAAGTAGAGGAATGTTAAAAAAATCACTTATATTTTATTTATACTCTCTCCAACTTTTCCAACAAAAAGTCAAAAAGCAACAACAATTACTCACTAAAAGATAAAAAGAAAACTCCATTTCCCTTATCAAAAGTCAACAATATTTTATCCCCAACAACTAAAAATAAAATACCATCATAATTCACTACATTTTTTATTCATATTTCTTATTTCACTTCACTCCACTTGATTTTAAAAATAAAGTGCCAAACTTGCCCTAATAAAATGTATCGGGGACTGAGAGCCCACCAGACCATCATAACCCCTTTATCAAGAGCCCACAAATTTCAACAATTATATATATTTAAAGTTGATCGCGGAGCCTAATCCATTCGGATGGGTGCATAACCATAGATCCGGTAAAATTTAGGATACTTTTCCGGTCAATCCCTGGTGGGCCACATGATCTGAACCGCACGCTCAGTGTGCACAGTATATCAGTCATTTCATCTGCATTCTGTACCTATATATGGAAAATAATCTATGTGGTCACTACATTCATCACGTCAAAATGATGGTGACCACCAAAACGAGCACGTAACGTGGCCATGCTTAACCTGCCTGTGCTTACACAAATATCATGCCAAGCTCTTGGTCTGTGCTTCTTTTGAGTTCAAGCAAATCTCCAACACACACATACATATAGCACATGGGTCCCTCCACCACATACATCCCCATAGAATAAGATCTAAAATTTGTAGGCCCACCTACACTCATTAAATTCACCATCACACAAAATTAGAAAATCCCACATACCATCTATAATATTTAGTTTATTATAATTTTTTAGAATAATTTATCATGCTGGAGATTTTTTTAGATATAATGTAATATCTTGTCTCGTGACATTTATAAATATCAATCATTCGAAGCATTTCAAAATCATTTGAAAGGTTTCAAATCACCTTTGAAAATCTAAAAATTTCAAACTCTTTACAAAATTTTTAGATGGTTAAATATGGAGAAGCATTCAGGAATTTCAATGTTCAGGAATTCAGAAAGATTCCAAGTTGGGAAATTCCTTGAATTTTAAGCAAAAGAAAGAAACAGGTAATAAACGGTCACCAGCTCTCTTTTCCTGTTTCTGGCGCTCTTTCCCACTTTTCCCCACACACACCAAAATCCCTGTCCAAAAAGCCAACGCAAACGCAATCGCAATCGCAATCGCAAACGCAAACGCCACGCCAACGCAAACGCAGAAAAGAGAGATTTCCTTGAAATCCCGCATTCTCCCTCTCTCTTTTCTCGCGTTCTCCAATGGCGGCTCTCGTCTTCAAGAATCCTCGATCCCCAAAACCCTAAAATAAAAAAGCGGACTTTCTCCTTCATTTCTTGGATTCCCTCTTTCCAGTTCATCCTTTTTTCCGAGGATTATACGATATGATCTTCATCGCTCTGACATACTCATCGCACGATTCGATTTCGAGCTCGATTTTGCGTAGGTCAGCACATTTCTCGCGCCAGGCGCACGTTAGCATCTCTTCCTCTGCTGCTACCTGTTTCTGTGAGTTTCGATTGAAGACTCATTGATTCTTGCCTTTTGTTTTGCAGTAGGTTTTGGTGGTGTTTGTGAGATCGGATTTGGTTTTTTCTTTATTTATTTTGGTAATGGAAGAGCCCGGGCAGCTCAAGCGCGCGCTGATTGATGCTACAGCGGGCGCGATTGCCGGCGGGATTTCCCGGACGGCGACGTCGCCGCTCGACGTCATCAAGATCAGATTTCAGGTACAGGGCGCGACTCTGCATGTTCATTCGACCGGTGAATTTGTGAATTTTTGATAATTTGGGTGTTTGTTATCATTGATTTACTTGAATGTGGTTGTTTTTGGTGGATTTTGCAGTTTGGCGTCGAATTGGATGCAGTAGTTTAAGAGTTGAAAATATAACATTTTGCTTTGTGCTGCAATGCATGAGGATTGCAGTTATATGAGTGAGGGATGTGTTAGGATGAGTGAGCATTTGATTGGGGTGGTTACTGTTTGATTAGTTTTAGCTGTTCTGATGAGATTAGGTCTCTTGGATTAGATCCTCTGATTACAGTTCTGATAATTCTGGTTATTTTGGATGCACTTTATCAATATGAGTAATATGTCATAATGTTAAAATAAGCGGTTTTATTCGCCTGCGAACCGCCTATCAAGACATATGTTCATTGGTCCACTTGTAATATGTGGGAAGCATGTTGGTCTTGATAAAACTGTTTTTTTTTTTAATATTGGGCACTGTGGGTACTGTAAGAATATGGATTAGGACTTAGGAATGTGGTTTTGTATTCAATTTGTTATTTTGGTAGAAGGTATAGCCATCTATGTACTCAGCTTATTGTTATTGATTCAGATGGAAGTAAACGTAACTTCTAATTGCATGTGTTTTGCTTTAAACCAATCATCTGGCCAGTGGTTTCCTCATTAAGTATACTTTGTAAATCACGAAATCTGTAAATAATTTTGTTTTGATGTTATTGGAGCAGTGATAGACTTTTATAATCATAACCAGGCAACCACATATGCTTTGTGGTTTTATTAGTATTCAGGATGGCAACTCAATGGATGTTAGTATCTTTTGCTTTTTAAATGTCATAATGTTCACAGTCAGGGCAATTATTTGGCAGGCTTTTTGGTGCATATGGATTTTGCTTCTTTTTTTTTTTTAAATATCCTTCACACCTTGTATGGGCTTTGAGAACTCTTCTTTGGTAACCATTGGCAGGTTCAACTGGAGCCAACGACTTCATTGGCTTTACTTCGTAGAGAACTGAATGGACCATCCAAATATACTGGGATAGTGCAAGCAAGTAGAGAAATTTTTAGAGAGGAAGGCTTGCCGGTATTGGCCGCTTCATGTATTTTATTGTTTTCACTTGTGATGCAAAAATTTTTTTTGGTCCATTTTAGTTACTTCCATTTACTGACAGGTGACTATTATAACTGTGACCCATTGCTGCAACCTCAAGAATCTTGAACAAGTTACTCTCGTTATTTTTAGAGAAGGAAGTTCCACTAGATATTAATGTACTCAACTATTCAAGGGTTTGGTAAAATATCATCGTGATACGACATAATGTTTCAAAAAGTTATTGCGAGCCTCAATAAGTTATTGCAAGAACAATGGTTCTCTCTCTCTCTAATGATTAGTGGATTTCAATTTTTTTATCACCTTTTACTTTGTGAGAAACAACACACTTTTGTTTTGTATCACTAAAAAGAAAAAAATTATATCATTTTACTTTCTTCACTAAATGGAGCAAGGAGCTACAGAAAAAAAAAGTATTATCTTCTGATGTCCATGAGCAAAGAAAACTGCCAGGTAGTAAAGATCTTATCATTTTTTTTATTAAAGAAGAAGAGCAGTAGATTCCTATAAAAGGACAACAGAAACCCTGGTATACATAGAAGAAGAGCTGAGCTGTTGAGCTAGTGTCAAGATAAACAACTGAATGGTCTTTGAATAACGAAGCCAGTATGCATAAAAAAAACCCTGAAGTCTGCTTAGTGGTGCTGAAGTCCTCCATAAAACTTCATCTGACTGCTGAAGTTTAAAACAACTTTCTTTAACCAACGTCTTACAATTTTAGATGAGTTCTTGGCAGTAATCCCTTAAATTTCCTTCCTAAAACATCTTGTATCTCTCAATTCAAGATATACAAGTGATAATTTTGCAATGGAAAAAAAAAAAGAAAAAGAAAAAGAAAATTGTTTTTGTTGTCAACTTGGGTTGAATAGAAGTCAGCATTTCACCTGAAGAAAGTCAAAACTTGGGAGACTGTAAAGTCAAAACTTGGGAGACTCTTAACCACATGAGACTAGTAATTTAGTGCCATCTTGATATATCAAGAGGTGACTGGATGTCCTATGTAGTGGTGAAATTTGAAATGAAATGGCAAACAAAGCATATGCCAATGACATTTGGCTCTTGAGAAATGGATACATGCTGTTGGAAGTTTCTAGTTCAATATCTGTTAAATTAAATCAGGCTCTAACCTAAATTGTGGTTGTTCCGTAGTATACAAATGGAGTTTGAAACAATAGAACCCTGATTTTGTACGATCAGCCCTGTTATTTTTACCCTGGAGCATCACTAGGAGACTATCTCCACTTTTTATATCATCTGCTGTCACCGCAATAAAGCATTCTATATGCTAGTGTCATTTTGTTCATCATTGCCCCGGGACAGTGGTAATATTTTTTGATTGAATAGTGATTACCCATGCTTTTATTGGAAATGGTTGAATGTTTGAGTACCCATAACTCTGCTTAACTTTTGATGAATGATAATCACTTATATTTTCACTGGGTTTATTTATTTATTTTTTATTTCAAATGGTTGTCTTTATCAGTTTATTTTGTAATATTCTTGATTTCATTTAGAAAAGCTGTTTACAGAAATGCTTTAATGAAAGCACACATTTTATTTGTGAACTTACTAAAATTTTCATCTGTTTGAAATGGTTTCTTAAAACAGGGTTTTTGGAGGGGTAATGTCCCAGCTCTACTTATGGTTATGCCCTATACTGCAATACAATTCACTGTATTACACATGTTTAAAACTTTTGCGGCAGGTTCGTCAAAACCAGGTCTGATCCTTTTCCAGTATACCATCGATCTTTTTTTTTTTTTGTATGCTTATGTGAAAGCAGAAGTCTCTGTCTTGTTGCCTTTGTGATGCTGTATGATGGTATCCTTGCAATGTGTTGTGTCATGGTATTAATCTTTGGATGCTTCAGTGTACCTTTTTTTTTCTTTCCATGTTCTGGATCAATTACTTTGAATGCTTCTTGCCCAGGTCTTCTTTTCAGTAGAAGTTTTGTGTTTTATTCATGCATTGACTGTTAAGTAGTGGGTGTCTGGAAGGCTTCCTTTTAGAAGAAGAAGTTGGTGAATGCCAAAAATATAATGACCCTCTTATATAGCAAGTCCTTATTAGGGAAGCTTCCTTTAAATATCCTGAGGAGAACCCAAATCATGTAATGCAGAACTTGTGAGTCTCTTCAATTGCCTGTGGAGAACCCAAAATCATGTAATACAAAACTTTGCGAGTATCTTCAGTTGCTTGCTGTAGTTAGTCCCTGATATCTTGAAGTCAATTTCCTGTTTTTTTTTTTTTTTTTTGCTCATATTCTTCATTGTGGCTGCATGTACATTGTCTCGATGCAGAGGATCATATGAGATTGAGTCCTTATTTGTCATACATAAGTGGCGCATTGGCGGGATGTGCTGCAACTGTTGGATCATATCCTTTTGATCTTTTGCGCACCATTTTGGCATCTCAGGGTGAGCCAAAGGTATGCCTTACATTTATCTACCAAGCATGACTTTCTTTTTTCTTTGTGATTTCTATGTTCTTCATCTTGATGCTAGTGATATTAAAGAGAATTAATTTGGCATTTTTCAGTTCGAGCCTTCTCATTTGCAAAAGATTTCTAACTTTGCTAATTTATATTTTTTTTAATAAATAATGGTTACTAAGTCATTTGAGGTTATCAATTAGTATCAGTATTTTTACCATATTCCTTTGTTGCTGGTGCAAGTACTGCTCAAATGTATATGTGAGTTGAAATCTCATGGGGTGCAAAACATAAAGTCTGTTACTCTTCTATAGTAGCATCAACATAAACGACACTTGCAGGCATACAGAGAGGCCTTCTGAATTAACTGTGATACGAAAATTGGAACCAGGGGGGCATAATTGGTTTCTGACCATCAGTCCTCAGGAAACTGTTATGGACCAAAAAATGCACTGTTTTCCTTACCCTTATTTTTTATTTAACATTTTAGTATTTCCATTGGCAATTTTCTCAATCGAATCGAGCATATTACATCTTTATTTTGATCTGAATTGGCAGAAACACTTGGGAAAGAGAGGATCAATGACACTATTGTGGGATAGAGTTACTTATTTTTTTCCATAATTTTCTTACTCAATTTTCTCTGACTTTTTTACGGCCATCAAGGTGGGTATTAATGAGGGATATGCTAACTTAATCCTGCAAAGGTTTGCTGGAGGGGAGTGCTTGTGCTTTTGGCTGGGCAGCTAGATCTTGTAATTCCCTTTGGAAGTTACCTGATGAGGTCTATAATATATTAGCAAAACTATCAGTAACTTTCAGCCATGTATCAAGAAGTACACATGGTGAGTGGATATCTGGCAAAGCAAGGTGTTTGGCAGAATTGATGATGGTGAGAAATGTTGTTCGCTTCCATCCTAGGGCTTGTATGGCCTCACTTCTGGGTGGCTGTCGATCCAAGTTGCTTGGGGTGCATTTAGGATGTTTGTGAGTCTTGTTTCTTTGGGCTGAGTTTGAGCTGTGCATATAGTTAGGTTTTCGTGAGGGTTCCCTCGTCTGGCGTTGCTTGGTTTTGTGTGTATATTTATTACACTTTGCATCTCATTATTTGATTTTATGTTGCAATAAGTATGATGCTGATGGCATGTCAAACTTATTTAGCCTGTGTGGGGACCATCTTTGTGTGATCCAACTCGAATGACATGCCTCCCTATGCATAATCACTAGCTTAAATTCATTCCAATCAGAGTGAATCCATCTTTGCATTGATCATGTGTAAAATATATAGTTATATTTTCTATGCATGACCAATCTAACGATATACCTAGCTTCGATTTGAGTGAAATCTCAGCTAGTTCTTAAATAGAGGGGTATATGTGATATGAGTAGGTTTGGTCAAGCAAAGGTGAACCCCACACAAGTTAAACCAAATGATTAGCTGCTGTTAGTACTGTACTGGTGGCAGAGCATGACCATTTCTCGTATGTCTCTTCTACTGTTCAGTGTACTCATTGCTTGGGTTCTCTTTTGAAACACAAGATTTTGTGACTCTTCTGAAAAGTTTTATCTCCTTACATTGATAAAATCTACAACTGTTCAAATGGGCCAGATAGAACTCCTTTTAGATCAATTCCCCACCTCTGTGTGTGTACGTGGGACTTTTTTTTCTCTTTCATTCTAAGGCTCCATTAACTTTAATAAAGATGATTGTAGGTGTGAAAAAGGTACACTAAACTGCGTGAGGTCTTTTGACAGGATTGTTGTTTACAAAGCTCATGTGGAAAGGGGTCTTAAAGAACCATTGGGATTTTCTTTCTTTTTTCCTTTTTTGAGGGTACCATTGGAAATTTCTGAAACAGTTTATTGAAACCTCAGTATATAGTTTTTATGCCATCCTGATAATTGGGGGGAGGGGGGAAACTTTTTTCTTTTTTTGTTTCACCCTAATAAACTCCACTTGCCTACATGTGTTTCATGTCAGGGAAATGGACTCTAGCAATGGTGTCCGCGCTTTGTCATGCATGCAAGGGTACCCCCTCCCCCCCTTTTTTTTTTGGTAAATAGCAAGCGTCCCCCTTATTTCCACTTATTATGCCTGGTTGAGTTGATCAGCTCCTATATTGAGTTAGGACTCGTGCTGTCGTGCATACTTGTTGGATCATCTGGTATTGTGGGGTGGCTAAAGTCATGCCCCTCTGCAGTTAGCCATTCCTCCAAGGAGTGTTCAGATTGCTCAATTACAAAAATACCTTTGTTTCTTGAAAGGACACACAGGTGCTTGTTCACAGTGGATACCAGGACCCTTCTAATAGTCACTCAAGGGTATTCATGTGAGATCCAGGGTGGACACCAGGGTCATTGTGCGTATGCATGCGACAGCAGTTGTGTGTAATTTCACTAGTGAGGGCGCGCGCACCCTTAAACATTTAGTTATGCAGCTCTAAAGACCTGGATCTGGTTTTGGTATTAGTATGCTTTAGAATTTAAAATTGATTTTTATAATGGAAAATCTTAGTCTGCACAGAATATGACAAGGGAAATGGCACAGTAATGTGCCTTGAAACATTCCTTCTTGTTTCTGTTTGAATTTTTCACCAACAGTGCACGTGTCTGTCAGGATGTGCCGGCTAGAGTGGGGGTGTTTTGTCGGTCTGTAGTTTCTAACAAGATTTTGGCACTGGTTCATTTGCATAGAAGGGAGTTACGACTTCCATATTACGATCAGAAGTAGTCGTGGAAAGTGGAAACATTGGATCGGTGTTTCATATAATATTGATTTGCCTTATCATTCATATATTTATTAATTCACCTTAGAAGTCCAGAATGCATGTTTCTGTGTTTTTTAAGTTAAATGTACTTCATGGACCGTACCAAGGTCACCTGCTCTTCTTTATTATTCTATATGAGTGGGAGGCTCCAATCAGGCAATGATTTTAGTTATTGGAGTTTGAAATATTCAAAAGATCTTGCTTGGGGTCTTTGCTATGAGGGGGGAATTCGTTACTGCTTAAAAATGTATTGGAAGAAGTCAAAATGCATCTTGGAGACTCGCTTTCATGGTAGATGAGATAAGAAACATCAGCACTGAACGTATCCTCCCATTCAAAAAAAAAAAAAAAAAAAACAATGCTAAGTGTATCCCTTGGGTAGTTTATGTTCCTAGGGAGAACAATGAGGAAATTGAAAACCAGCTAAATGTGGGGGCCTGTAGTGGGTAATGTTATAGCATTATACTAATAGCTTTTTTTGCTAATATTAAAAACCCACAAGTTATGGAAAGGAGCAAAAGTTCTCAATGAACTTGAAAAGATCCATTCAAATGGTTGTTGATCTTTGCTACATGTTCTGAATATTAATATCATTCATGCTTTTCCATCCTTTTTTTCTATAGATAACAATGAACTTCATCGAGATATCTTTACTCTAAAAGAGATCATGTTTATCCACTTGGTAATTATTTTTATTCTTTTATCCTCATTGTTATGATAGATAGATTTGTGTTTTTTTATCAGCATTTGAATAGTAATATATATCATGTTTTTCCACTTCATAAATTTTATGATTCTTTTATGCTTACTGTTTTGTGGTTCTTCTGCCCAAATCTTTTGTGTTATACCAACTCAATATAATTGTGAATCTCACACTAGGATTTAAGAGAGATTCTCTCATATCTTGAACTTGTGCACTTTCTGAAGATGATGGAAATAATATGAAATAGAAAATGATAGAAACAATTTATGAATGGAACATGACAATGGAATGGCTTGATTGGTTATAGGTGTATCCTTCCATGAGATCTGCTCTTGTTGATATAGTCAGAACCCGTGGTTTTCGAGGATTGTATGCTGGATTGTCCCCAACACTAGTTGAGATCGTTCCTTATGCTGGCCTGCAATTTGGGACCTATGACACCTTCAAGCGCTGGACTATGGTAATGTCTACATGTTCTGCATTCTGAGCTTTAATTTCACATATGAAAGAAGTGTGGATCCTTTTCTTCTTTTCTTGTGTTTAGAACTTCAGAAGTGAGCAAATTTACACCTATCTTTCAGGCAAAAGCTCACTTCAAAATTTGGAGCCACTTATTTCCCAAGGAGTGTGGTTCTCTGCAGCGCCTAATCTGACCCCATAGATTAACACTAATTTGTTAGAGTTCTTGCTGTATCTTTGGTTCTTCCACAATATCTGCATATTGCAAATTTGCCAGTTGGTGTTGTTGCAATGAGAAGTCCACTTCCTGCTGAACCCTAGTCCTAGGATCCAACAACATTTTTAATACTTGTTCTACCTTCGATTTTTGAGGCATTAAAATTCACGGCCGACCACAGTTATCTAGTTCATAGTCAATTTGCATTCGACTTCCCAATTCCTAGTTTGAGATTAAGCATGATAAGAAAATTCAATGGAGTACTTTCATTTGATTCACTTTTCAATCTGTCTGATTTGAATTCGAGTTTGAAAAGTTTGATGAACTAATTTTTCTGTCCATGCTATAAGTCCATCACTGGGGTCCATATCTATAATCCAAACCACTCAAAACAACTGTTCTTCTTTACATTTATTTTGGGCTAAATTTACTTAAATTGGAGCTGGGCCCACCATCAGATTGATCATGTGTAAAACACGTGTTTAAAATAAAATCCAAACTAAACTTCCATGTTTTATTGGTGATCAATTTTAAGGTGGATCCAACTTTGATTGGAGTTTGATATGAACTAGATTTTAGTATACAGGGGTCCGGTTAATTTGAGCCGACAGTAGCCTTGGTCTCAATCTCTTCGTAAGAGTAATGGGGGATGATTTCAAAACTGAATTCTTCCTCTCTTTTTTTTTCATGTGTTGTGAGAAGCTAATGATGCAAGCACTCTTGCTGTTTAAATGATTCCAAAGGCATCTTAAACTGCCCATCTGCTATTCCCCTATTTGAGGTATCAGACAATCCTAACATGACCTATTTGCCCCCTGAAAAGCTAACTGCACTCTCTCCTCAAGCAACAATGCAGAAGAACTTCAACTCGACCTTAATACAACAGCAGTTATACCTTCTAGAATCCCCAAAGGAAGAGTGATGACTTAAGCAGTTAAGCTAATAGAGATACAATATTAAAATGGTTAGGGCTAATTTTATTCCTGATTTTAGGTGGGAATATGGGCCTGCAGATTACTGTGAGCATAGGATGGTCCTTATCCAATTGCTTGCTAGCGTCAGGAATGGTGAACCGGGCTGCCCCTTCTTGATATTCTTGGGACTTTTTCTTAGTTTTTTTTTTTCTTTATTTCGTAATAATTTTTCATTTTAACTTACTAAATATATGAAAAGGTATTGTTTCTTATCCTCCTTGAAATCTTATTTATTTATTTTATAATTTAAATAGATTTCACCAACAGCATGATGGGTTCTTCATAGTACTGATAAAAAAGGACTTATTGATTCTTAATTGCTGTGCTTTTTAGTACTTTGCCAATTTGAAACTTGAGCGATTCTTGAGATGGATGTATTTTGTAGATATTTCTGCTTTTCTCTAAAATAACGTGGCAATTTGGAAGATTATATTTCTCTATGTAACATTGGTATTAATGTTTGTGCTGTTGTAGGCATGGAATAGATATAGATCTTCTCGTTTAGGTTCAAACCCACCAGATGACAGTATCTCAAGCTTCCAGTTGTTTCTCTGTGGTTTAGCAGCTGGGACATGCGCTAAAGCTGTTTGCCACCCTCTTGATGTGGTCAAGAAGAGGTTCCAGGTAACTTCCTTCAGTCAGTGAAGAATTCAGTTCTATGTTGCTGACATTTTTTATTTCTCAATTTTTACATATTGCATGCTTTGGCCGATATGTGCATGCATAAATCATTATCATTGAAAGTTCATACCATCTATTTTGGGGTTGGATTTGTGAGTTCTTTTCCACTAATCCCTTTTTAGGGCTAAATTCTGTGACAAACCTAATGCGCAAACTTACTATTTTTCCCAACTGAACTTTTGACAGGGAAACGGATTAAAACTAATATAGAAACAAATTATTTGTTCAGGGCAGGGTCCTTAATTCGTTAACTGTATCCTTAATTCGTTGGACTGCCAAAGACATTAATCTGGACTATGGGATTTTCCTCCTTTTTTTTGTTTCATTGATCTAAATTTCTAGGTGATTACATTGAGTATTTTTTTGTACATAACTGAATTTCAGAGTTGCCTTATTGATTAGACAGTCCAAATATATTTCCTTGCACATTAGTGATGCTTATTGGGCCCGTTACCATTTATCAAATGTTAACTAGGATGTGTCCCTTCAGCTTTTGTTCTAATGGAAGTGTGTTAACAACAGCTTTTGTTCTTATGAAAGTGTACTTGTTAACACAACATGAAGTTAAAAAAAGAAAATAGAGCTTTGGCATCATATCATGAAAAATGTACTTGGCCTTTGTTTGAAAGATCCTGAGACTGAATCACTGTGTATTTCCCATGGCACCACCAAACCACACCCCTTGGAAGAAGTCCAAATACTTTAGTTGAAGTTGCACTGCAACAAGTGATCTAGAGTCTCTTCAGCAAAGCTTGATCCCATATTACTGGATGACTCACCTGCTTGATTGGTTCCGCATCCTTGACTCCGGGCTTTTTTCTTCTCCCATGAACTTTACTTTTTCTTCACCGAACCACCTCAAATTACTCAAAATAGCCCAATTTTTCTCCGTTTTTTGCTCTTACCCACAATTACTCAAAATAGCCCAATTTTTCTCCGTTTTTTGCTCTGTCTCACCAAGTCTCCTTTTTGAACTTCACCACCTTACTCCAATTAGTAAGCTGGAGTGCTGGACCATTTCTGGTTACCATGCAAATAGTCAACTGTTTTATTTTATCAATCCATTTTCTTTAACCTTCTAGACACTGCATGAAATGTGGTAGCATCTTTGAATTATGGGTTAAACTGGCCCGGCTCAATTAAGTGCTTCAATTACAGCCTAGCCTGATCTGTTAGCTGAAGAACTGGGTTTGACGATGACGTACCAGAATGATAAATTTAATTTTTACCAACTTGCCCTGCTGTGGTCTTTGGTCTACCATAAGTCAGATATAGGGAATCTCAGAGTGAGTAAATTTGTTGAAGGCAATAAATTTAGGCTCCGGTTCTGTTATTAGGGTTTTAATCTAGAATATCCCAGTTTAGTTTTGAGGGGGTTTTAGGATTGATCATGGGAGGCTTTCATGTACACGGATTGTTCAATATGCTAGAGTGTAAGGAAAGAGAGAAAAAACTTCAGGCAACAGTGACAGAAAAATAATAATATGCTAAGCCCAAAATGTAGAAAGTTGGCAATGCAATATGAAGGAAAGTAAGAAGATGACTATATGTTAGTGAAAGGGCTTCCTGTTTATCGAAGGTCATCTATCCCTCCCTTTCATAATTGTCAATCCCGTTCTGGTCAATTAAACTGCATTCTACAATTGACGATTTTCTAGTTTTTCACTATATATGTGACTGAGGAAGAAGGAATCAAAGGGGTATTATGCTCATGGTTGCAGATAGACTCATCTCATCAATGCACATGGGAAGAAAGCTCTAATGGATGGGGCAGTCCATTCTGTTTGATTATTGTTTCTTTTACCAATCTGAATACTTCCATAACCTTTTGTTTTGCTAATGCTATTCTACCCTGATCTTGTTACACTTGTCTCTTTCAGATTGAAGGACTACAGAGGCATCCAAAATACGGTGCCCGAGTGGAGCACCATGCCTACAGAAACATGTACGATGCCCTATGTCGGATTTTACAGGCAGAAGGGTGGCATGGTCTTTACAAGGGGATTGTTCCGTCCATAATCAAGGCTGCCCCAGCAGGTGCCGTTACATTTGTTGCTTATGAATACACTTCAGATTGGTTAGAGTCCCTCTTAACTTGAAGGAACTAACATAACCATTTCACCTCTTATTATATTCATTTTTGTTGTAACACTAGCTCATTTTGAAAGCTGATAAGTTTGTCATTCCATTTTATTCTTATTTTTTTTTCGCCAAATCTCCGGAAGGGCTCCTTGTTCGATTTTAGTCCATCTCTCTGTGAATTACACTTGTTGTCATCGTCGTCTTCTTCCTTCCTCTCCTTTTTGTATTTTTTTTTTCCTTGGTACAATTACGAATGAACTGGCATTTTGTAATAAGCAGGGCCAGACACAGGCAAACTTAAATCTAGATGGATGAGAATTTTGTTGAGAGCTCAGGGTATTCTGTCCAGATCATTTTTTTTATTATCCCTTTTATGTCTGCTATGCGCAAGCCAAGGGCTACATCATCAATGCCTTGAAAGCTGTCGCCAATTTGGAAATGCTTAGTGAATGGAATGATCTTACCCTAATTCTATGGATGTCGTTTATGGGCCCAGGCCGGGCTAAATTTTGCTTTAAGCCCAGCCAATTTACTTTTGGGCGTGGCAGGGATTTTGCACGTGGGCAGGAAAATTAGGCCCGGAACGAATGCATTTTCCAGCAAGCCAGATACATGATCCCTTACTAAATATGTCATGCTGGACATGACCGAATAAGCAGTTAAAGGGTTTAATCATTGAGCCAGGAAATCAAGTATCGGAAAAGCCTATCCGCTTGTAACATTGACCAAGCCCCAATCCAATTGTGCCAGGGCCCAGGCTCTGGTTGACCCCATGAGCGTTGGGTGTGTGCCGTTTAGGCAGAGATTAGTTAAAAGCGCTGATTTGGGTGAGTAGTTTCTCCATTGGCAACAGTTGCAGTTCATTCCCTAATAATAGCTTGATCAGTTAAATTGTATGTGTTACTAAATTTTGGCAGATAATATTTTGAGAGAATGAAAAAAAATTGAAAGCAAATGGCAGCCTTACTGAGTTACGGTGTATCTAACCACACTGATGGATTAGTGGTAGAGGCACTTCAGTTTCACAGTACCAACAAGGAGCCTTGAAACTCCCACTCCCTCACACCAATGAGCCAAACGTATGGGCTATAAAAATAAAAAATAAAAAATGGAATAACCTACTTACCTTGAGCACCTCAATTCTGTTTATCTTCTTTTTCAAAAGATTGATCTTGAGTTGAAAGTTGAACCAGATGGGGAGTCCCATGTCCCCATCACCAAAGCAATAAATCTTTGTATCTGTTAAATCTAATCTCTAATGTCATCTGATAATTGGACATAGAAACAGAAACAGTCATATTAAGATTGCTAGTCAAGTGAATCACCAACTTTACAGTGAATCTGGCAAAAGGTGACAGGCAGGATCAACAAGGGCAGCAGCACCATCTATTCTGCTGTCACTAGCACCTGGCAGTACAATGCGTCTCCGGCTTCTTGAAACAAGTCTCTTAACTGTAGAGAAAACATACAATAGCATCCTTTTCTTCACCAATAGACATTTATTCGTCTGATACACGTTTCCTTTCCAATATCAATAACAATCAGTTGTATTTGTATATCCTTTAGCTCCCCAACCAAAAATGACAGTAAAAAAAATAAGGAAAATTTCACAACTATTACACTGATTATAGCAAGTTCTTGTAACCCATAAAATTGGGTTAAAACAAACATGGTCACCAAGGCACCTGTACCAGAACCTGGAATTACAAATATGATCGGGCTGAAAAATACAATGAATTATTGCTATAACTAGAAAGAACATGGGATTTCTATAAAGAATTGAATGGAAGTATATTCTCAGTGATGTTGAAACGTACGGCTATGTCATGGAGATGGAGTTCTGGAATTGTCAGATGTCATCCCTCTGGCTCGGGGGAGCTCCTGCAAGCCAGCCCCATACACCTCCAGAGCTCTGCTTCTGTTTCAAGGCTGCCTGTTCAGAAGCAGCTTTCTGCCGTTGAAGCAGCTCAACTTCCTTTTGCAACGTTTCCATGTTTTGTAGCTTCTGTCGTAGCTCTGCAACATCAACCTGTTTGGAAAAGTCAATTCGGTGTAGGGGAAGATTGTCTACAGTTTAACTAGACTGCAACCAGGGCCTTTGTTATCTGACCCCAGACGACGTGTCAAGCTTGACAACTATGTCAGAGAAGTGCTAAGAGTAGTGTGGGCATGTGGAGGTGGTAATGACGATCAATTTTGAAAACCAACGAATTGTCAGAGTTTTATAACAAGAAGTCTCAGTTCCTCAACTGGGATATCCTTTATATTATAAAAAGAATTTAAGCAAGATTACTTGCAAAGTTTTATTCCTCAACTGGTCCACTTTTATTGTCAACTCAGCAAGTCAACCTAATTTTTACCCAAAAACTAATGTGAACCGCAAGTTTTTCACCTAGTCATCAGGTTCTCCCCCCATTCTGAATGGAAGTCGTCAATTTTCTATTGAATAGAATTTGGGTTTTCTAAACATTAAATTTTAGCAGCACCAAATTCTTGTTTGAAAATCAGAGCAGCGGCAGGGGTCTGATGATATGCTCATCTCTCTCACAGTTAATTTCAGCCTTACTATAGTTGAACCCCTGACATGGAAGTAGATACAACTATTACAACAAATAGAAAGCTAGTTATGACTTGCAAACTGTGGAAAGATTCTTTTTAGGACTCTTGCCGAGTGAAAACACCTGAGGGAAAGGGCGTGAACAACATCGAGGGGACATTGCATTTGAAATTTGGGCTGGTTTGCACCAAATAGGCACAAGTCCTCAATTGCTCAGTGATCCTTGGTCTACATACAAAGCGCACCTAAAGTACGATGCCCATGCCCTCACATTTGCTAAATGTGCATGATTATGAAGACATACCTCAAGTTTGAAACACCGGGACTGCTCAGCTGCAAGCTGACCACGGACAGATTGAAGCTCCTGCAAATTCAACATATAATTAAGTTTTCAATGGTCTCTCTCTCTCTATATATATATATATATTTTTTTATTTTTTATTTATTATCGAATTAAAGGTCAAAATCTAATGAGAGGTACACAATGGTGGATGAAATGGCCCCATCTTTAGCAAACCGGCTACCACTCCATAAAAATAGCAGTCATCTAAAAAATAAAGCTAAAAAATCATAGAAATTTTAGGTAGAACTTGCAAAAGTCGAGGAAAATTCGAGCTAGAATGGAACAACTGATTCTCCCAAAAATATCATGATATACTGAAAATAGAGGTGGTCCTGGCTGTACATACATGCAAAGGAATGTTCAACAAGATTAATCAGGCTGGGTCTTCCATAGCTAAAATGTGACCTTCTGGGGCCACAACCATTCACTTGGGCATACAGGATAGGATGCTCAGACTGTGGACAAGGGATGGTACCTCAATCCAGCAGCAACAGATTTACCAGTTTGAATGATAAATGGTTTTAAACTCCTGGTGATTCAATATAATGGTAAACACCACTTGGATCAGAATGAAACTTGGAGGTATAACAATTGATGGCCCAATGGAAGTTCAAACGTGGGTCCCACAGAAAGAGAACATGTGCTCATGTATCATAGAGTTCATGTGCATGATGCGCCCCTTGTACTTATTAGTAAATTATACAGAAAACTGATCATGCTTGCCTTGGTAAGATCTGTGTTTCGTGTCTCAGCTCCTATTAACTCTTGCTTCAGCTGGACAGAATACACCTGCTCCTTGGAGAGTGCTGCTTCCAATTCTTCTTTCTCTGCTTTCAGGGACGCAATAAGTTGTTCACTGGTTTGTTCACTACTGATGTTCTGCATAAGAGTTTACTCAGAGTTGAGTGTAAAATAATAATTTGACTTGGTCACACTAATGCGACTGCGTTTCTGCTAAAAAACTGAAGATTATGAAGTCCATAATTTTCTGCAAAAAAGAATTTTGGCAAAAATCCATCATCTTGAGGATTATGAAGTCCGTAGAGAACGGGTTGGCCTTGTGACTTTTTTCCATGGACAATGTCTACTTTTCTTCTTCTCCATCACATAAAAAAAATTAGCAGATTCCATGAGTGTGGATTCTACACCTAAAGATGTTCCTAGAAAAAGTGCACTGTGGATTCTGCAAGCCATGAAATCCACAGTTGTTTCCAAATGTGCCCTAAGGACATGTTAGTGTGTAATGCTGAGGATTCCTTGGTAGTATGGAAAAGCCTCCGATTTTGTGCTTGCCACTTTTCCGCGGTTTGGTACAACACCTTTTTGGTGTTGGAAGAAACAGAATGGAAAAAAAAAGGGTTTATATAATTTTAAGATATCTAATGAAACCGCAGCATTCATCTTTATTTATTAAGCTCAGTTCCTAGTGAATATATTTATCAATGGTCTAGAAACAAAGAAACTTTTTTCATGAGAACATTACCACTGGTTCTGAGTCAGCATTGTCCACGGCAATTTCCCGTATTTTTCCATTTTGAACAGTTTCAAACTCAGATTGAACATCTCTGGCAACATTTTCCGTGGGAAGCAGAGTAGCAACATCGTCGGGCACAGGTCTCTCAATCTTCAAATTTAAGGCTGACTTGTGGCTTGGTTTAATAACATGAACCTGGACAGCAGGGAACAGAATTAAAAGTGGATAACAAGTGGTTAGAAGATATGATCAAGAAAAGATTCATATTATTGCTATTAACCTCATTACTATATCGCCCATTGTATCCACCAAAAGATACAAGAATATCTTCACCGTTGCAGGAGCTCACGACTAAACTTAGGCCCTGAAAAATGACAAATTCCAAAGATCACCTACTTCAATCATGAATAACTGTTGTACCAATCAATGGCTTATGTGAATGCAATTCTGATTATAAAAAAAAAAAAAAAAAAAAAAAACAGGGCACTGCAGACCAAGCCCACTTATGTACAAGAGGAAGCCCCAAGAAAGGGCCTTGGTCAACTAGTTTAATCTAAATGAAGGGGCCACCTAAATCACTTAAAGCAATTGATAAAGTCACATGGGCAATTCCAGGGTACCACACATGTCCAAATCACTTTAGATCTCTTTAGGTTTTCACATTTCCAAAAGTGCTAAAAAGACTCTTAGTTTAGCTTTAAGTTAAAATTAGAAACTTTCCTAGTTTCAATATAGATTATGGGAATCAAATGCAATCAAGCAAAAAGAGAAGGTGGTCATCTAATGCCATTATAAATCCTGAAATCTCCTCCATTTTCATGCATCGAAGACAATGAATACTTGGTTTCCTTTTAGATTTGTGTTGATTCCATTGATGATGACTGCACAGATTGGTGATCATCTTAAGCTTTGGCTTGTGAATTGACCCTTGGTCCTTCCTCTATCATTGGTTACAACTCAATCGGCCGGTGACCAATTTATTACCTGTTATGCCATGAAAAGTAACCTAAAGCAGCAGCCTAACTTGTAGCCTCACTTATTGGCAGATGCTGTAGGTTATGACATTATGTTGACATTTGGTAGTTTATTTTATATAAGATGTACATGAATGCCTTTTTATCGCAAAACCAAGTTTTTTTTTTTTTTATAACATTTCCAAAACCAAGTTAGAAGCAATTATAAAGCATGTCGAGTGTCATTACATGTCTACACCCAGTCACCCACCATCTACCAGCTCCTTGGATAAACAGGTTTAAAAAGTCATGGCCACAATTAAAATCATATCTTATCTGAACTATGAAAATGATAAATACGAATAAACAAATGTCTTATTTCTCAGGCTACAGATGCTCCAATTCAGGAATTTATAATTTTCTAAATTATGCAGCTCCAAAATATATATATTCCGAAATCATGAAACTGTGATCGGCTGAATCATTTCACATCTTGCAAATAACTGAATAATTCTACAAAATAGGACATACCTCGCTAGCAATAGGCACACGTCCTTTAACAGTGGTTACAACTGACCATACCAGTGTGGACATGTTGAGAACAATAGTTTCAGAAACCCCTGCAAAGAAACATGAATACCAAGCCAAAACAGTTAAAACAACCTTGACAAACTCCCTCCATCGTTTTGATCAGAACGCTAATAGAACTCAAAAACATTAGCCGAGTATTCCAGAAGCTTTGATGACCAAACAGAGTACAAAAGTTAATGATGATGGTGTTAAAGGCATGTGCTTAATAAAAGACATCCTCAAGAAAAGAAGCGCTTAAAAGATCAGAAACAGCCTCAATAAGAACAACTGAAGCTTGGTCTTGCTAAAGAGGTGTTGGGAGATCAAATCTTGTTGTCAAGAATTTGTACGTATCCACCTTGACATTTGACCCTTTGATAAAGCCATTCTCCTAGGAATTCCATTGAAAAGTGCCTAACAGGTCCTAACCCATCAGATCAAAATTTAAACTAAGCCATCACGATTAACCAGGTTTAGTCCACAGGTGGAACATCATTTTTATTCCTTCAACAAATGGCCCATCTTCACCAAGCAGCAAGTGTTATTCTAATCCTAGTCCCCTTTTTTTTTTGGGAGATCTATGTTATTGTCTCCTTAAAAGATATCAGTTGTTGAACTTCATAAAGAGCAGAAAGAAGCTCAAACCCTATGCTATAGTGCAACGAAAGGGTGATGAAGAAAGCCATAATTGTGAAAGGTCAACAGTCTTCTGGTCTTGACTCTTGACCTACTTTTATTGGTAACATGACTTGAATCTACAACCCTTGCGGTTGCAACAATGAGTGCTTTCCAACTGTGCTATGGGCTCCTATGAGCCTTGATGGCCTTTATGATAGCAGAAATTAATGACAGCCTGGAAGTGCATAACAAACAGAAGGAGATGGAGGGGGAACTTAGGGATGTCCGAGTGGTAAAGGCTCCCACTCCCATCCCACCAACCAGGGACCGGTCCCTGGTGGGTGGCTTTACTCCTCTCCAACTTGGCCACTGAGACAAGTAAGCAAAAAAAAAAAAAAAAGGAGATGGTTGACAAGTTGACATCTTGCAAGTATTACATAGAAGTCCTGGTACAGTGCAAGACCGATATCATTCAAAAATTTCTCATTCTCTTTTGAAAGATAATCCATGTGGATACATAGAAACTGAAGCTTTGCTAAAACATACCACTCTTGTTATCACCACCACCAGCAATGAACCAGTTTTCGCCTACTGTTGCACCAGCATGTCCAGCTCGTGCAGTTGGAACGTCACCCTGCTGTTTTGGTCTAGACCATTCCATCTGCAACAAATCAATACATGTTATATAAAAACTAAAAAATCACTAAAAAAATCGCAAAAAGAAAAATGCTTAATGAAGTACTATTACACTTTGCAAGTCAAGGACATGGAGATCATTGAAACATGTAGCATGTGAGCCCCCACCAAAGATCAGTAGGTATCGCTCTGCATGTACTGCAGCAACATGATCAGCCCTTGGAGAAGGTGGCACCCCCCTACAGAATAATGAAGAGCAGTGCAATAAGATTCAAATGATATACACAGTGAACATCGAAAGGGGAACTAATAAGACAATCTTTTTTCTCAAAGAACAAAAAAATGTCAATATGATTGACTTCAAATTGAGGAGACATCTTCTGATGAGTTAATATCAACATGGGAATTAACTACAAAAAGTAACTCAAGCTTTTTCCCTCGGCATTTCATTGAAAATAAGAAAATAGTTTTTGGGCAATAGCATAGTGACTAGTGACTAGTGAGCATGTAGAGAACACAGTCATCTATTTACACAATGAAACGACATGGGATCATGCTACAACCAATCAACAGAACCAGTGCAGATGCGGCACTCCAAACATTTTAAAGAAGTAGATGAGTTTAACAACAACAGCAGCAATTATGATCCAGAAAAAAAAAAAAAAGGAATGAAAAAAAATTGTCAGTTAGCCTCTTACACGGCATCAATTTCATCCCAGGTCATTGTTTCCAGGTCAAGAATGTGCAGATCATTTAGGAGAGACCTCTTTGCATCTTCACCTCCAAACATGACTAAACTCGTTCCAACAAGGGTCACCGTCTGGCCTCCACGTGAGACCTACCCAAAAAGTGGAAAATCAATAAGAATACGATGAGCATTTCTGATCCAGGACAGAGAAGCTTCCAACAAAAAAAAAAGCAACTAATATCTGAACATGGAGGCCATTATTTTAGTGAATAGAAGATTAAAAAAATGCGTCAAGATGCTTCCACAATATTTAAACAGCCTTCCACATGTGAGTTAAAATACTTCTATGGATTAAGAAAATCAAGATTTCAAACTTAAAACAAGGTTTTAATAACAATTTTGAATTAGAGGGTTTTATCTTCCGAAATAAAAATAAATCTGCAAAAAGGACTATGCAAAGACAATACAGAAAATCAGTGCAAAAGAAAATTTACTAAAGAATGTCTTGGTCAAAGAGAGAAGTCTATACTCATGTAACATAACAGAACACTGTGAAAATTTTTATTTCCAGAAGAGATAATAGAAGTTGGACCAATGAAGAAAACCAAGGCACTTTATGATGTTCCAACAAGCAACAACAGACAAAAAGAGAACTATAAGAAGCAACAACAATAATAATAATAGATTTTCTTTAGCTTTTAAACCTAAGCTGAAATCTTACCACATTTTCATAACTGAATCAAGAAAGGTGGTTTGTATAGTGTATGGAAGTACAATCATTAGATGAGTTCTCATCCTAAAATAAGAAAATTTTAACCATATGTCCAAATAAAAGATGGTTCTCATCTTTCTGACTGAAGGCAGAAATAAACATTATGTTTTTTTTTTTCTGAAAAAAGAAGTACAAACCGGTATCTTCCCATCAGTCTTTAACTTTGACCAAGTCCAAGTTTGCATGTCAAATTCCAGCACTGTCATGAGAGTAAGAGAAGAAAAGGGGCATAAAGTCAATGGAAATTACCGAAATTGACAATACACATGACTAAGTGTACTAAAAGAAAAGGAATATATTAAGTGAAATGACTTCAACCTGTAATAGATTCAGAGGGATCTTTTGTATGTCCGGCAACACAAAGAAGATTATTTTTCCATCTTATCTGGATGAAAAGAATGGGTAAAGTAAGCTCAAGTTGAAATTAGCAATGATATGATGCACAAACATGAACAAAAGTCATAATTTACTACACTTAGTCAAGTGTAAAACTAAAGCTATTCCAAAGATTCCAGATATTATAAGCAAAAACTTGTTGTCCTTACCAAGGAATTACCAGCACAGGGAGGCAAGCGAGTTGGTGAAGGTGATTCTAGAGTCTCTACAGCTGCTTTCATCTCCACCTTGGACCATGTCAAACTTCTCAAATCCAGAACCTGAAATTTTCAGAAAGGAAGTGTATAGAACTTAAATGTATAGTGAAGATTAGTAATTATAAGTAGCAGTTGAAAAACAGACAAGAACCTGTAGCACAGTTGGAATATGCTCATTGTCTCAACCGAACGGTTGCAGGTTCAAGTCATGTTACCATTCATACTTATACACGTACACATATTGAATAATACCATAGGACAAAGAAGTGGAGAACATAAATCTAACAGTTGAAACTAACATAAACTTTATATCTGAAAATATTTTTTAAAATAAAATTACTCCTGAAATATGGTTTTATGATATAGCAATAAAAAGGATATAGTGTGTAAAATATTTAAAGATGTTATAATTAAAATAAGTTATTTCTGGTCACTGGGTACTGATTCTGTATCCATCAAAAAATTCATTTCTACCAGAAAGCCGGTAACAGTATCTGAAGCAACAGGGTATTACATACAGCAGCTTATAAGACAACATACCTGAAGGTCATTAAGGTAACGACCATTGTGATTTCCACCAAAAATGTACATTTTTTCTTGGATTATTGCGGCTCCATGCTGCAAAGATTGACAAGACTCAATACAGAACTAACCTTTTTTTTTAAAGGTATTAATATAGAAATAACTCGTGATTAAAAGATTTCTAAGATATCATCATCACCAACAAAACTAAATACTATCTATGATCTCAACAGAGGAATATATAAAAAATACTAATGAAGAGTCAGAGAACAGGAGAGATACCTCATATCGAGCTCTTGGGGGTTGGCCAGATACAGAAGGTGCAACCCATTGATCATAGACATCTACTGAAACAAGGCCCTCTGACACAACATCTTTATCGTGCGTCTCTAACACACTCTCATTTTTAGGGGAAACAATCCTCTGCTTCGGAGAAGAGTGCCCATTTGGAGTAACTGATTTTGTTTTTGGATTCTGTAAGAAACCAGAAGTAAAGGTGGAATATGCTTGGATGAACACACATCGACAGAAAAGCTAAATGATAAAATCATGCATCATGAAATGTTTAACCCAAAAGCAAAAGCAAGGAAAAACAACAACAGTAGCAGCAGTGTACAAGGTGACTAGAACTTGATATGAAAATCATCTTTTATATATATATATATATATAGAGAGAGAGAGAGAGAAAAAGAGGAGTATTCTAGTGTGCAACTCGCGTACTGGAGCTCTGTGTGCGCCGGGCTGTGGGCTGGGATGATAAGAGGGAGGGGGGCGGTTGGGGAAGAAAGAGGTGGGGCAAGGGGGTGGTTTCAAGATCTGGGTGGGACCTATCTACTTACCAAGTTTGGATCCCATCCAAGCATCCTATCATCTTCATCCGGGCACCGCAAGTTTAACAGTGTACAGGGTGCAAACCGGGTGGGACCCGTGAACTATTGGGGGTGAGGGTTGGTCCACTGGGTGGACCCCAAGGTGGGCCCCACTGCCTGTGCGCAACTTGCACAATAGACACACCTATTAACTCATGTATGCGTGTGTGTGTATTTAATGTGATTGCTTATTTTTCAAAAAAAAAAAAATCCCCATAAAGAAATGTCCATCCACACCATAAACAGAATGTAACGTTTTATAAGTCATTCAATCCTCAGAACTGCTACATTTTATATAGGTAAAGAATGGCTAAGAATCCAACATTGTTTAAAGAAATAAAAGCACTTTAGTTTACTGTTCCAAGGAATGAATTCATGTCTAAGTATAGTACTGATTAACTTCTGTAAACTCACATTCATTTCAACATCTACGACAGGCTCAACAATGAATTCAGGTACCCTTGAATACCAAGCAGGATCTTCTTCCTATTGGGAAATGTGGCACGTCAATATCAGCGGAATGAAATTAAAATTACAACCACCAACAAGATAAACTATACTGCTCATTTTGCACACACCTCTAAGATTTTCACGAAGAGGCGCATTGCTTCTGTTGAAGCCATATTTCCAAGTCCATGCCAACTGTAAGAGTAACGAATGTTCTTAATAAAAGAAAAATGAAAGCATGAATATAACAGCAAAAATCACAAAGTTAAGTAGTGCTTTCAAGTTTCAACGGATCAGTATTTCATTACTTTGATAAGCTTAGTACATTTTATTGTAAAAATATAGTACATGTAGGGCCGACCAAACCAGTGAGCCGACATTTTGAACTAATTGAGCTTTGCTGAGTCAAGATGAACAAACCTGGTATTGCCAGGGCCAGGTCAAGGCCTTGCCCACGACAATCCCAACATAGGGATTTTTATTTATTTTTTTTGGAAGTTAAAATCCGAGGAAGTTAATATTTTGGAAATTAAACTTTCGTAGGACATTAAATGTTTTTGGAAGTTATATTGTTAGGCAAAGACTTCAAAAACACCCAAATCATGCTAAATACAGAATAATTAAGTCGTACCTTTAACCTGTTATCTTGAAATCAATGATTTTTTTGGGAGAAGATAACAAAATTTATTAGACAAACAAGTATCAAACACAAAAAGTCAGAGAACACAGTTGGCTCCATCCTTGGCCAACTGAACTGCAACCACATGGGATGGGCCCCTCTTAGAACATGAGAAAGCACAAACTGCCCCATTGACACAATACAAAAATTACTCAGAAAATTCTGTCACTTGCCACGGGCAAATGATTTGTATTTAACAGTTGAATTACACAGGAGGAGTTCCTATCAATAATAACATTCCAAGTTCCAAGCCGAATAAGCTCTCGACAAGCAATAAGCATCATAGCCAAAACTCCTGCTTTATATGTACTTAGATCAAGAGTTAGATTCACAAGTCACAAGGCCCAAATAGATGGGATGGAATTTCCAAGACAATGACGAAGTTCTTTTTCTTTTTTAAAAAGCAAAACAAATATGGTTTAGTTACTTTTTACTGCTTCTAGTAAATAATCATGATTCCACTGTAGATGGCCATACAGTTAGATTCAAATCACACAAACCTTGTCCATTTACTGTGCTCCACTGGATTCCATGCCCGGGGCTTCGGAATATTGCAAGGTCCTACTGTTGCCTGCGATAGGAACCAAAAAAAAGAAAACAGCCAATACTCGACAATATCAAGGCCTGTCCACAGGAATTTAAAAATCCTTCAAATAATACTAGCATGCCACTAAACAGATTTGCACAAGCATCACCAAAGTGCATTGGCAGTAGCTCATTCACTGTACAAATGGCACAAATCTACCTCAATTCAGACCGCTCAAACCACAGGCCCCATTACCTGATTGGGAACTTGGATAGCTACTGAATCGTGACAAATGATCCTACCAATGTAACTCCCAGTCACTGATAGTGGGACCTATGATCCAGATAATACAGATCAGCCTACATTTACAATGTCAAAACCAATCAGCCTTCTTTTCCCGCCAAATTCCCACCAAAACCAAATCACAAGCTCTTAACTTCATCATGACTACTACAGAACTTCTAACTCAGACTATGAACTCAACAGATCCCTGTTCTACAATCACCAGTCTTGTGCGACTCATGATCCAGAAGATAATACACATCACCATACATTTTCAAAGCCAAAACTAATCAGAGTTCTTTTCCCGCCAAATCTCCACCTAAACAAAACCACAAATCCTCACTCCATCCACATTTCCAACAACAAATCCCAAAAATCAACACCAAACAACAAACAAACTCATCTAATCACCTCCAGAACTTCAAATCAAACTATAAACACTCAAGATCCCCGATCTACGATCTCCAGCTCAAGATCGCAATCCAAAACCCTAGATCTAGCTCGATTTCAACAAAAAAAAAAAAGGCATTGAAACTCCAGATCTAGGCAGAAATCAACGCGGAAAAGACGAAAACGGCAACAGATTCGGGGATGAGAGATCGGATCTGAGAGATTTGGATTGAATACCTGCTGATGCAATCCGTAGAGCAGAAGAGCGACGTCGTTCTGGAATCTGGATATGGCGGCTTTGGAAGATGAAGTTGGCGGTCCGCCGAATCCAGCGTATGAAGCTGCGGCGTAGAACCTATCGGGATATGCGAGGCCAGAGCTTGCCCTCGTCATTGTCGCCATGTCTTGGAGAAGAGAAGAGGAGAAGAAGGAGAACGAAATGAGGCGTCGAAGTGAAGACAGAGAAAGGCAGACAGAGGAAGTAGAAGTAGAACGCACCTGATTGTGTATTGCGTGGAGAGGACCCGCGAATGATGCGGGTTTTTTTACTGATTTATATACTCTTTAGACTTGAGAGACTACGGTGAGAGAGCATTTTTGGGCCCCACTTAGAGCCCAAGATGAAAAGATCTAGATGAGGCCCAGCGGGTGCATAAAATATCAACCCGAGACTTCCGCAGTGGTGGACTTGAGGTTTTCATTTGAGGGGGCGGGCCCAAAAAGGTAGTTGGTTCCGAGGGGCAAAGCCAGAATTTTCATACGGGTTTGAAAGGCGGACCCGAGACTTTTATGTGAATTTTGGAAGTGGGCCCGAAATTTTGATATGGGTTTTGGAAGAGGACCCGGTCCGATGGAGTGAGTGCATCAGGAAGCATGTACTTGCGGCTGCCCTTGCGACTCAAGTTTAATGGTTTTAGGAGGTTTTTTGTTTCTTTCATTTCAACCCAGCAGTGAATCATAGTTGGATGAGTGTTAGATTTAGGCTTATGAAAGTTTAAGGGGATTAGTAATTGTGAGGGGGTTGGATTAATAGCAGTGACATGTGATCCTTGCAAATTGTCTCTCATTGTTGTCTCCCAGGAGAGCATGGTAGACAATCTTCTCGGTCTTTTGTCCTGTATTTGGAAAATAAAAAATACAATAATTTTAAATTAATTATTATAAATCTGTGGTGATGGCTAGGTGTTCATTTCCATTTGGTGATATTTATGGATCCTTATCTTTGTTTCTTTGATTATAGCTACTTTAAGAAATACATTATTTAGAATACATAGGAATTTGATTCAATATGAAACAAGCAAGCTCTAATATTTCATCAAATGTGCAAAAACCTTCCCTAATCAAACATCTCAGGATTAATTTTGACCACTATTTATTGTGTTTGTAGGAAAAATACATACATCTCTGTGAGTACATTATACAATAATAAATATGTTGATGAAGTCAACAATGCGAGTACTTCAAATAGAGTGAGATTTGGGTAAACGCCTATTTATAAGAGGACTCTGATTCAATGTCATGAGATCAAGGTGAACTTCATGTGCCATGTAATTCCCTATTACAATTGCACAGCAGTTACAACTTACAAATCCATTACAAAAGAAGCTTCTTCTCTCTCATTCTTTCTCAAGCAGAAGAGACAAGACTAAAAGAATTAGACATCTTATAGAATTCCTCTCTAATGTCCGGCCAGGCAGATTCTGGGGCTTGAGCATTCAGAGTAAACAACCGGCCCCGGCGAGCGGTGCAGACGGCAACATTGTGGCGGTGGAAGGAAGGGCTGTCAACTCTAAACTCCAACAGGTAGTAATTTACATCTTGCAAAGGATCAGTTCTCATTGTTGAATCTATGAGAGTTGCATTAATATCTGTCCTCCTAGACCCGCCGGCGACTGATCTCATCAGTGCCTCTCCGACCTCCTTCGGCCCACCGAAGGCTTCAATTCTGTGAAGTAAGATGGTTTGTGTGATCAGCTGCATCAAATTAGTAAGAATTCAATTGACTGCATCAAACTCCTTCCAACTTATGATCATTTTGTTGCAATACATGGAGATGCTTGAATTTGAATAGGTTATATTCAGGCCTCTCTAGTATTGCATGAAAGTAGCTTAACCATGTACACATCCTACTTACATATGCATGTAGATGTACAACATGTTAATCTATACTATATATTTTAAAGGAGAATTATTCAAGGGCATCCATCCGTCACCAATTTTGGTAGGGACACTCCCTTTTGGAAAGTATCAAGTACGAAAAGGGGAGTTTTATGTACTTGACACTCCTGCTTTTTGTACTTACACTTTCCAAAGGGGTGTGTGAGAAATAGATGCACTTGAATATTTTCCATTTTTAAGTAAAGCATATAACTCACGAGAAATCAAGAGGAACCGGAGAAACGATGACGCTGACATTGAGCTCCCCTTTAGAACCCGGTGGGCCGAAAGCAACAACAGGCTCATTAACATTTTGCAACCGTCGAAAGGATCTTTTATCGTTCAATGGCGGTGGATCAAGCGATCTTTCTAACTCTGCCTTTCCAGCAGCCCTGTACAACAAGGTTTGATCTCCAACCCAATTCGCCGGATAGATGAATTCTGTTCATCATGTAAGATGGTAGATGTAGATTCAATAACATTTGATTTTCCTATTATGATACTGAAAGAACTATGTAACACTGATGCAGAATTGGGTTAGACAAATACATCAAAACAATTTAACCTTCTAAGAAAGTGGGAACAATGGAATCTTAATTTGATAAATCATAATATCTTTGCAACATCTTCATAAAATTTGTATATTTTTATCAAAAAAAAAAAACATTTTTAGTATCTTTAATTGATTTTTTTAATTTTCTCTGTTTCAGATTATTCTGTCCATATTTTTCCATTAATAAAACAAGAAAAAAATAAGAAAATCTTGAAATATCTATTTTTTAACTCCGGCTTTAATAACTCTGTTAACCTCATTTGTGGCAATGATCCGAAAAAAAAAAAGAATGCCTATGTATTTTCAAATAGAAAGATGTGAAATATTTAACCAGTAAATGAGAATGTTAATCAAAATTGTGCTGCTATGGAGCAAACAGAGCCTTAAGAATAGAGAACTGCACCTCTGTGGTGTATTCAGATTCAGATCAAAAGGGACCATTTTTCTCCAATGCTGCAACTTTTGGCCTGTGGCCATCTAAGAGGTGGCAACTGGCAAGCACTTCAATTGGTAAAAGTACTTAATCAGTCTGTATCTGCCCAAATGAACATTAGAGATGGTTGCATGAATACATCAATCAGAGTGTCTATAGGTCTAAGCCCCACTAGATCAGTATGATTAGTTAATGCAGACCCATCTAATTGGTACTCCATCAAATGATGGTCATTAAAAAATGCTCAAGAGTCCAAAACCCAACAAAGGGAAATAAGATTTTTTTAAGACAAGTTCATCTGATCATTCCAGCTTTGGGACAATGATGATTCAACTAACCATTGAAACTTTTGGAAAGTGACACCTTTTCAATGAATCACAAAATTCCAATGGTCCAGATTTGACACCACATCTGATGCCGCTAGCTCCTACCTGGTGCATATTGTTAGTTGAGGAAGATGCTTGTTTAGTAAGGATGGTTGGGATAGCAGTTGGATCCAACTCAAATAGGTAGTTGAATTTTGGAAACAAATCAAAGATTTTTAAATAGATTTTATGAGTTGACCAGGCTTTTAATGTGGATTTTGGAAGAAGACCCAAGTCGGACGAGGGCGACCTCCCCCTTGGGTGTGCTGTCTGCCCATGGTTGGGTACAACCCAAAAGTTGCTTTTAAAATTCAGATCTTCTTAGGCTTTTAGGCTGGGCTGGAAAGGAGATATCCTCGGTTAACAAAAGCACTTTTGAAATTATTCTATATTTATTGATTATTTTTGGAGATAGTCCATACTTAAAAATTTATTCACGAGCGGTTGAATTTTAAATATTTTTCAAAGATGTGTAATATCAAGGCCGCCCTTATTTTATCAATAATTCTACATAAATATTTAAACTTTGATGATTGTCTCGTAAATGTATGATATAATGGCAGCCATATGGTGAAAATCAATCCCAAGGGGTTGGCCGAGTAGTTAGGGACCACGGTTCCTCCCTTTTCCGGAGAGAGAGGTCTTGATATTGACTCTGTTTCCATTGGTTTGAGAGGAATCCAAGGTTGAGTCCACTATTGCTACCACCTTAGAGCCACATAGGTGTTTACCCGGCTTCCCTCCGGGCCGGACGGATTAATCCAGCCCAAAGCATTCGAACCCTAAAAATAAAAATTTGAAAATCTCTTATTTTTTATTATCTAAAAATAATCAAACTCACCGAAGCCTTGGTTAGCATCGAGGCAGCGGCTGTAACCATCGACCGGATAAAGCACGTCCAGCTTCAATCTCCGTCCAATGTCCGGCGACAACCCCAGAAGAAAGCTCGTTATCCCGGCGAAATTGGCGCCGACGGCGACCAGAGACGCCGACCCGACTCCAGTGATGAGCCTCCGCCGGAAGACTGGGAGGAGTCCAGTCGGAGGCCCCTCCCTCCGGTCGCCGAAGAGCAGCGTTGTACGGACACATAAGCCGCAGCAGCGCTGTAGTAATAAGGCCATAAAAAGGACACAACCTCTTCCTTCTTCATTTCACTGGTTTTTGTTTGCTCTTTGATTTGAGGATAGGGCAGGGTGGGACCCACCTCCGACCGGTTCAACCCGAGTTCAACCTGAATTGTTTGTGCGAAAACCAAAACTGAAACTAATAACACAATGAGCCTGGATCATACCTGCTAGGATCCGACCCAAAATGTAAATTTTCTTGTAGAAATTGTGTGTCCAAAGGTACATGAAATGTGTGTACTTCATTATGTAAATTACATACTTCTATGCATAAATCTGGTTTTAGGATATAATTTGAGCAATGGAAGTCCATACATACATTTCGAGGAATTCAAAATTCAAGTTCAATTCTGGCATAAATCCGGACAAGCCCAGCAAAATTTCACAAGGGTTCCAGTCAAGACAGGAGACTTTTTTTTGGTAAATTATTTTTGAAGAGATGAAGCCCACATCTCAATTTTCAATCTCTATTTGTCTAAATATTTAAAGTGGGTAGAGGTTTAAAAATAAGCGTGTTTGGCACATGATTCTCTTAAAATAAACAACATTTATACGCTCTAGAGAAGTAGAGGCAAATCCTCTTAAAATGAAAGGCTCTAATTTTGGGCTTGTGAATGTAAGAGCTTTGGACTTTTTTTTTTTTTAATGAGAATAAAAATAAAGATATCAAATAAGGCCAAAGTATGCTGTAATTGGGGACCACAATGGGTCGGGTTTAAATGGGGGACCACCCCAATCCATTTCTATTAGGGGCATGTTTGGGTTTTGTTGATCTAATTCACCCCGCCCCATATATAAAATATATATTTATTTTTAACTAAAGTATAAACAAAATTCATACGATGCAAGTGGTGTTGTGACATTTACTTAAAGCATGTGTAAAGATAAGATTGTGTGTCCAAACGGTATGGATTTGTAATTGACCCATTAAGGGGCAGGTCGGGTTTGGATGAGCCAAAATTGAGATGGGACTAGATGCAACATTCGGAGGAGTGGGGGAATGTTTCAATATTGAATAGGAGTAACAAAAAAAAAAAGCCTAAAGAGAGGATGCACTAATCAAATGTGGGCCCCACGTTGAGTCTTCTAGGTATAAACTTAAACCTAGAACAAAAAATTATACATATTTTTTTTCCGCGCAACCTAAGAATTCCAACCACGTTGAGCACATTAACTATGGATAACTCCTTTTGACAAAAGTTGAAAAAGACCCAACTTTCTCCATATTTTAGAGGTAATTTTATCATAAAGCAGGATTATCCATCACTAATAGAGATGGTTGCTAGGGTATCCTGGCGCATGGCAAAATTTATTTAAAGATATATCATACCTCAAATTTGTTTTATCATATTCCCTTATTTGCAAGTATATATTTCTCATTGCGCGAAATCACTTTTTTTCCCCTCCTCCAATCATGCTCACACCATCTCCTCACGTTTTCATATCACCTCTTTTTTTTAATTTTAAATTATTTAAGTAATTTAATCTAATATGTTTAGTTGGACTTATTAAGGTGGCTTATTGGTCATTTTTGTATATGAATTATTAAAGTGACTTATTAGGCCTTTTGTGTTTGAAAAGTTAACGCCATTAAGATGCCTATTTGGTTATTGAATTTCCTTTTCAAAAGGAAAAGTTAAATTTACTAGAATAGTAAAAGTAAGTAAAGCTACATTTTTCAGAAAAATGTCACATCAAAAGCACCTTAATTCAAAATTTCCTCCATTTTTTTTAAATAAGTCAAAAAACAACTACCTAAACAAAAAACCTCCACGTTTCTATACAAAAGTAAAAAAAATTCCATAGTAAATAACTAAAAATAAAATACCATCATAACTTACTTATATTTTATTTCCTCTTGATTTCATACTTTACTTCACTTCATTTCAAGGTTTTGTGTGATGCCTTCAAATAAGCTATCCTTATTCCTTTGCTTTCCATAGAAGAGAATAAAAAAAGAGGTCCAACTCATCTTCTCTAACATGTTTTCTTCTCTCATCTCCCTCTACCTCTCCTATTCTCTCCCTAACTCCTTTCTTTCTCATAGCTCCTTTTCATTTTCCATTTTATTGTGAATTTCCTACTAATAGAATCAGTTTTAACATTTCTCTAAATAATATTAGGGGTGAAATTTTGGATTTCCCCGTTGTTCCTTGATGCATTGATTATTTGGACTAATGCCCTGTTTTTCTTCACCTCTGACTAACTGATATAGTTGATTTCCCCAATTTAGTTTGTCACAAGTTCTCAATGCCAAGTCTACACTTAATCCACTTGACTAATATATAAAAATGGAAACTAATTGTGCAAGAAGAGATGGCATCCTCACTGTAAGAAATGATTTGTGCTTGGATACAAGTGTTTAAATAATGATTTAATAAAACAAAAATGAAACTTGTTTTGATGCAATTTTGGAAGGGCAGCCCACATAAAATAAAATGGAGAAGGGTGCAAATGGAACTAAATGTCTAATTATAATCAAGACTTTCTATTTGTCCAAATGTTATTAAATGTCAAATTATAATCAAGACTTTCTTGGTTGTCCAAATGTTACTAAATGTATAATTAGAATTAAGACTTTCTTAGTTGAATGCCTTGCAACCTGACAATCAAAAGAAACCATCAAATTGTCTTTTGTAATTGTAGACCTGTGTAATTTATTTTTTATAAAAAAATTTATAAATTATTTTATTATTATATTCTAAAAACTGCTTAAAAGTAAAAATTAAACTACCAAAACAGTATTTTCTCGTAGCAAGGAAGCTGCTTTTAAAAAAGTACTAGTGGAGCCTTGCACGTGCACCGAACATATAGTTTTACTAAGAAAATTTTTAAAAAATAAAGCTCTTAAAAAATTAGTAGAAGCTTCAATATATTTAAAAATTAAATTTCAACAGAAAATGAGTGATTGTAAATTGCAAGGCCCGTGCAATGTCCAAATACAGCTGACACTATTTTTTTCCTATATATTTGAAAACAATAAAACGATGATATAGTGAGAAAAATGAGATCTCAAAAGACAATCGATATGGAATTTATATAACTTTTTTAGGATATAAATCACATATTTCTAGATATTTTATCATGAATGTGTACAAAGAAATTTAAATTTACTTTATTTAAGCTGTCAGGTCGACTTATCAATTTCCCGGTGGACTTGACCTGCTAAAGTTGGAGTCCAGTCAAAAGCATAGTCAAATTGATAACCTATTGTTTTATAAAAAAATAAAAATAAAAACTAAGAACCAGATGAGTTTACTGTTCTAACTAATTTCCATGAAAAAAAAATTAATTATATCCTACCTAAAGACATCAGAAAAAAAAAAAAAAAACTGAGATGGTGATTTTAGTCTTAATTTACAAAGAAGAATAACATCTCACACTGATCATAAAAAAATAACGAAGTAATCCGGTTTGTCCTCAAGAGACATGGATCAACAATGGTGGAACTATGATATGAACTTTGACGGGTAAGATTTACAGAGCACCTGTTGATTAATATTAGTATTTAACATGTGCTTTGTTTTATTTTATAAGACGGACCACTATCAGGTAAAAAGAGGCAATACCTCTCCAAGAGTCAAGCATCTTCTTTTGCTTGATACAAAGTGCTATATTTTATACCCAGTAAAAAATGATAATACGAAAAAAATACCAAAAAATAAAAAACTACAAATACAAATCTGGCAAAAGAATTGGACATTCCTCTTAAGAAATATATAAGAATGTAACATAGGTATTGTAGATCAACTCGTCTGCTCTGTTTTGTATAGAGGATGGGGGTGCGGATCAAAGTAAGAAAAATTTAAAACAAACAAAAACAAACTGAATTTGTTGCAGCTCGGGATCATATACTTATTTTAGTTGTTTACGCTTAAAACGATCACTTCATTCACTGACTCCGAAGTTAGTAGTAATGCTAACATAACAAACAGTTTCTATGAGATTCTCATTTTTCCTTTAAAGAAATGAATGACGTTTCATTGAAATATATGAAAAGAAGAACAAGAACAAGAAGAAGAAGAAGCTTGCAATGATGAAAGAAATAAATGTGTTAGAAAATGATCAAAGTTTTTCAATTTAAACCTCATGAGTAAGAGCAATAATAAATAAATATATTCATGCCCATGAAATGCCCTTTTATAATAAAAAAATATTTACAACAAAATTTTACAAAAGTTGTATATTAAGAAACTAAAAATTTAACAGAACAACAACAATTTTACAATTTTACGATAGTAATCTATAAAAACCTATCACTAAATTGCATTTATGGAATTATCTTTAGCAATCACTAATATTAGAAGAGAACCAATATTTAGTAGTAGTTATCACATTATCCAACTTGTGATTATTCTTCTAATAGGGGTATAAATCAAGGTCAATACAACTATTATGTCAGATTGAAAACTCAATTATTCTAACAAAATAAAATACAAACACATGAAGCAAAAGGAAAAAGAATATTTAATTTTTTTTTCATAATAACTTTCATTAAAAGCGAGAAAAAAACAAGGCGGACATAAAATGAGTTTAAGTTTGTACATTTCACTTTCTTATTTATGATATTTCATCAGTTGTTACTTTTTTCTAAAAAAGAAAAAGAAAAAAATAAACATGAAGTAATAATGCAAATGCAATACTTGTATATATGGGATGTGCTTATAAGTTTTGGAGGTCCCTATACTTTTTTTCAAAAGCCATAATAAATAATATACAACTGAAGGAAAATCAAATGTGTAGTGAAAAGCATTGTCATTTTATTCTCTTTTATAATAGAGATTATAAGTAGGTCATGGTGTGCAGTGAAAAGCATTGTCATTTTATTCTCTTTTATAGGAGTAGATTTTATAAGAGTAGAGATTATAAGTGGGCCATGGTGTGTAGTGAAAACTGAAAAGCATTGTCATTTTGTTCTCTTTTATTCTTTTATTATATTATAAGAATATAGATATAGATAGATAGAGAATACTAAGTGGGGTCAACATCTTGCATTTTATTGGACATGTGTGTAGTGAAAAAGTACTACACTTTACTATCTTTTATATAAGGGTATAGATATAGATATAGAAATAGAAAAATAATAATAATAATAATGTATAAATTATATTATTATTATATAGGTGGGGCCCGCCCACCTATGGACTAACTGATCATGGTACTTGTGAGGGATGTGAAGAGACATCTTGGATGAGACCATATATCAAATTTGGGATTAATCCTATTCTTTTAATCCCTTCATCCGTGGCACACAAATTTAATGACTTTATATTAAAGGAAAAAATTTGACCTTGATCAAATTGTCCAATCCATTTGGATAAGTGAAAATTTAATAGATTTGGTGTACTTAAGGGGGTTACATGTGTGTGGATGATTTGGATGTGCTATAAAGTCAACCCATGTGGATAGGGGTGTACATCGGGTCGGGTCCCGGGTTATCGGGCCGGGTTTGACCCGACCCGGTAATTTTATAAACACAAGAAACCCGCCCGAATGCCCGGTAAACTATATCCGGGTTATCCGGGTTCGGGTTACCGGGTTACCGGGTCAACCGGGTCGGGTTTACCGGGTCACCCGGTTAATTATAAAGTTTAAATTTTTTTTTTTTAGAACAACTAAAAGTTTCAATAATTGAGATAAAAAAATACTATAAATATATATATATACAGTAAACATACAGTAAATATAAATATAGATATATTTTTAATGTTTATTTGTATATATTTGTATCTATTTGTATACATATACAAATAAATATATATAAAATATATATATATATAACCGGGTTATCGGGTCACCCGATAACCCGATAACCCATACTTTCTTAACCCGGAACCCGGTCCGGATAAGGACTTATCGGGCCGGGTGAGACCCGACCCGGTAAAAGACCCTATGTCACCCACCCGATTAGGTCCGGGTCGGACCGAGTCACCGGGTCGGGCCGGGTTTTGAAACCCGGTGTACACCCCTACGTGTGGATGGTTCGAATGTGCTATAATGTCAATCCTACTATGTTGTCCCTCACCATAATATGGTGAGGGATGGATGCACATGAATATACAATCTATAAAAGAGAACAAGATGTACAATTTCACCACACACTTGCCCAATCAAATGCAAGATGTGGGCCTCACTTAAGATAATAATAATATAATCTATATATTATTATTATTACCATTCTAAAAAATAAGAACTTGGGCCCCAACTTATATAATAATAATAAGATTATAAAAGAGAAGAACTTGTGTGGGCCCCACCTATATAACAATAATATAATCTATACATTATTATTAAGAACAAAATGACATAACTTATGTGGGCCCCACTTAGATAATAATAATATAATATATATTATTATTATCATTCTAATAGAGAAGAATTAGGCCTCACTTACATAATAATAATAAGATTATAAAAGAGAAGAACTTGTGTGTGAATAACTTATGTGAGCCCCACCTATATAATAATAATATAATCTATACATTATTATTATTTCTCTATATCTATATCTATATCTATATATAGATATAGATAGAGATAAATATTTGGGGGTGGGCCCCACACTAGTGTCGTGAAAAAATTTACATTATAATATTTTGGAGTGGGCCCACAAAGGTGTAATGAAAAAATTTATAATTTCTCATAATAATATATTATTATATTATATTATATTATTTGGAGGTGGGCCCCACAATGGTGTAGTGAAAAAAATTTATAATCTCTCATCTTTTTCACTACACTATTGTGGGGGCCCACCCCCAAATATCTATCTATATCTATATCTATACTCTATATAGATATAGAGATAGAGAAATAATAATAATAATAATAATAATATATAAATTATATTATTATTATTATATAAGTGGAGCCCAAACAAGTTCTTCTATTTTATAATCTTATTATTATTATTTAAGTAGGGCCAAATTCTTATCTTTTTAGAAAGATAATAATAATATATAAATTATATTATTATTGTCTAAGTAGGGCCTACACAAATTATGTTATTTTGTTCTTAATAATAATAATAATGTATATATTATATTATCATTATATAAATAGGGCCGACACAAATTCTTCTCTTTTATACTCTTATTATTATTATTATATAAATGAGACCCAAATGGGACCCAAGTTCTTCTCTTTTAAGAGAATAATAATAATATATAAATTATATTATTCTTATATTAAATGAGGCACATATCATACATTTAATTGGATAAGTGTGTAGTGAAAAAATTTTTTTTTTTAAAAGTTATACATCTTGCTCGCTCTCTTTTATAATAGTAACTCTTTTATAATAGTAAATATAGATAGATATATAGTAGATAGAAAATAGATGTTTGCATTAATATATAGATAGAAAGAGTGGGCGTGTGACGTGTCTCATCACTCTCTATCCACAGTCAAATTCCTAAAAACTTCATTGAAGAATAGATTTTATTTATATATAGATAACGATAGGCATTTCCTTTCCTATCTGTGTGGGGATATTTCCGAACTCACCAGATGACTGGCCAGATGCTCTATCTCATGCTCCGGCGCCAGTTAGGCCATCTCGGCAAGGCCCGTCTCAACGTCCGCCAGTTCGGCCAAGTGCCACACTCCGGCCAGAGACTCATCTCGGCCCCTTGCACGACATTTTCACCTCGGCCAGGACGCCCCCAGCCCGGCTGAGCTCCACCTCGGCCAGATCGTCTCCAGCTCGGCTAGGGACTCCTCCCCGGTCCTCCACTTCGGCGTCCCTGCAGGGTCTCTAGCCAAGTCAAGGTCCTCTCCGACCTCGGCTCCCCGACCTCGGTCAGGATGCCAGGACTAGCCAAGGCAGGGCCTGACAGCTGTCCACCCTTGGACACTTAAGCACGCTAGAGCACACGCGACAAGACAGGGGCACGCCTATACTCTCTGACAGACAGAGCCTCCCATGCCGCCCATGCTTCCTGACAGATCGGCGTCCACAGACGCCAGAGTGGGCTGTGATGGGACGGCTAACCACCTCGTTGTCTCCTGCCTCCTCTCTCTCCAAAGTCAAACTATCTCCCTCTCCTCCTCTATAAAAGGGGCAAAACCAGAACAGTAAAGGGGGCTCCCTCTCGCTGACTCTCTCTCCCGTCCGAGAGAACCACTCTGGTATCACCTTTTTCCCCTAAAATCTCCTCCTACTGTCCAGTACTCATACTGACTTAGGCATCGGAGAGCCCTGCGCTGCCCACAGCCAGGGTCCTCTGACCTGTTTCTTCTCCCCCTTCCAGGTTCTCAGGCAGTGGTTCTTCCATCATCAGCGGGGAGACGGGCGGCTCCGGCCTTCGTCCTCCTCAGTGAGTCGCAAGAACACCACCCTCACCGGGTCCGTGAATTTTTGTGCACTTACAATTGGCGCCGTCTGTGGGAAACGCTACAAAAAGCCATCTTCCCAAACGCCATGCCTCGGAGAACCAGAAAGGGAAAGGAACCGCTGACACTGTCGACGCAGCTGCCGACGGTCCCCCACCGGGAAAGGTCAGGAGCAAGATCTAATCCAGCAAGCGTCCAACAGCAGGGGTACTCAGTCGGATTCATCCTGTAAGGGTTCGACCTCGACTCCACCTTCCAAAAGGCGCACCCTGAAGGACAACAGAAGCAACCAAGCTCCGGGCAACAACCACGACATCAGAAAGTGGCTTGATCGACACATCGAGCAAGCAGTACGACAGAACATGGAGGTTGCCGGTTTCGCTCGAGTTCGGCTGAACTCTGACGATCTCGGCACATCTCCCCTCTCTCCAGAGATCAGGAGCTTCCCCCTTCCCGAAGATTTCAAAGTCCCGAGGTTCGTCGTTTACGACGGAACCTCGGATCCAGCGGCACACCTCCGGCACTTCACTCAGAGGATGTCGGTGTGGGGCGATGCAGGCCACCTGAACTGCAGAGTCTTCTCCTCCAGCCTCGGGGACCTCCCTCTAAAGTGGTTCTGCGCACTCCCCCAAGGATCAATCAAAAGTTGGCAACAGCTCCGGAATTCCTTCATGACGAAGTTCCAAGCTCACAGGGTCGTCCCCAGGTCGGCCGCCGACCTGATGGCCCTCAGAATGAAGCAGACCGAGAACATCACGCAGTTCGCCAAAAGGTTCTGGACTGTCTACAGCCAGATCGAGGATACTTCAGATGCAATAGCGGTCATGTCTTTCCAACAGGCCCTCCTACCAGGCAACGAGCTTCGAAGGGACTTGGTCATGCATCCCGTGGTCACTATGGTAGCTCTGATGACCAGGGTAAACCAGTACGTCAGGCAAGAAGCAGATGAAGCCCGAGCCCATAAGCATTTCAACGACACTGACCAAGCAGCGTCCATCTCGGCGGATGCCTCCATCTCGGCGGATGCCTCCAGCTCGGCGGATGCCTCCATCTCGGCGGACGCCTCCATCTCGGCGGACGCCTCCACTTCGGCGGATGCCTCCAGCTTCGCAACAGCATCCATCTCGGCAGACGCCTCCATCTCAACAACAGAAGCCTTCTCCAGCTCGGGGGGCTGCTGAAGCCTCCTATCGCCCGTCAGCTTTGACCGCCCGTCAGCTCTGATCGCACGACCCTCTACTGTCGGTTTCGATCGTACGACCCTCTACCGTCATTTCGACGGCACGGTCCTCTGCTGTCAGCCTTGATCGCACGGTCCTTTACTGTCAGCTTCGATGGCGCAGTCAGCTTCAACGACACCGGTACGACCCTCCACTGTCACTTCAACGGCACGGTCCTCTGCTGTCAGCGTTGATCGCACGGTCCTATGCCGCCACTAGTCATCCAGAGCTTCGTACCCCTGGTGACGAGCCAGTGGGGATCTCCATTGCGTGCGGCAGGCGCATCGCGGCCCTCGCGCCCGATGCCCGGCACAGGCCCCTGGTGACGAGCCAGTGGGATCTCCATTGCGTGCGGCAGGCGCATCGCGGCCCTCGCGCCCGATGCCCGGCACAGGCCCCTGGTGACGAGCCAGTGGGATCTCCATTGCGTGCGGCAGGCGCATCGCGGCCCTCGCGCCCGATGCCCGGCACAGGCCCCTGGTGACGAGCCAGTGGGATCTCCATTGCGTGCGGCAGGCGCATCGCGGCCCTCGCGCCCGATGCCCGGCACAGGCCCCTGGTGACGAGCCAGTGGGATCTCCATTGCGTGCGGCAGGCGCATCGCGGCCCTCGCGCCCGATGCCCGGCACAGGCCCCTGGTGACGAGCCAGTGGGATCTCCATTACGTGCGGCAGGCGCATCGCGGCCCTCGCGCCCGATGCCCGGCACAGGCCCCTGGTGACGAGCCAGTGGGATCTCCATTGCGTGCGGCAGGCGCATCGCGGCCCTCGCGCCCGATGCCCGGCACAGGCCCCTGGTGACGAGCCGGTGGGATCTCCATTGCGTGCGGCAGGCGCATCGCGGCCCTCGCGCCCGATGCCCGGCACAGGCCCCTGGTGACGAGCCAGTGGGATCTCCATTGCGTGCGGCAGGCGCATCGCGGCCCTCGCGCCCGATGCCCGGCACAGGCCCCTGGTGACGAGCCAGTGGGATCTCCATTGCGTGCGGCAGGCGCATCTCGGCCCTCGCGCCCGATGCCCGGCACAGGCCCCTGGTGACGAGCCAGTGGGATCTCCATTGCGTGCGGCGGGCGCATCGCGGCCCTCGCGCCAGATGCCCGGCACAGGCCCCTGGTGGCGAGCCCGTGGGATCTCCATAAGCGTCTCTCGGTACTCACTCTCCAGCTCGGCAGAAGCCCCCTGTTACAGCTTAGCAGTGATGCCAACCTCTAGCTCTGGTTCATTGCCAGCCAGTCATCCTCCATGATACTTACCTTCTGACCTCAAAAGAGCAGTCTATCGAGCTCAGAAGCTGGGGGGCTATTGTGTGGGGATATTTCCGAACTCACCAGATGACTGGCCAGATGCTCTATCTCATGCTCCGGCGCCAGTTAGGCCATCTCGGCAAGGCCCGTCTCAACGTCCGCCAGTTCGGCCAAGTGCCACACTCCGGCCAGAGACTCATCTCGGCCCCTTGCACGACATTTTCACCTCGGCCAGGACGCCCCCAGCCCGGCTGAGCTCCACCTCGGCCAGATCGTCTCCAGCTCGGCTAGGGACTCCTCCCCGGTCCTCCACTTCGGCGTCCCTGCAGGGTCTCTAGCCAAGTCAAGGTCCTCTCCGACCTCGGCTCCCCGACCTCGGTCAGGATGCCAGGACTAGCCAAGGCAGGGCCTGACAGCTGTCCACCCTTGGACACTTAAGCACGCTAGAGCACACGCGACAAGACAGGGGCACGCCTATACTCTCTGACAGACAGAGCCTCCCATGCCGCCCATGCTTCCTGACAGATCGGCGTCCACAGACGCCAGAGTGGACTGTGATGGGACGGCTAACCACCTCGTTGTCTCCTGCCTCCTCTCTCTCCAAAGTCAAACTATCTCCCTCTCCTCCTCTATAAAAGGGGCAAAACCAGAACAGTAAAGGGGGCTCCCTCTCGCTGACTCTCTCTCCCGTCCGAGAGAACCACTCTGGTATCACCTTCTTCCCCTAAAATCTCCTCCTACTGTCCACTACTCATACTGACTTAGGCATCGGAGAGCCCTGCGCTGCCCACAGCCAGGGTCCTCTGACCTGTTTCTTCTCCCCCTTCCAGGTTCTCAGGCAGTGGTTCTTCCATCATCAGCGGGGAGACGGGCGGCTCCGGCCTTCGTCCTCCTCAGTGAGTCGCAAGAACACCACCCTCACCGGGTCCGTGAATTTTTGTGCACTTACACTATCAATCTCAGATCCATAAACCATGAAAATAAATAAATTTACTGTTGTTATTTATCTTCAATCCCATAGTAATAAAGTAGAAAAGAAGAGTGATGACAACATCCACTATATGAGTTTCTTCAACCCACATGCCCATCTTCTATCAGAGCATTAGAGTAGTCTTCATCTCAAATTTCAACAATTCATAAGAAAACACTGCAACCCCAGTTAACAAAACTAATACTTTGATCACACACGCACACACACACAAAAAAAAAGGATTGAAAACAGACAAATCACAAATAGGGTTTATGTATTGTCTATCTGACTCTCTCTCTCTCTCTCTCTCAAGCAATGCTAGAGAATGGCCGTTTGAAAACAATGAGAAATAAAACACTCTGCATTTGGGGTATGCTAAAAATCAAGATTCCATGGAAACTAGTGATTCCTAATTTAATAAGGGGACATTGAAATCAAAGTTTTATGTAAGAAAAAACCATTGATCAGATAATTGTAGTCTGTATTTTGTGTCGACACATGTGAATCTTCCGATCGGAAATCTCATCACATCAATGGCTAAAAGACCCATAAAAACATGAAAAAATTTATAAAAGCCAAGATCAAAAGAAAACGAAACAAAATTGAAAAGGGTAGGCTCAGAAGGATCCATTGGTTTTTATAATCACAAGGGAACTTGATGGTTCCCTCATAAAATAGGTAGATTCAATCATCACAGCCGTCCAAAGAATCCTATATGCATGCAAAAAGATGAAGAAGAGAAATAAAGCAATTGCAAAAGATCTTAACCTCACATATGCAGATGACCCATACCTCTCTTTTGTGATTTCTGGGTTGCTGTCCATGGAGTTTAGGGTTCTTATATATGTATATATAGAGAGAGGGAGCTGTGAGGCAGAGTTAGGGTTAGGGTTTCAACCATGAATCTTGTAAATTACCAAACTACCCTTAACTTTATTGGGTTGACAAGAATAGATCCATGGGCTAGGGATGTAAACGAGCTGAGCCAGCTCGGCTCGGCTCGAGTTGGGGTTTCGACTCAATTTTGACTAGTCAAGGTCAGATCGTTTTTGTGGAAAATGTGTTAGGGCTGAGCTTAGTTATGGAAAGATTGGAAATGTTCTGATCACCTGACAGGTGTGTGGCCCACCTTTGGTTTCCTACTTGAGTATATTTTTGTTAACATATGTTTAATTGAACTGTATTGATCATTACAGTTGGGTTGGGACAAAGATAAACATAGGATGGGCCTGTGATCAACCAGATGCAGGCCCCATCCAATCTCACAGAGGACATGTTTTTTTTTTCTTTTTTTTATTTTTATTAGAGGGTTCCCAACCCTTTGGGATGGACTAATCCCTCCGGGCCAAGAGGAAAGCCGGATAAACTGTCATGTAGCCCCCAGTGTGGTAGTGCAGTTTCGAACCTACAATCTTCGGGTGCAAACCGTGATCCTAAGCCAACCGAACTACCCCTTGGGGTTCATAAGGACATGTTCATGTATCTAGTAGCATAATAACTACTATTATTAGGCTAGAACTCGAATTAATCCCATTTTGCCTTGAGTGGGCCTGATCTATTCAAGGTTTATGATTTTTAACCCAAACCCAACTGGAAGTCGCTAGTTTGGCTGAACCCATGATGGAAGTTGGTTGGTCCAGTTGGACTGTGGGCTGCCTTAGAACTTGAGAGTGCTAAATATAAACACTTGCTATCTTCTTGTAGCGCCAACATTAATTGGCCATGGGTAGTGGGCCCACTTATTGTCAACTATATCAAGTCATCTTCTTCTAGGGCCTGGAGTTGGGGCTCATCCTGACTTGGCTCCGTAGATCAGCAAATATAGGCCTATGTTAATTGGGCTAGGTGGCTTTGGTACTTGTGGAGCAGAATCTTCGAGTTTTTAATACATGCAAGAAAGGTTGAGAGTCAGGCCCAAGCACTAGGCATGGCCTTTGCATACAATGGGTAGTCTGGGCCCAACAATGAAAAGAAAGGCCAAATTCTCCATACCTCTCCATACTGGAGCCCATTTGGTTTTTCTATAAGGGGCCCACCGATCAATACAATCCCTACACCGAACTATCCCCCTTGAATTTGAAGTGATCCTAAATTTAACACCAGCCCAGACATTAGCCACCATTGGATTACATACAATAAATTTTCATGATTTATAGCGATTAGATTTTGAAGACATAAAACTAAGGGCTATAATCATTTGATCAGATTAATATTGTACGCCCCCTAATCAAAATTCAATCACGCTCATCGCCATGCCTTGTTGATTATCACGCATTTAGGTGGGCCCACATACTATGTGTATTCTATTTTTTAAGGAAAAACACCCTGATGTCATCAATTGTGTCTGGCCATTTGAAAAAAGAGCATTCCTTGTTGGAGGGGGATCAATATCCAGTTCTAGGCATGGGCAGAAGTTCTGTCCAAACCCAGACCCACTCCAAGCAGACCTAATCTGTCTTGTAACTAACATGAACCATAATCGATTTATGATTTTTGAAACTAAACCCATCATGTAACAGAAGAGTTTATCATATTATCATATTTTGAAAACTAAGAAATAAATATGCACTGCATTAGAAGTTAAGGGTTCTTTTCTTTTCCCTAATAAAGTGATAAGTTTTGAAAAGAGATATTATTTTAGATCAATTTAATCATTTTAGATAAGAAAATGGTATGGTATGTATCCATTTTAACATATCCTTAAAATGTGCACTAATTAGGAGCTCTCTCAGTTTTGATAATTTTATTATGGAAAAATTTAAAAGAAGTATAAAAGTTTTCTACAAGTCTTTCAATCAAATCCTCTCTACAATTTTTTTTTTGAAAATGACAAAAATACTCTTCCCAATATTTGACAAAATCTTATCTTTTATTAAACACCCCCCCACCCCCCCAAAAAAAAAAAAAAAATTTGCTAAAGTGGGCCCTATTAGGTCATTTGGATTGGACGTAGTCAATTCTTTTAAATGATTTATTAAATAAAAACTTAAAAAATATATTTATGTCATTATTTTAACTTTTTTCGAAAGAGTACTTAATTGAAAGAAATATGTAAAACTTTTATAATCTTTTAAAATATTTAATTTTTTATATATATTTTAAAAATAAGGTAAAAGTTTTATACTTCTTTGAAACTTTCCTCTTTTATTTCAAAATAATAACTCCAGTTTCACCTGTTTCAAACATGAGCTAAATAGTAAATCCCATATTGACTAAAATGTTTTTATCATTCCCAAATCCCAACCTACTTCAAGGTACACTTTTTTTATACTATTGACCAAAACAAACACCTTTCCTAGAATTTGAGTCTCAAGTCTCAACTACCAAAAGCCAAGGTCCTTGTGGCCTTGTACTCTTTCAAAACATTCAAATTTCCATGTCCCAAATCAGTAGAACCCCATCAAAAGGGCAGATAATAAGTATGACAGAAACACCAAATAAGTGAGATCTGATTCTGATCCGTCGCGTGCTGCTTATCCAATCCACAAGGGGTCCACATCTTGCATTGAGGATGGTCTTGACCACTCATCTGTTGGGTCCCACAAAAAGTCCAACATCTCACATTGATGGGTAAATCTAATCCATCCATACAATACCCTTACAACCCATGTTTATTAGCAAAACACCCAATAGTTTCTCATGGGTGCCACCATTTCTTATTTTTACAGTTGCCCATCAAGTAAAAAGTTTTAGATCATCATGGGCCCCACTAATGGATTGGACAAAAAGCTGAAAAACCTTGTCTCATCTTTCTCAAACATCCCACATGGATTTCTCCATTGCCCCTCCTTGCCCATGAAACGGATGCATACCTTGCATTCTCTGCTCACCAACTCCTTCAAATTCCAATCCCTGCTGCTGCTGCTGCTGCTCATGTAAACTAACAGAACTTGTCCCACCAACACCCAAGAAGTCTAGAGTCATCACATCGCCGCCTCCACTGCCGCCGAACCTCGACGCCCCCAGATTCCGTCCACCCGTCGGAATCGCCACACCGGAATTTCCCATGTTCTTCAAGAACATATGATGCTGCTGGTGCTGTTGCTGCTGATCACTGCCCATGAACATTCCATTGGCAGATGTGAACAAACCCATGTCGTTGATCGGTGTGGGGTCCGTGCCGGACCCATCAAAGAACTGAGACTGAATCTCTTGTGGGGTTTTCTGCAAGAACTGGTTGGTGAAGCCACCTCCATCAATGCCAACCAGCTGAGTTTGGTCTGTGTGAGGTTGGAGGTGGTCATATGAAATGTTCTGGTGCACCCCACCGAAGGATCTCATCCCAGAGAGCTGGTCAGACCCAGCCATGCCTGCAAAGCTCCTCTGCAGCATTGGAGGGTTGATATTTGTACTTACAGTCGCACCCATCTGGGCTGCCTTTTGAAGCAATGCAGTCGCCGACATGTGAGCTGACCCGGAGACCGGCCGGCCGGTCTTGCCGTCCTGGAACCCATCGAAGGTTGTCGCTGTGCCGCTGAGCTGCAGGCAGGAGGAAGGGGAGGAGATGCTGCTCCTAGGACCGAAGAGGGCGCCGGAGCTGCTCGAGAACATGCCACCGGCCATGTTCAGAGACTTAGGCATGAGATCATGAGAGAGGGATTTGAGGGGGTGTTTGATGTCATGGTCGAAATCGGACATTGAGATGGATGTGTTGGTGTTGGTGTCGTTGTTCATGGGCATTGAAGAGATGAGGTCTGAGACCTGGCCTTGTAGGTTGGCCATTACACCCTGGTTTACTTTGCTGTTTTCTTCTGCCAATGCATCACAAAAGGCTCTGTGGGTGATGAAGCTATCTCTCCTGTGCATAGAAGACAAGGTTATAATCATTGTCTAAAGAAACAAAGAGTATTGTAACGTTTGCATTTTAAAGAAATGGAACAAGGAGCTGTCTTTTTTTTTCTATAATCACTGTTACAGTGGCATGTTAGCATGCAAAAGTTATAGGGATTTTGACCACATGGGATATGAAAGACAATGAATTTCTTAAAACGGTATTCACCAAAACTATATCTCAAATGTGGTCATTGTACATTGGCCCCAAATTATTTTTCCAATTCTACCCATTTTGTGTGATATTATACAATCCGTGCGATATCGCACAAACTATTTTATCCGCCTCACAGAAAGTGCTGCTACCTTCTCGTTCCTACTACTTTCTGCGAGAGGGATCGAATAGTTTGTGCGATATCGCATATATTGTGCGATATCACACAAAATGGGTAGAATTGAAAAAAGAATTTGGGGTCCCATGTATAATACCTACATTTAAAATATAGTTTTGGTCAACACCATTTTGAGAAATTCATGGTCTCTTATATCCCATATGATAAAAATCCCAAAGTTAAATGGTAGAGGCTTCTATCATTGTATTTCTAGTATGATATCATCATCATTTTACAATTTCATGTTATAACTAATATATGTTACAAGTAGATAGTATGATATCAAATGGAAATATTAAATTGGGAAGTAGTTCAGATGGTAGAGTGTTCATTTAATATAAGACAAACTTCGTGTCCTTTTCCTTTTTTAATGATGCCGTATGGTGAGAATCTATGCAATTCACTCCATTCAGGTGAGCCCCAAGCTCCAGTGGCTGGGAGTGTCCATCGATAGGTGGGTCCTACCATATTAGCAATAGAGATCATCCAAGATGGTCATTTGGATTGACGCATATATAAGTTTCAACTAGGTGCCTGATATATAATTTCAGTAGTGCTACATAGACAAATTTTTTTGCAAGAATTTTGGACAACCCCTATGATATCCCTTGAATATTCAACGGATATAATAAGGGTAGTCCAAAATTCTGGCAAAAAAGTTTGTCCATTTAGACTTTTTGATATAATTTTCCATGAGTCTTGGAAATAAATAGTTGCATGATAAAACTCTTTTCGAGTGTAGTTCAGCTGTGAACGAAAAAAACTAATAAGTACGTTACAAAACTTTAGCCCACCTAAATAGGGTGCGTCTATAAGAGCGTGTGAGTTCAAATCCCCATATATGAGAGCAATATGATGTAAAACGCACCGATATATGACAACATTCATTTACTGGAGTAAGCCAACAGGCCAAGCTTGATGCTGGTCCTTAACCTAAAGGGGTTGACTTTTTAGGCGTGGCCCTAGTCCACCGGGCCTCAGACATCTCTCCAAGCCTGGCCCATTCCAGGTTAAGCTTGGTAATTTGACTAGTAAAGTCAAGTCAAGTTAAGTCATCCTAAACATCACATCAAAAACACTTTCTATCAAAACTCCCACCAACTTTTCCAACAAAAAATAAAAAAGCAACTACAGTTGTTAAGTAAAAAAAAAAAAACTACATTTCCCATACCAAAAGTCAACAATATTCCATCTCAAACTACTAAAAATAAAATACCATCATAACTCACTATATATTTTATTTATTCTATTTATTTCACTTCACTCCACTTGACTTTAAAAATAAAATGCCAAACGGGCCCTAAAGGTCCGACAGGCTAGCTAGCCCATCTCATTTGCAGTTCTACTAGCTAACTCTTGTAGCACTTCTTACTTCCTGGGGACATACCTATATTCACACTTAGGAATTGTGGGACACTGGGCCTTGCCACAAATATCAAATTAATGTAAGGGTGGTATTATCATGACAAAAAACTACGACGAGATTTTAGAGAAAAAAATGAAATTTTCATTTATTTCATAAAGCCTCCCTCTAATTTCTGAAGTCTCGATTTTATATATTTTTTTTCTTGCTAGGAAAGGATTTCAATTATGCAAAAACAAGGAGTCTCGATTTTATCAGTTGCCCATAATATCATGATAGTGATTAATATCCTAGTGTTCTGGGGCCCAACTTTCATGGTGGAAACCATTGCATCTTAATCCTCACCGTTGAAAAACGATGGGCCTGAAAATCAATATGGTTACCGTTTGGATCAGATCATGCCAACAGGAGACATTGATCTTGATGATTCAATGTGTTGCACAACATATGAGGTTTGTTTGCCCCCAATTGAGCAGCAGAAGGGGAGCCTCCATTCCTCTCTCTATCATTAAATAGGGATAGCTTAATCAAATATCTTTAAAAGTAATCACTTTCTAATCAAGTTTGTCAGTTCATACACAAGTCAATAAAGGTGACCCACTTTAAAAGGTATGATGAGAATCTAAGTTTTTACCTGTAAAACCATCCTACTTTAAAACCCAGATTATTTACCATGCCACTTGAAACAAGAAAAAGTCCATACTCTTGTACAAGTTAAACTATCTGTCATCTCTTGTGACAGTTGTGTTGAGCACTTTCAAGCTGTAAAATTGATCCCAACTCATCTCAATTCACAAATTTGTTGATTTTGTTCATTGCTCATCTTTTTTCAAATTGAGCAACATCCAAAGAGACTCTAATCAAGTGTAGTCACCAGGAGAGAAAACCCATAGATTTTGAGGGTTTCCTAATAAATTTTGAGGGGTTCCTATGTCTGTTCCTAAGCTTTAAGTTGTGAAGGACTCTTGTGGAAGATCCCAAAAACTGTTTGAATGGGACATTTAGTTAAGAGGACCCTTAGCAATGTGGGCTTGACCCAAATGTCCCATGCACATTAATTGAGATCTTCTTCTTTCTGTATGTTGTGTGTGTGTGTGTGAATTAAAGAAGAAAGAAATAGATAAGAAGAAACCTGGAGAAGATGGTTCCACAGTCACACTTATACTCTCTGGTTCCACAAGTCTTGGAATGAGCCTTCCAATCAGACTGCACTGCATATTTCTTCGAGCATTTGTCGCATTTCCACTTCTTCTCACCGTGCTTCCGGCAGAAATGCTTCTTTATTCCGGTCAAGTCTCCCAGAGCCCGGCTTGGGTTGTGGTGGACGCATGTCGTCTCGGGGCATATGTAGACCCTCTTCCTGATCTCGTTGCTCGTCCGTTGCCTGAGCTTCCAGGGAAGATTGTGGCCTCTTCGGTGTAATTGGAGGTTTTGGTCCCTTTGGAACCCCTTGTTGCAGATCTCGCAAACAAATCGATTTGTAGCCATTAGCGTCGTCGGCGAGAGCGCAATGACTTCTGCAGTTGGATCTGCATATACCAAAACTTCACTTGTGAACATTGTCAAATTTGTATTGTGAGTTTCCACCCAAAAAAAGCTGTACTTTGAGAAAACACCTAAGTTGTATTATTCCCAGTTTTGTTTAGTGCTATAGTGTTAGTGTTGAATGATCCATTCCTTCTGTGGGAATTGGTGTTGAAAGTGGGACTAACTTGTAATTTTAGTCATTGAAGAGCTTATTATCTTCTAGTTTCTCATATTGTTGAATTTTAACATCCATTCCATTATTCTTAATGCAGTTCTAGTATATATTTATCTCTGCATTTCCATCTCAATAAATAACAAAGAATTCAATCACAAGAAGCAAGTTTATCAAGAGATTTCATTAGAGTACATGAGAGATCAACACAATTTACTATCCAAAATCACTGTTAGCCTTTTGTAAAACGCAAACATAAGCAATTAACCACCATAATTTTGTGGTTTAGAAAACTTAAAGTTAAAGGAAAATGGTACATACACCCTTATTTTTGTATAGAGTTTCCATTTCTTGCTTCCAATTATGTTTACTTGTACTTACAAAACTGCTACCAAGAACTTGAAAAGAGTAAAAGAAGATATATATGTAGAGATTGACAATTAGATATATATATATATATATATAGAGAGAGAGAGAGAGAGAGATAAAACTTAAAAGAACAGTTTGAAAATGGAAAAAAGTTAATGAAGCTAACTGTTTGCTCCAATTATTGTAATCACCAACCAATAATTGAACCCTTTAACAATCCAAACATAAGCACAATAACTCTCTACACCTAAAACCCATTCTCATCATTCCAAAATTGAAATCCACAAACCCAACATGACCCCATCAAGTGCCATCATCACCCCATCTTTGTCTTCGCATAGAAGTACCCTTCAAATGGATCAAGCTCATAACCTCAAAGCAAAAAATCACATGCTCCAACAGTAAAACCATACTAGAACAACAAAGTGTTGCCACGATCTACTAAGATTCAGCCTCATATTGCATGAATTTTCATTGAAGTATACCACAAAACCCACATACCAAACTAGAAGCAAAAGGACTAATTCTAACAGTACAACTAGCAGATAAAAGGTTAAGAGGTAATGGAATTGCCTGGAGTTCCTGGAAGATTTCGCTTCTTCTTAATGGGCTGTGGTTGCGAGGTTGATCCATTGCTGTTGGGGGTTGAAGAAGGTCCTAAATTGGAGCCATGGAATGGATTTTTCTGCTGCTGCTGCTGGTGTTGTTGGACTTCTTCTCCAGTGTTGCCTGAAGAGAAGCTACCACCATCTCCTCCTGTGTGGTTAGACATGGGTATGTAATTGAAAGATCCTACCTTTTTTTTTCTTCTTCCTCCTCCACTCTTTCGTCTCTTCGATAATCCAAAGGCTTTTGTTTTCTCATGTGCAAGAAACCCGGGATTTGCTTTGGCTAGAGGAAGACAAGAAGCAGGGAACTCTCCATCATTTCTGCTGTGAAAGGAGACTGGTGGCACAAGAACAACATTGGAGCCCCGGGTCTTCTTAGGCTCTTTTTAATATACTTGTGTGAGAGTGATGGCCTCTTGGGATGAATATCCATTGCCTTAATTTGTTGGATATAACAAGATTGCCCCCTCACTGTTATACTTTTGGCTTGATGGAGTCAAATCTCCCTGGGCCCTACTTGATTATCAATTGGGTCCAAAAAGGGGGTCGGTGCTTCCCCTTAGTTGGATACAACAAGATTGCCTCAGCTGTAGTTTAGGCCTCATGGCAATCAAATCAAAATGGGCCCCAACCTGATGGGTCCAAAAAGAGGGACAGTGCTTGCTGTAGTTGGATGTAACAAGATTGCTCCTGTTATCTGGTTTTGGCTTGATGGGGTCAAACCTACATGGCCCCAACCTGCTTATCAATTGGGGTCCAAAAAGAGTGTCCCCATCAGGAGCTCCTCATTTTGTTGGGCCATGCTTCTTATGGGTGGCACACCTTTAATTACTTTATTATTATAACTATTATCAATGTTACAAGAGTACTTTCTTGTTGTGGCTGTATAGATTGGAATTGTGGTCATGTTTGGAGTCTTACGTAAGGTTGTGATGACAATAATGATGATTTCTGTTTCTGATAATTAAAATATATAAGCTAGTTTTTATCAGATAGGTGGATGAGAATACTAGATTACACTCATTTAAATTGTATGGACCTGAGCCAGTTGAACGGGTCACAAGCTGTGTTTTAAGTGAAAAGCTCGTAATATCTTAATTTAAACATATTCAGCAGTCTAGCAACAAGTAACCTATTAGATCAATGCTTCAAATTGATTTTATTATGTTGTATATTGCTTACTTCTCACAAACAATATGCCATCACAACATATCTCAAGAAATTTAATAAGTTTTAATGATACTTTCATGTTAATCTCTTTCATTTTCCCTCTTCCACACTTAAATAAGCTAGAAAAAAAAAGGTGAAAAAAACCAAAATATATAAAAATGATAAAGTTAACTAACATATATGATGAAACCAAATTTTGAGGATCCAATATAGCCAAAGAAGATTCTCTAATTATATAAAAGAGAAAAAGAGGAAGGAAGAAGAACATGATTGGTCTCAAGTTGTTGGGCTTATGGACCTGTTTCTACACTAGAATTACAAGAATTCATGTTTGGAGAATTTCAAAATTTTCAAAAGTTGTATCTTGAGGTGGAATTTCAAAATCCTCCACTTAGTAAAGCATTTGGAATTTAAAAGAAAAAAGTAAAGATACTGGAATCCCACTAATTCTAAAAGGTCATTTAAAACTTTTTATGTGGCTGAAATTTAGAATTCTTATAAGTAATATGGCATTTTAAGACAAGCCATCGCATCATGTAAAAAAAAAAAAAAAAATACAACAACAACAACAACAACATGCGACATTCCGGTCAAAAATTCTAGTAAAATAGTAAACCCTATGTCTTGCATTCCGAGTTAATGAGATTGGTCTTTGGGATCAAAATCTTGATTAGGAGTATTTTGGTAAAGTAAAATCCTTTCATCATCCTGAGAACTTACCATGATGATACACTACAATGATTACAAATGCTTTAAACAAAGAAGATGATAGAAAAATCCAAACCCCTTGATAAGGATTTGTTCAAAGGATGGAATTCAACATTAGTCCACCCACTTCCAACAGAGAAATAATTCCATTTGTTCGCGCTAATTAATATACATGACATCCTTCTGTCAATCAGAATTCAAAAGTTAATCTTAATCTTGCCAAATTGCATGCATAAGACAATGGTCATGTCATGCATCCAATTGTCTAACTAATGGTTTTAGAACCTCGAACCGTCAGGCTTAATATGGCATCAATACCCTAGTGTCACAAGAAAACGTTCTCTTTGATTGGTACACAGTTCATTGGTTGTTACTGGATTTTCATGATCCCATTGACCAATCAAAAACAGGGTGCACCTATCAGGCCTCCTGGTGCAATGCAATGGGCGCTCATCGTATAGTAAAGCTTTTCTTTACCACAGTTTTAATTAACAGAAGAAATTTCTAAAATTCACTAATATATTGGTTAATTCGCATTGATCGTTTTTCATTGAAGTTAATTAAAATCTTAATGGCTTTAATTTAAATTTTTTAAACTTAAAAATTAAAATTTTAAATGACTGATATATGCTTAAGGGCCGGCCCGCCCCGCCCGAGATATTTAACACCATGAAGTTTATTTTTTTTTATTTTTTTTCGTAAATGGGCTAAGCTCGGGTCTAACTCTCAAGCCCATGGGCTGGACTCAAGCCTGAATTTTAGGTCCAATTATGGCTCGACCCAGCCTATAAACACTCCTCATTCTGTTCATTCTGTGATGATGTGATGAGCAAGTGGAGACCACATTTAGAACCTTTTATTCTTGGATCATGCATGCATGATGATTTACTTCCAATCTACGCAAGTACAAATAACTATTGACTTACTTTCCCAACACTAGGAAATGAACTTTCCAAGGAAAATTGATGCAGCCCAAGTGCCCTTTAATTTAGTCTCTCTCTATATAATTAAGAGAAGTTGTTTCCAAAATATAAAATAAAAGCAGTTGAATGATAAAGATCTATAGAAATTTACCTACTTGTTGATTGTTTGGATTAGCATGTGCTTTTGGCTCACCTAAGAGTTGTGGAGTGGCATGAGGTGTGGGTTTATTTCCTACGTCTTATGTTCAAAACCACCCCAGATTTCCTCGGTGTGGATTTGTATGAGTTTAGTGGGCACCACAAAAAATTAGTCCTATTGGGTCAATCATGACTCTTTTTTTTTTTAATAAATAAAAAATCTTCTAGGCATTTTAACTAAGAAAAAAAATGGACCGATATAAGTATAAAATAAATTGTAAATAGACAAATAGCAACTTCCATCGTTTCTATGATTACTTCTTAATTGGTGAGGTCCTCTCTATACACCAGGGCCCATTTCCTCATTTAATCCATGTTATCATTTCTATGGTTAATTATTGAACTCAAGGACACCCACATCATCCAAAAAAAAAAATAGCATACACTTTTGCAATGGTGAAATCTAGGAATTTGCCTTGGGAAGCTACTATATAATTAAAGAAATCATAAAACTTTACATGACATATAGGAGTTTTCATACCCTAGTTTTGCCTCTACACTTCTGATACAAGATTCCAAGTCAACCACCTTTAACTAATAGGAGATAAATTTTCAACTACAAGATAAAATCTGATATTTTGTTATAAATGGATAGAATTCTATAATGTATATGTAAAATGACCAATATATAGTATGGTACCCTCTTTTTTGAAAGGTGGTTGATACTGAGGAGAATAGTGACAATATTTTGGATTAAATATTTTTAAATTTGGGCTTCTTGTCAAGATATCATTGGGCAAGTTAATGAAAAAAAAAATTCTGAAATTATTAAAAATGATAAATTAGGGGTTAAATTAAGGGTAACAATGGAATTCTGGGAAAGGGTTAGTGACAAAATATAAGGATGAAATGCCCTAGATTCTTATTTACTCCTTACAACATTAAATAAGCCAAATAAAGAAAAACGCTAGATGCTGGATTCGAGTATGATTGTACGCACCTTGTCTTGTGTGTGGACTGTGGATTACCATGATATCTGCCTCCTGCACGTGGGCACTACTAGTTTCAAAGGCATTTCACTTTTTTGTGTGGATGCTCAACTACATGCATGAAGCATGATGTATCAATAATGATTTAACATCTTCAATCATACAAATCTTCAATTACAAAATCACTATTCCAAAGATACTAAAGAATACTCAAATCTATATATTCCTTACATGTTACTAAGGGCCTAAAATGGAAGAATTAAATGTATGAAAATATATAAAGAGAGATCTCCGTTATGATAGGAAGTGATTTCCACCCATCAACTTAATTTGTAAATTAAATATTAGATAAGTCATGGATCATCTTTGAAATGGGGACCCTTCTACTTTAAATTCATAGGAATTCAATACATAGTAGTTAAACGAGCTCTTTTAATTGTTTCTAAATGGTTAGGCACATATGACATATCTAGTACTCAGATTTTTCATACCACTTAAGATCAGATGTATATAGCATGGGTGGATTGGGATATAAGAATAAATATATACTTTAAGAAAAACTACCAAGTTTAGAATCTAGTGGAAAGGTGGTTTTTTTTTTTTTTCTCCTCACAGTAACCAGTACTGTGACTAGAGTACAAATGCCAGTGATTGCATGATCTCTCACTAATTTTTTCAAACTTGTATATTTTAAGTCTTAACTTCGTATAAAGATATAGCACTGGACAACTTAACAACCAAATTCCCTCTATAATAGCATATATAAAAATTAGGTAGCTACATATAGATAGATAATATATTTAGGTTGGATGGACGGCCATGGCTGTCATGGCTAACATGTAACAGTGTATTTAATTAGATGGAGCCCTATAAAATTTAATAAAAGATAAAGAAATCAAAGATAGGAGCCAAGATGAGGAGTTAAATAGATAAAAAAGATGATTAGACCCTCAAACGTCAATATAAACCATTATTTTCCTGTACATAGCATAAATCTAGCTATAGAGAAGATCTTTTGATGTTGGCCCTAGTCCCAAGCTTCAATAACCTTCATACAATTATAAGTATCTGCTTCTAAAGTCAACATCCCATCAACCACCACATACTAAATGAATTTGTCATCAATCCATTCTTTTTTTTAACTTTCTAACAAACCCTCTTACTTAAATCAACTATTGAGCATAAGTTGCTCAATTCCTATCATCTCATTGAAGGGGAACCCACCCCAAAACAGGAAAATCCAATCTCAAGTATAAATGTAATTATGTAATGTTAAGTAGGTCAGTGATAAGCCAAAAGAAAGCTTCTCTTATCTTTTAGTTATGTATTGAGATAAGTTTAACGGCCGAGATCTGTTTTTTGTCATGCTCGATTTCGACAATGGGAGGGATTGGAAGGGTGATCTTAATCGTGTTGGTGTGTATTAAGTTTTGTATATTCAACATGAAGATTCTCCTAATTGTCTCTATCTCCCAAGTTAATAGTGCAAGTTACCTCCTTGACAAGCATAAGAAACAGTGAAATTTTATTTTATTAAGGACAAAACCATATGAGGTTATGAGCTTGTTTGTGATAGGACTGAAAACCATATTTTATAAGCCCAATAATGGGGACCCTATGAAGTTGTTAATTGAGGTATTCTTGTTTACTTCATTGGTTTCTTTCTTGTATGAACTTCCTAACTGTTAGTTTTTGTTAACTTAGAAGTGCTACAGCTATTAAAAGCTGTATTTCACAAACGTGTGACTATTACTTTTCTGCAAGTAAGAAATTCCTCATTCAGCACTCCATGAGCTGGGCCTGTGACATCATTTTACACTACAATTATGGCATTTCAGATTTTTTATAACCACACCTTCACCAAAGAGAGAGGCCCTGTTTGGACCCTTACAACTATGGGTCCATTTGTGTCATGTAATTGAGGTGTTGTAGGTAGGGAACATCTCTCTTCTACCTTCCTACTCTTCTTTGTTAGCTCTTTGTGTTGCTGCTCCCTTTTAATGAAATTCTTGTGAAAAAATAAAAAAAACGTGGGTATCCAAAAAAATGACATTCAAATCGTCTCAAAGGGGTGTGTCTCATCTCACAGAGCCACTAAAAGAGAACAATCTCAGCTTGGGTAGGTTGTCCCACATGCAGCGGCGGAATCAGAAAATATACCTTAAGGGGGCCAATAGAAAAATAGAAATTTCTTGGAGGGGCCAATGTAAGAAAATTCTAAAATTTTGTATAAAGCATAAGGGTTTTTGTAATCTAAGGAGGGGGCCATGGCCACTGCTAGCTCCTTCGGAGTTCCGGCCTTGTCCACATGTACTGTACCATTAGCTCAACTTAGCAAGCAAATAAAAAAAACCCTTAAATAAAAAATGAATCTAAATAGAGATGGAAAATGAACATCTAACCATCACCCTAGTAATTTAGGTCTAACTCCATATCTCCATATGAGTTCCTATGGAGACCATTTCCCGACACCTTTTTCTTGTATTTTGTTGGAAACCATTTGATCATGAATTCCTATGCATCCAACCCCATACCTCCATATGAGTATTTTTTTTTTTACCTGTTATTCGTCCTAACAAAGAACAAAACAACTTTCACATTTTTCCGAAAGTGTGATCCTCACTTGTAAACCTACGGCTCACAGATGCCAGGTCTGCCAATGAATTTCTTTAGATGCGGGTAAAGAATCTTTTTGATGTGCCCCCTTTTTCTTATGTTAACTTCAATGGCTAATCAAACTAAACTCATTTCATAATGTTTAAGAATACCTTCCTAATCAGAGTGATATGCTGCATATGCACTCAATTGGATAGGACAAATGAGAAAAAAAAAATACTACATTGAGCAGTAAAATGAAAAATCCAACAGGTTCGAAGTGAAACTTGGGCCTAGTCAACTAGAGGAAAGTAGTATTTGTGAGAGGGCTGGATTCAAAAAAGATGGGTCGTATATGTGGGATTATAAATCGGATAATGTCCCTATTAGGGGATTCTATGGACTATGATCAGCACTCATTAATTACCAAAATGGAAGATGTTAAACTTCTAGATTATCCCATCGATACGCATTTGACCCAGTCTTGCAATATTAATCAACCATCACTTTCAATCCCTTTGGGGATATGGCCCATGGGAATATTTAGATGGACTCCACATGGTCACTTAAGCCGACTGAGGCACCAAATGGTTCCTGTAATTTCTGATTCTATCAAATGTCTTTGTCATTTTGTCACACTTCAAAACCTTCAATCCTGTGCGGCCTGCAGTAATAATTCTTCTAGTGTTAAGAACTAACTACAACCATGCTATCCATAGATCAAATTATTTCACAAATTAAACTTCATTTGATTGTCCATTTTATTGGGTACTTGGAAAGATGAAAGGGATTTTTCCATGAACCAGAAGCTACCCACATAATCAAACAAGGCGGGCAAGGTGGCTAGCAGCCCCATGTCATATAATTCTATGCAATGCTATAGAAGCATGTAAAATGGATCATATGGACAGACTCTTTGGTCATGACTTCCTAGTCAAGAGTCTTGGGTCTTTTTCCAACAGCAATCACAAACCCATGAGTCCATGACCCAACAGAAAGGACAAAATGTATCATCTAGGCTACACCCCAAAACTAGATACACTTCTCTCAACAACAAGTACACTATTTGCTTACCAGTGGCATTTTTGTTAATTAAAGAACATGTTTCTATCTTCTAATCACCTCTTATCATGAGCTTTTCATATCACGACGAGGTGGCACATGGATTGCATCGATGAGGATCGATAGAATTGAAGAAGCAAACATCAACACAACCACGTCAAGACGGCTCCTATTTCACATTACTTTATTAGTGCAAGAGAAGAAAAGACGACAGAAAGAGAATTCCAGTCCCATGCATCTTCGAGGACCATGCATGCCATGGTTAAGAATCAAGACATGTGCAATGAATATAATATACCTAAATGAAAGTTCGGCTATGTATCATTCTTGGAAACTTGAAAACTTTTTATGGGCCCATCTAGATCAACGTCAATCTCAATTTTACTAAAGATCATTGACAATATAAGACGTGAAGGATATAAGGTAGAGATATATATAGATAAGAAACTCGACTCTCTTACAATTTCATTTAGTAGGGGTGATGGGTGTATATACATTTTAAAGAGAGATTAATTAGTAGTCATTCATCTTTACTTCTTCTATCTTTAGCCACTTTTAAAATTTTATTTTTTAAAATTATTTTCATACAAACAAATATGCCCTTTCTATAGATTAGGGGTATGTACAAAATTAACTTGATCAGATGATCACAATTGATTATTTTAGGGGCCCCAAAGCTAGAGCTTAAGTTCCTTAGATATATAGATGGAGAAGATCATCAGATGATACTAGATTTCCATTGGCTTACATAAAAATTGGCTCTACAAAGAAGTTCACAAGTTTTAAACATTTTTCATTTTTACTTACTTTTTCAAACTTGAGAACCATTCGTAGGGAAATTGTCCTCATATAATATTAACATGTACATGTGGCCATGCAATGGAAGACAATAGCTTGTGACATGAGCTAAGGAACCTATGAATAGATCCATCACCAAGAGTCGGCCACTGCAATATTTGCAGTTTTTTTATGGGTGTATTATATCATTTCCCATTAAAACAAATGTAGGATACAAGAAAGAAAAATCCATTCAATGACATGGACATGTTTGGATGCATAAAAAAAATCCCTCCTTTTCTTTGAATCCGGTCGTTGCCGCGTGATGTTTGTCATCTTGATGTCGAACCCATGAAAGGTGCCTTAATTTTCAATATGATTTGATAGGCAAGTTAAAGTTATCTTCAATTTTTAATATGAACGGTTGGGATTTGAAGATCAGAACAGTACCTATTGTGTGGTCCATGGTTTGATTTGGTAGGTCATGTCAATCATGGTGAAAGAAAGGTCTTTGTATAGTTCAGTGGTATGCAAAAATGGAGGTTATTTCATCTTTCTAAACTTTTGTATGGTGGCCCACTAGATTACATGTCATTCATGGTGAAAGAAAGGTCTATGTATAGTTCAAGTGTATGCAAAAATGGAGGTCAATTCATGTTTCTAAACTTTTGAATGGTGGCTTCAAAGTTGAGACAATTTTTAACCTTTAGATCAAGTGCTTTATATATGTTTTTTTACTTATTAAAATTTTTTTTTTTTTTTTTGGCTGAGAAACTCATGTCAATTACTTGGGGGATTAGCAGTATGAAGGTGCAGATTGATCATAAGTGGGCCCAAGTGGACCTCACAAGCCACAGACACCATGCAATTCCCAAGTTAGCTATTCAAGTGAGAAAAGGAACTACCTCTCTGCTTTTCTTCAACTAATACCAAACAAAAAGCAACTTTTCTCACATTTTCTCTTTTTTCTTTTTCTTTTTTTTTTCAATTGTTTGAGAGTCTCCTAATCTTGACTAACCCTATTTTGAGTATTTTCTCCTCTTCACTGCAGCTTCAATGATTAGGTCGTGGATAATCCACTAATTTGATGGCCTGATTCCATCACATACATGCTATCAAGGGTTCATCAGATCTTTAACACTTTTGACATAAAACCCCTTTATAGATATGGAGAGAGAAGGCCAGATTCAATCAGAAAAGAGCCAAAAAAATGCATGAACATGATTTCTAATCATGGAGATTCATTTGCTGTGGCCATGACCATTAGATCATCAACACTTCAAGCGACAAAACCATAACACACCTACACCTACCGTCCCACCGGCCTATATCTTTTTTGTAATTCAAAGAATTTCTGTCTGAGCAATTTCTGAATTTTCAGACATAGTGGAATTGATGCTTCATTGGACTCGAGCATCCAAGAATTCCACAATAATGAAAAGAGGGTGGGGCTTCTGAATTTCCGAAGGTCATTTGGGACCTTTCATTAGCTAAAATTCAAGAATACTATTAAAAAAATATGATATTTGAAAATTTCATGAGATAAGATGTCACATCATGTTCAAAAATTTCCAACATAATAATGTTCCAGCAGAAATTAAAAAAAAAAAAAAACCAATCCAAGGTACTACATTGTAAAAGTAAATCGGAGGGCACAAGATCCAAGAGCGTGCAGGAGAAAGGCTAGACCCAAAGTCATTAGGACTGGTCAAGCAGAATAGGGGGCCTAACATCTATGTAATTGATAATCTAAGATAGTGATGATTTGATTTGCTAGAGGAGAATTTCTAGACTAGGATGCCACTGACTGACCTATAACCATGTAGCAACATGTATTGTTGTTTGGTAACGCAGAATTCTGTGCAAACCTTTGGATATTGACAAGCCAAAAATTATATAGTATTGAGATGATCCGGTGTTAGTCAACTTAACTCAATTTTATTACTAATCATTGGGTCCTTGCTAGGAAATTTCTGATTTGGGGCCTACCGGGCAGATTTCTTTAAAAGGCATGGTTCACACTGGAATAAATTGAGCCAAGTGAAAAAGGGTGATCTACACTAATGGAGTCACAAAAGACATTGGTAAGGAAAAAAAACACATTATTATCAACTTTTGATGAGAAACGTGACTTAATCCTGTAGTTTCATGGTTGTGACAATGAACACCTAATAAAGGCGTAGTACAAATATATTTCTAAAAAAAAATTTATTATATTGATAATAATGATGATGATAGCAATCTTGTTTCAATTATATTGGGTCGGCTACATAAATTATGTTTCTCCGTTACAACTTGAAAATATATTAAGAAAAATAATAAAAATAAATTAATTTTTAAGTATTGAATTACGAAAGAGGATCAATATTGTATACGATCTCCAATATGACATGGTTGGGAAAGATAATGAGCCTCCAAGTCAATTTTGTGACAGCATTATCACACAATCTATAATTCTACTGACGTCTATCTATCCTAGCATTATTCCATCAATCTTCAATTTCTAATCATTCCGGATCTACATTTTACATCTAACATTTCAAGGTCTAAGTTGGGGCCGATTGGATCTTCAGATCTAGGGCAGTAACGGGCCAGTTTGACTCACCTACAAAGGACATGGGTAACTGCCCAACCGAATCCTGGCCATTTATTAATCATGTTAGAAAATAGAAATTTCAATCATTTTGCTGGATTGAAGTTAAAAAAAAAAAAAAAAAAAAAAGTTGGTTTGGGTCAGGCAGGTCGGCGTGGAGTTAGCAAGTTGAATCATATATGGACTCAAACTGAACCCCAACTCCTCTGTCAAATGTCATCTCAACATGGAGCAGGAGAATTGGGTTCAACTAGGGTTGGCAGGTCGGGTTAGGAATTGCGCCCTACCCTCGACCAGCCTCAGCCCATGGGAATTCTATAATTTCAAGGCCAGTTCCAGTTCGGATTGGTGCGGATTGGGCCAAATCTGTCACCAATCCGTAGTTGTTAAAAATCGATCCAATCCGATCCATGGAGGACCGGATCGAATCGGATTAATTCATTCAATCTAATGTTAAAAGAAAGATATCAAAAAAGTTATAAAAAATTTCATATTTGACCTCTTAAATTATTTATTTATTTTATATTTAGACATCTTAACTTATATTTAGATCTCTTAAATTTTATTATTTATATTTAATGTGTCAACGGATTGGATCGGATTGAATACGCGGATTGAGGGTGAAATCCGTCACCGATCCGTTGTAAACAAATTACAAGATTTTTAATCTGTCACCAATCCGTTTATCTTTGGATTGGTTAAAAATCCACGGATCGGATCGGATCGAATCGAATCGATTTTACTATCGTGCACTCCTAATTTTAGTGACTTGTATATATAGACGGGCATCCATCTGCAGCTTCAAAATCATGAAAGAAGGAAGGTGTTACCTTTTTTGTGAAAAGAGCTGTTACATGTAGGGGGTGATGTATCATTCACTTCATGAGAATCCAAGGCTCATAGTCTTGTTTGACTATGATGACGACAAACACAAGGAAGAGAAAAACATCACAAGGTAAACAGATTGTAATCATCGTAAATAAACATGTTTAAACTAAAATTACTGTAAAAACTCTCTTCTCATCCCATTCCCATCCATCATTGTCAGCTAACCGGCATGAAGAATATCATGTTCCTAAGGAAGATTTTCTCCAAAGAGAATAGTCAAGATTTTTTCAAGGGAAAAATACACATGGTTAAGTTAAATTGATCAATGACCCACCATTCTATTGAAAACACTATTGACCTTTACAAGAGTGAAGCTAATAGAAAAAAGCCCCAAAGAGCACCTTTACAAGAGTAAAGCTGAGAGGGGAAAGGCCCAAACATGTAACCTAGGACTTGGACAATGTGGAATGTGGGACTTTAATTTACCAACACCCCCACCTCACCTGGGTGCCCAATAGATTTCATGGACGGGATTGAAAGCCGCTCTGATACCATTTAAGAGACCGTGTACCAACTTAAAAGATTAAACTCATAGGTGGAAGGCCCAAATAGGTATTATATTAAGCTTTGTCAAAGGCATTACTTAGGCGATGTGGGATGTTGGGCTTTACTTTACCGATAAAAATATCCATTGCCAAGATTCTGGGTGGCAATTTTTGACCCGGACCCATGAACCTGGCCCAAATTCAACCCCACTAATTTTGGTTTCAGAGTAAACATTTCCCAACGCGAATAGTAATGCTATTCCCGAGCCTAACCCTTTGTACTTCGACCCACAAACTTGAGCTGAAACCAGTTTGAGATTTCGGGGTTTGGGTTGACATTTCAAACCCAATTAACAAATGGGTCAGGATTTGGTTGGGTTTGTACCCTCCATAGGTCGACTGACCCAACCTGGCCCAACATATTGCCATCCCAGCAGAGACAAATGGGTAACTGAGCTGAGCCAGGTGATACCTGTGATCTAGGCTTGGCCTATAAGTAGCTAGTTTGGCTTGCTGGATAAGCAATGACTGCTAGCTAAACACCTGGGGTTCAAACATCATTTCAGGTCAGGGTGGGCTCTTCTTTTGGTCCTTTATATAACATAGGCCCTATGCATACAAATTGGTTATCAGGATTCGGCTCAGTTGAAACTAGATCAATGGACCAAAGCTCGCTAGCCGTAGAGCGGTGGGCCGAGTCGACATCACAAGCTCCTTTGGGTCACTGAAAGGGTCAGGTGTAAGAATAGGCTCATCTATTAGGATTTAGGAGTACCTTGCAGAAACTTATATTTTCCAGCCCACCAGTCTGGCTGGCCCAACAAAGTTCATTTTCTGCATCACTGTATTCTTGCAATAATCATACTTTCTGCACTTTGATGATTTCAATAGATGATCCCAACCATCTAATTAATTCACTCATGGATTCTGAAACTAAATTTATATAATAATCCTGCTGAACCTTTATAGTTCATGGTGCACCGGGCTTGGGCCAAGCCTGCAACTACCTGAAAGAGCCGGGCTCCAACAAGAGTTTCAGGCCCAAATGCTTCAGGTGGCCCTGAATTTAGCCTGCAAACAGTAAATCTGTTTTGTCCTGATCACAGCTCCTTGTCACACCCATGGCAAGCAGAGAGAGCCCACTACTTCACCCACAGAAACCAAAATGCTATTAAACAGCTTTAGTGAAAATGTTAAGAAACATCTCCCAAAAGCATACATTCCATTTTTTTTTTTTTTGGTAAATAGCATGCATTCCATATTCTGGAATGGATAGCAACCAAAATTCAGCCAACACATGTAAGCAGTGAAACACAGACTACTGGAAGATCCAGTTCACCAAATTGGAGTTTGAAATGAGAAGTGGCCGAGATAGCCACAAAAGGCTCCTCAGAAATCTAAGCATAAAGGCCCTGTTTGGGTCTTTGGAACTCAGTAGCCCAGCACAAAGTTTACCTGCAGTTTGTTATGGCTAACAACAATATTTTGGGCCAGGTTACCTGCACTCATTTACTAAGATCAAAACAGACCCTAAACAACTGCCTGACTTATTATATGACCTTGGGTCAGGACCATGCATACAGATCAGACCATTGCATATGGTTTAAAGACCATGAAAGTTGATCTGATGGGCTCCATTGTTCAACACCCACCCCCCCCCAAAAAAAAAAAAAAAGCAATTTTGGGCATGTTTATTATAAACCACGCCCTTTCTTTGAAAAAAAAAAACTACTTACGGTAATTTAAGGCCTAGTAGTATTCTATCAGGCAGAATTGTGGGGGCATGGTTCTTTGATACAGAACCATGGCCACATACTCAGGACTCAGATACCATGCATATATCCTCACTAGTCACTAGTGGATGATTTGTATCCTTCCCAGTCTCAGTTTATCGTTTTGCCTTTCTCTCACAACAGCTCCAATGATGACATGTTCTCAAAAGAAACTGCCACATGGCTGTACAAATGAATCAGATCAGTAATAAAATCCAGTTCCTGAATTTATGCTTAAGGGAAAAAGCGGGAAGAACGCAGTCTAATGAAGCAATGTAACCAACAAAGAAAACTATATCGATTACAACACTGCTGTATCAAATAAATATGTATACTCACTTGTATAATAAGAGAGCACAACAGAAACTCTGATCAGCATGTGACCAGTTTAAAAATGCAGAATCAACAACGGATGCCCAGTAATTTATTCAGTCAAAACTTGTACGATGAAGGGAACCAATATGAACAGATGCTGCAATCTTTGACTGACAGGCAAGAAAAGTGCAGATACTCTAAAACTCTGGAATATATTGCTAGAGGAGCATAAAAGATTGGTTTTTCAAAATGTATTGATTGAATTTTAAGTTATAAACTTCCTTTGATCTCTATTTCCCAATTTCAAGAGCCTTGTGGATGCTGCAGTGACGAAATCATGTAGACGGAAACCCCATGAATATGAAATGTTGAGCTCACCTGAACTTTCCTGTAATTCCACAAGCAGCAGATGATACAACACTTGAATATTTGGAAGAGATTCCAGGACTTCCCAGAATTCAGCAGCAGTTAACCAACAAAGTTCCCTAGGAGTTTCTAATTATCACGTCATAATGATTTTCCAATCAAAAACCACATCACAGATGTTGCAGCATCTCATTTCCCACTTCAATTTCTGGCTCATAGACAACTTAGGGGACCCCATGTAAGTCAGGTTTCTCCTTCCTTTCAGAAGGGCTTTGGGGTTTGTCAAGCGAGGTCATGTGACTGCTATACTCATCCATGCCTTCTACCTTGGAATCCATGCTGTCAGTGCAAACATTACCTGAATTTGTAGTGATGGTTTCTGACACTCCACAGTGTTCATGTACCCGCCGCCGAGATGACCTGGGTATTGTGTTCCTTCGTGATAGGGCCTTTGTTGTGCCCCTACCCCTTCGCCTAGTGCTAAAGAACCCACACTCAAAAGCTTCCAAGACTCTAGTTGTCAATGGTCGGTTTCTGGTGCTCTGCCTCCGAGCATTTGCAACTGGAGGCTGTGCAGCATCCATATCATTAGAGGTTCTCATTGCCGATGAATCCTCAGGCTGCTGGTCTGTTCCGAGTGGGAAGGAAGCTCCCGTTGTATCTGAATCAACCCGACAGTCAGACGGCTCTGCATTGAAGGGCTCACCCATTCCAAAATCAGGTGAAACGTGAGGTAAGTTCAGGTCAATCATAGTCCGTGGCTCAGGTTCTTCATGAGAAAATGCCATCTCAAAGGAAGTACTGGAAACAAAACAGTTCTCACTAGGAAAGCACTCACTGCTCTCACCCAGACTACACTTACCTGAAGAACTAGTTGCTGCCTTCTGCTGAGATGGACCACCTTCTGCAACTATGTTATCAATCACTCCAAGCGAAGATATTTGGCAACCAGGCTCCTCTTTCAAGGGGGGGCCCACTGAGGAATTGTTTGCCCGGTGATTGCTCTCTGCACGACTACAGGCAGTTAATCTCCGGCGTTTCAAGATTGGGCTTAAGTAGCCTGGTCGGCCAGATTTTGTCCGGCTGAAGCGGCATTTCATGCTTTCTTTATCCTCGTGATTATCTGAAACATCCACCGGGATACATTGCTTTGAAAGAGTCCTCAGATAAGAACATAGATCAGAGCCCACTCCTACATTAAGCATATCATTCCTGTTGTTCCCCAACTTAGCATTATCAGTAATAGTGGCACAAGACTCTTCCTGACCATCCAACAAGGCATCATCAATCGGCTCTGGCTTGTTCACCCGCTCTCCAGAACTACTGCTGTCCAATTCACTTGAAGGGCTTGTGTGGCTGGAAGTATGAGCACAATCCATGGGTAAGCTTCTCATTTCCCTTATTTTATACAGTTCTCCATGAGCCAAACTAGTGTCCACAATGGTAAACTTCATAAGTTCTGAATTGCAATTTGGGACTCTTGGACGAAGATACAAAGGCCGTTGATGTTCAGATGGACCTGTTTTGTTCAATTTGGCATCCATATCCAATTCATATTCTTCCTTGACCCCGCTTCCATTAACTGCTTCAACCTCCAACTCAAGAAGCTTCGGATCTGATGCTACTTTGTTCAAAACGTCAGTGACAGAATCGAAATAATGGTTGCCTTTCACAAGCTTTCTTCTCGAGAATTTCTTTATTCCAGGAACAAGAAACACCAAAGAATGCCTAGAGCCAACATAAGCACAATCCTTAGGCTGCTCGGAATGCCACCCCCTTGCAAGCAAACGAGGCCAAACAGCTTCCCAAAAGAGATCATTTGAACGGGCCTTGCTTAACCTGAAGTCACCTGTTAGAAACTTGATGATTTCGGCAGATGAGAGGGAGGAGCATGCTTTTCCAATGGGTATTTCAGAACGAGTAGATATGACTTGATTTGTTTTCATAGGCTCCATAGCAATGCCAGTGAGATCATGTTTCCCTTTGCCAATTGCTATTGCTTCAACTAGAACATTTAAGCCAACTGCACCCTTTAGAATGGAGACATATTCTTCCAGAGAAACTTTTCCCTCACTAAAGGTCTTAGTTACCTGCCAAAAGATTACAATTTATATGGAAGAGATTATTCTAGCGATATAAACCCAAGTCCAACATAGTTAAAACAAAAGTAGACACTCTCTTCTGGGAGAATTTTAGGGTCCTGGTGCACCTACTTAGTGCAAGTGAATCCCGTTGTTCGGTGATCCATATTTTCCATACTGCTGATATTATGGAATCCAACCTGAATGGGAGAATACTCAAAATCACAAGTCTTCCAGATTGAAAGATCCTATCCATCCAAACTTTGGCCTATTTGAGGGTCCATTGCTGTTTTATCCCTCTTAACAATTTCTAAGCCACTAATCCAAGTAAAGGACCCTCCAAGCACTAACTCTGGAGGCATTTCCCATCCATAATGATGGTCTGAAGTCTGAACAACCCAACTGTAGATACCACTTGCATTAGAAGGCGCTTCTGGACAATATTTGGATTCTGATGTTGTCAGGACCATAACATTCCTCTTGTAAAAAAAGATGGAGAACTATTGAGGTTATGCTGACTGCTGAGACAATGAATTAAAAGTCATCCAAGAATTGTCCAAATAAAGTCAGCTGGAACAATCAAGTGCACGCTACAAAGCCCAGCCACTCCTTTTTTTTATTGGTAACATGCAGCCACAACCTCAAGGTTGAAATAGTGAGCACCTTCTCCTGCCAATATTACAAGCAGATATTTGTGGTGCTTGTTTTTAGGATATCTAGAAGATTGTTTCTGATTTTGGATACTACAATATAACAGGTGATAGTTTTGGCTGAAATCTCAATGGTTGGACAGTCTGGTTATCTAGCTTTGGAACTTCCAAGGCATACTTCTTTCATTTTCTCTATGTAGAACTTATGTTACTGAGATCTTGTGGGTCTTCTACTCATTTAAGGTTTGTCCAAATACATTTTTCAGCCATAGGTCACTGAATATTCTTCTGATGACATGAAATGGCTTTTAGGATTGTTTTTTGATCAGTTTTGTGCCATGACATCCTTTAGTTTAATTGATTGCAGAGGATTCCGTTCACTCATCACTGACTAAAGTCTTGTTTGGGTGTAGAGTGATCAGTTTACTTGACTGGGGAACTTCAATCGTTTATTGGTTGCTGACAAGAGTCATATTTGAGTAAACGGTGATCAGTTCATTTAACAGCAGAATTTAATCCTTTGCTGGTCCTTGAATCTTCTTCAGTTGAATCACTATAAAATGGACCGGTTGACAGAAGAATTTCAATCCCTTGGTGGTTATTTCCTTATCAACATATTCCCAAACCTGCTTCAGAAAAATAATTTTGCAAACACGATTTAATTGGAAAAAAAACTCTATGGCCATTCCGCTTTAGAGTTTACATACAAGGTAAGGATTAGGAAAGATGCATCGATTAGGAACAACTAATCCTGAAATTTTGACAGAAATCAAGCAGTGGAAAGCTAGAAATGCAAAAGTAATTAGTTGGATCTTAAGTTTGGTCAAACCAAGTTTGCCCTAAATTCAAGAACCAGAGAAGGATAACATAAGTAGACTGCGACTATATATGGTCACTCCTCTCACACAAAACTTCCTTGGTTTCCTTTGGAGCTATCATCCATATTCCATTTGAAGTCCCAACCGAAGGGGCATACACAGAAAGCCATCTCCATAATTGTCAATTTCATCACAGTCCCTGTTCCGTATTATCCATGGAATGAAATGTTTGATCATTCCGACCGTTCCAATTTTCCATTCCAGAAAATAAGAAATGAAAAAATAAAATAAAATAGGAAAATGGTTGACTTTCAAAATGACACTAAAAACTCATAATAGTAACTGTTTTTTTTTTCCTTAATACGATCAATTCGAGAATGCCATTTTCCATTGCTAATTTCACGATCTTCAATTGATAAGTGAATCTTATTTTTATCTCCACTTCTATCCCACAAGAATTTCCATTGGAAAATTAGCCACTCTCGTAAGAATTTTTTAAACAAATGTAGGTAGAAAATGAGTGAGATTTGCAAGTGTTGATTTAGTGTTATTTGGAAGCACATATATATATATATAATATATTATAAATAGAGAGAGATGTTTTTTTTTTTTTTCCAATATGACAATTTCTTTTTAAATCACTCAAAACCCAGGTCCCACATGGGTGGAGCATTGACTTTTGCACCTAATGGAAGATCAAGAGAATTAAACGGAAAATAACCTATCCATTGAAGATAGTGAAGCAGAGAGAGATGAATCATTCAGTGTTACCCTTCCCATGGAACTTTTGGCAACATTCACCCTCAGCCCTGACATATCTTCAAAAAAAAACTCCAAGGTGACCTCGTGCAAAATATCTAGGACGATGCTTTTTTGGAAAAGCCCACTTAGGCCATTTGCCACCATTATGAAGAGGAAAGGTGAGATTGGATTGCCTTGTTGTAAGATGCTGGAGCTCACAAAGAATACTTTGGGAGCCATTCTCTAGTACAGGAATTGTATTGTCAAAAATCAAGATACACTTGACTATCCAACTGATCCATTTTGCCAAAAAGCCCTTCATGATGTACAATAGAAAGGACTAACCCACATGATAACACCTTCTCTAGATAAATCTTGCATACTATGCCTGGACTCCCTTCCCTCTCTCTACTGTAGATGCCTCATTTGCGATAAAGATACCATCTAAAATTTGTCTTCCCTGAACAATAGCATCTTGGAAGGGGCTTCTAATCCTCCTCACAACACTCTATTTGCTAAAACTTTTTGAGATGATTTTGTACTCAATACTTGATAACACAATTGATATGTACAAATAAGATATATTGTATAATATGTATAGGTAAAAGTACAGTATAAATATTATTTTTACAAAAATAAGCAATGCACAGCTTTCACCTCCTGGTTGCATGATCATACCCCAGCTCTAACATGTTTGTTTGGGTTGTGACAAAGTTTTAGGCTGGCAGTCAACCTACCTAACGCAACCCTCCTCCTTTACCTTGGCTTGGATTCTAATGTCATCCTATTTTGAGACAGGTCCAGAGTTGGGTCGGTGTCCAATCAGGTCCATCGGAGTTGGGCCAGGTTCAAGGTATGTAAATTTAAGTCAGAGTTGGGTCTGAGTTCTCCATGGACCCAACTGCAAACTACCCCATTTACATCCCTAGATCTGTCCGCCACCCACAACCAAAATGATCTGCCCTTATATGACATATGCGGACATGCCCTAGGTCCTTTCAAAATGAAGCAAGCACGCACTAGAAACAATTTTAGATATACTCATATCTGAAGAATTCTATATTTGAGAGAGAAAGAGAGAGAGAGCAATCTGAATTTGGCATATCTCCATGAAGACTATGACGACTTCTAAACATAAAGCATGGGTTATGCAGATAAATAAAATTGCAAGAAATCGTTCAAGGAAGAAAAAGGTAGCATATATGATTGGTTGATTAAGATCGAACAGCAGTCTAACTCCTACTCCAGTAAGATCTAATAAAACCCACGTGAAAACCATGAGATATTCTAATTGCAAACAACTCAATGGAAGCCTAAGTAAAACTGAAAATTTAAATAGAGATCTAATAGCTATATGCAGCTAACCATTTTACCACTCAAAAAGTAATTAAGATAGGGTTTCAACCTTAAAATTCTCCAGAGGAGACCAATTTAAGAGTTTTGAATATTTATCAGGCCAATGGCTAATATTCAAGACTGAGTTTTGGGTGGCTCTGATACCCTAAACCATATCAGTTGGGGCTTGGGATACTTTTTTACAGCTTTAACCACCCAAAATCATTAGCAGTAAAATCAACACTGACTACAGATACTGAATTGCGGCAGGGATTTCCAATGCGAGTTCCAATTTCTGGCCAATTGCAAACCTAAAGTAGAAATGGACAGTTGTCCATTCTGATATAATATTGATTAGAATGCATTAAAATGAACCCTTCAAGGAATTTAAAAAAGAAACATAAGAAATAATGCAGTTGCGCCCTTTAACCAAAGATAAAATGACCAGGTTTCTCTTTTGTCTAGAAAGTAAAAGCATTGATGCCTAGGAGGCTTAGACAGATCTAGCTGAAACTCATTCTAGACAACCCATTTAGAACTTCCAAAAATTAAATATTACATGTGCAGAGAACTAAAAAGAGATACCTCCAGCAAAGTATTTGCACATTTCTCCGACGTGTGGGGTAGCAAGCGCGCCAATAGTTCTTGTTGCCTCCATCCAGTAAAAATGCGCTGTCCATATATACACCTCCTGCTTCTCATCTTCCGACACTCAGACCATCTACGGTTTCCTTCAGACCTGTAAAACTTCCCATAATAGAAATATAAAATATCCCCCATTCCTTTACTCCCAATAAACCTCTTCACTTGAACAAAATTCTTCCCAAAAATGTAGAGACCAAGGAGAAAACTCTCTTGCTCCATATCACTCCAAAAGCCTCCTGCTGAAGCAGGCACTGGATAGTAATTGTTGCTTTCATGGTTCTGCACAAGGTTAGATTCGTCATATTGTGGTGAGAACGAATCGACATTCATCTGATTACCTAACATCTTGTTTTCTTGAACCTCTGAAGACCTCAGTCCTTTCCCATCATCTGATGCAACTTCAAGAATCCCAAGTTTAGGTGCTGAATCTTCTGGAACTGTTGCATTATGGTCTGCGAATTGGCCCACTTTATTTATTTTGGAATTCATATGTAATTCATTATTGTCTTTAGATAATACAAATTCAGTTGTATTTGTATGAATTGTGTCGCCAAGAAAATCCAGCTGTTTGTGACTGGTGAGATGAACTACATCATGAACCCACATAACAGGGATGGGCAACCCTATAATAACAGGGCAGTCAGCATCAACTACGCCTTTGGCATGATTTGCACTTGTCTCAAGACAATCCGATTGCACCATTAGAGGAGGAATTTCCACCTGATACTGATCTCCCAGTCGAGGAGTTACCTCTGGGTCCCCATAAATACCACCTATCTCAGGAGAATCCGGAGAAAGCAACTGGTGAGCAGATGTGTCTTCCATGGACTGGTCGTTATATGCTTCAACTGAATCCATCTGTCACACAATACAGTGCTACAAAATATGAATTTCCATGAATGTGATTAGACTGCTTTAGAGTATGTCTGGATATGCCAAGGAACATGCGTTGAACTACTTGATGCCTTTCCAAATCTCCTTTAGCTTTTGAGATTAAAAAAGATAAGACCCATTTTTATCAAACTTTTTAATATGGAGCAAAAATAAAACCAATAGATGGAGGATGCATGTAGCTTTTCCCTGATTGGCACTCCATTTTGTTATTTGGGGTAATAAATAGATGTTCATTTCATATTTTAAGGAATAGGAATAGAAATAACTGCGAGCAACAATAGTAAGTCTAGCAAAACCTGTTCATCATAATTAGATTATTAACATGACTATTATGCTCTCAAAATGGTTATTTCGACATAGACACCCAGAAAGTTTATGATTAATAGGTAACCATCTTGGTGTTACAAAACCTTAAAACTTTCAAATTTTGCCTCGCGAGTCCAGCTGCAAGAAGTGTAGTAATATGAGACTTTCACGATCTAACAAGAACCATTTGCCACACATTTTTCTAATTAGGCAACTTTGATGTCTAGTGTAAACTCACGCAACAAGAAGTCCCAGGGATACTGGGAAGTTCCAGGTCAGATTTTCGGATTCTCATTCAAAATACAACTGATATATACCAGCACGGTTCTTCTATATATTTCTAGAACTCGCTTTTGAAACCCAATTATACTAAAAAAAATCCCGTGCTTTCAATACATGACTGAGAAATTGAAATGATTAAAAAAAAACCACAAGCCATACAAAATTCAATCATCTGATTTGTTAGAACTCGATAGCATTTAAAACAAAAATTGACACAACTTTCATCACAATGACACATAACATGATATTTAAATATCTCCCATCTTTGCCATCACTATCATCATCAAAAGATCTTCATCTCATCAACTCGGGGTTGGCTAAAGAGTTCATAATAAAACTATGGTTAGGCCTCACAAAAGAGTCTGGCCAGTTTTTAAGCCAACTGCCAATCAACACAACTCTCCTATATCTAGCTTGGGTCTGGGACATGGTGCTAATCAACTTGTGTTGGAAGAAAAGAATAATAAATTAAACATCTATAAAAAATACTAAATTTAAAAAAATAAAAATGAAGAGAAAAATCTACAGCAACCCAAGCACACTATACACAGTGCTTTAATGAATCCCATTTATAAAAAAAAAACCCATTAGCCATTTAATCATGCAGATAGGGCAAAGATCTGGGCAGAAGCATTGAATCCAATGTCTCAAAGTCATCTGCATTTCACTATAAAAAAAATCCCAATTTCTTTCTCCATTGAGACACTCTTGGGGCTAGCACTCACAATAAACACCACTATCATGACCAACAAGCACTCAGATAGAACTAATAGTAATAATAAACATCATAGTAAGTTCCAAGCTAACAAACCAGCATTAACAAGATCTCAAACAAATACATAACAAAGACACCACCAACAGCCACATCAACCAACCACAACAAGTACCCATATCAAAATATCAACAGATAAAAGCTTCAAAAGCAAAAGAAACCCAATAACAATAACAATCATTGCAGATAAAAAAAAAACCCACATAACCATGTTAACAAGAAATCGCTGTTTACTTAAGAGAATTCATGTTGGATCCATTAAACAAAACTGGGTCATTCACTTTAAACAAAAATAAGAACACTAACCAAAAGTACATTAAAAATAACCATTGATGAGATACCCCATTAAAGAAGGAAAGACATGCAAGAAGCTCATAGAAGGGGAAGATATCTTACCTCTTCCATTGAAGAGACTCAGACGTCGAAACCCACGTGAGAGAAGATGGGTATTCTTCGTTTTTGTTTGGGAACCTCGATTGCGTGGTTTTTGATGGAAATAACAGCAAGAGAGAGAGAGAGCGAGAGAGAGAGAGTTTTTAAGAAAACTGGGTTTTCATGGAATTTAAGAAAACTGGGTTTTCATGGAATTTGAGGGACTTAGAAGGGGAAGAAAAAGAGAGGGAAGGCGAGAAGAGGAAAAATGTGGAGAAAAGTCGTTCCTTGGGAGAGAAAGCTAGAGAGAGAAAGAGAGAGAGATTTGCAGTTTTGTACAGACAGAGAGCGGAGCTTTTGAACAGTGTCCTCGAGCCTAAGATTTTGTCTAATTGTACATGTGGGGCCCATTAAAGCTATGATCAGGACCATTGATCTGATGATCCCCACCCCAGATAGAAAGTGCCCAAAATCAAGATTCGGTATAGACCGTTGGATCTGTTTCTTTTCATCCATTACTGTCTCGATTAACATGCCGTGGGCCCCGCACGTCATTGGGGGCGAATGATCACCACCATCAGTGGAACCCATTTAATCGACGGTCTGGATCACTTAAGAGTGGGCCCCATGTGTAAATTCTTGATGCCAGAGGATGTAATTTGCATATCATGGGGTGGAGGTCAGATCATTATATCCTCCAGGTAGGTGAGAAATTATTATAGTAAGGAATTTATGAAAGAAAAATGCCAAGCCATTGGGGCATACAAAAAGGGTCAACCCTGACCACTTGTTTGATAAGTGTGTCGTCCACTTTGCTTAATCCAGTCCATTCATATCATAATTTTCACTTCAAATAACAATCGGGCCAAATTACATATGCAACATTTCATCATCCATTGATTAAACTATGCATTTCAACCATAGCTATTTATCTTAAACTCGATCGATCCAACGGTAGAATTGCTTCAATTTAAGTGAAATTTCAGCCGGTATCCAAAAGATTGTGGGGCATGGGATATGAACGGATTGGATCAAACCACGGTTAGCCCACGCTTACCAAATAGGTAGTGAGTTGATTCCATGAGTGACAACTTGATAAAATCTCTAGAATGAAAATCCTGCTTGCAATGACCTTGTAACCTTATCAAAAATAACAGGGACTCATATGAGATGGGGCCCACCTTCCAATCATATGTTCCTTTTTCAGTGGGCCACAGCAAACAAGTCCAATGGGCGATATCCGTCTTTTTGCCGGACTCTATGTGGAAGGAGCCTACATGCTATGAGACAATTCGATTTCAGAAAAAGGTGGGCCCAGCACATGTCACATTGTGCCACATGTTCAATGACAATGTGACAGATCATCTCTTGACTCTTTTTACAGTAGAAACGGCTCCTTTTATCCACTTCATTATGTGGCCCACTTCTCCATGATCATATGATCTAGACCCTATGAATCTCTGATGACCCCACCAAAACAAGAGATTGTACAAAATTCCCATCTGATTAGTGCAAAATGAGGAAGGATGGCATAAGTCTGTTAATAATTGGGTCAGGGCCGGACAGGCACTGCCCAATCAAATTGAAGAAATGGACATAACAGTGACCCATTTGGATAGGATAGCATTGTTGTGATCATTCAATTTGGATCTGAGATAATTTTGGAACATCCACCATCCATCTGTCAACCATTTGATTTATGAACATGGTTTGCCAAATATGAATTAGGCTTTTAATTAGTTTTTAGAGAAAAAATATTCGGTATTAAACACCAACCGGCCATACTACACAAAAAATGGAAAATTGGAATGGATTACCGTTCCTAATTCGTGTGTTCCTAATCCGTTCATCCGTTTCTAAACCGTTCCTAATCCGTTAATCCGTTCCAAAAACATGAAATTGGAACGGATGAACAAATTAGGAACACACGGATTAGAAACGGTAATCCGTTCCAATTTTTCGTTTTTGGTGTAGTAGCTGATTCTAATTTTCAAGGAAGTTAATTTAAGTTATCGATATTTGATATAACGCATAGAAAATGAGGTAATAGTGTGATAGCATAATGTCAACCTTATCGATAAGAGAAGTAAATTCTAGGTGAACAAATTCATTTTGACGGTATTTTCTTGATATTTCGGAAGACAAATCTACCATGTTTAGCCAACGCACCTATGGTTGAGTGGTGCTGGTACTTTGGTACTTAGACATGTCTAGGATAGATCACCTGAGTCTCTAGACAGGTAGTATCACTCCTGGTAAATGGGCCAACCCAGATTGAAAAAAAAAAATGCATTGTTAACTATAAGCGGCCGCATTAGACAAGTCATTAGTAGGAAAAAAAAAAGGTGATTGAGTTGATTATCATTTGAGGGGCACCTTATGCACACTCAAAACTGTCTGTCCAAGATTTTATCCATTGTTGTTTGATGGATGCTCAAGACTTTGCTCTTGGAGTGCAAGTGCCACCAAGGGATCTAAATGGACTACCAACTTACCAAGTCAGGAATCAACTCTAGCAATTTTTGTCTTTCACAGCCTTGATGAATAGAAAAGGGGATCATGAAGATTTTATTTAAACTCAAATAATTCATGATTTCGCGATTAAACAGCATTTTTGTTCTTCAATTTTATTTTATTTTAAGAAATATCTTTAACAAAAGCTTAAATCTTTATCATCAATTGGTAATTATTGAGTTTATACATAATGCTTTGGTACAAATCTCTTTTCTCAATGATATCTCAAGAAAATCACCATATATCAAAATAAAACGAAGAATTAGAAAAAGAAATTGATAGAAAATTATTTTAATAGTATTATACTTCATTTTTCTAATATTAATTATTGGTAAACTCTTTGGGTGGGCCTTGGTGCAATAATAAGGTTGCTCCATTGCCACATATGTGTCACGGGTTCAAAATGCGAAAACAGCCCCTCCATCGATATATGAGGTATGCCGCGTACATACTACATATGACCCTCTCTAATTTCCGCGTAGGACTGCTTTTCCTTTTTTTCCTTTTTAAAGCCGAGGCACCGAAAAAGAAAAAAATCTTTTCCCGTAGTGTTTCCCGAAAACTCCAAACCTAAAAATATCCCAACATTTTCCACAAGAAGAAATGGAGAAGGTTTTTTCATTTACAAGATAAATCCTAATCATATCGGTTTTGCTGCCTCACTAAGCCGAAATGTGACGCCGATACGTCAACCCATGCTAGGCACGTGTTCGACCTTTCCTCAATCGGCATAAATGCAAGATCACTAAAACGAACGGACGATCTTGACATTCATTATACACAACTTACATGCCACGTGTGACATTATTATTTTTATACCCTCTATCCTTTTCTTTTCCTCCTGCATTAGACTCGGGTGGGGTCTACTTTTTTCAATAAAATACATAAAAATTAAATACATGGGTGGTAAAAAATGAAAATCATTTCTAAAAATTAATGATCTTTATTTTTAACTATCTCATGTATTCAATTCCTATGTATTTTAATGAAGGAAAATAATTTAGTGAGAATATGAGAATTTTTTTGTGGGGCCCAACTAGCAATCCATACAAACCTAACAACCAATAGGGAACTCCATAGATCTTTCCATTCCCCTGCTTCCATCCTCAAATGGGGTCCACAGTTGAGCCCCACAAAAAAGTTCTCATATAATATGTGAGAACTAGTTCTCACCTGAATATTACTGTTTAATGAAACCAATTTCTATTTGAGTAAAACTTATTAAGTCTAGAGCTATTCATCTGGACAGTCAAGAGTATCATAAGTACGCCAAATTAGATAGTCGCTTGCATATCTTAGTATACTAGCAGTAACCCGTGCTGTTGGCACGATAAAAAAATTATCGAAAATTAACTTATTTGGATTTGGGGTTTACAATTTCTTTTTCGGGTTTTTGATAAGTGGTTTATTTATAGGATTTAGTGTTAGTAGAATTTCTGGTTTAGGTTAATTTTTTTTGTGTTTAGTATATATGATTTATGCTTTAATGTTTAGGGTTTTTAGTATTTTGTTTTATTAACTTTTATAATTTAAGAGTTTACACTCCAAATTTTAAAAAACTTTATTTTTTTAATATTTTTAACTTTTAATTTTTTTTAACACTCTTGCCAACCAAACTGGGCCTGGCTCCCCTACTTTTCTTTTCTGTTATTTTTTTTCTATTTTTATCCCTAGCCAGAGAAACACAGTGAGATGAATAGTGAAATGAGGTCCACAAAAAAAAAATGTGATGGACTGCTGAGATTGAGATAAGCAGAAAAAAATAATAAAAAAAAAAACCATCACCCCCCCCCCAACCCATCAGCCCCCCCTTCCACGTAGGACAAACGTCCCATCAATTGTCCTCCCTTGTATAATAAATGAATAGTGAAATGGGGTCCACAAAAAAGTGTGTTGTGATGGACAGCTGAGATTGAGATAAGCAGAAAAAAAAAACCCATCAGCCCCCGCCCCCCTCCCCTCCCACATCAGCCCCCCACCCCTTCCACGTAGGACAAACGTCCCATCAAATGTCTTATTTTGTAAGATAGATATTATATTAAAGATGTGAACCATCTTTGTAAAGAGAAATTCATGTGGTGCACCCAGGGCCGGCCCAAGGGGCAGGCAGGAGAGGCCGCCGCCTTGGGCCCCCAATAATTACAAAATTTTTAGGGCCCCATATTATTTTATGTATTTTTCTTGTATATAGATGTGTAAATATTTAGTTTAATATGTAAATTGAAATGCCCAAATTAATAACACATGTGTGTAAATATTTAGCCCAATAAATAAATTAAAATTTCCAAATTTAAAGCCCACCTTATTTAAAATAACCATCATTTAAAAAGCCAAACTTAAGGCCCACCACCATACCACCATAAGATAAGACTTTAAAAGTCAAACATGGGCCCACCACCAAAAGATAAGACCACCAAACTTTTCAGCTTTCTTCATTTCTCGTGAGCATCAGGATAACTTGATTATACAAGTTTGATTAGTGACTTTGCAGCTAAAATTGCGAGAAGATCTTGTTTTCAGTAATACTTTTTTATTTTTTATTTTTTTTGTTCTAGGTTTATTAGCTTTGTTTTTTGGAAGGAAATGTTGGTGTGTGAATTGTAGGCTTTTGGCCAGGGTGGGTAGTTTAAGAGAACTACATTGTGCTTGATCATTGGGATTAAATATAGCCTCCCTCGGTATGTAGGCAGTCCTAAAGTTATCTGGATGCAGCACTTTTTTGTAATAAAAAATATCAATTTTTTATTAGAAAATTGTAATGAATTAATTTTTTTTTAAAATAATTGTATAAGGGCCCCATTTTTTAGAGGTCGCCTTGGGCCCCCTAAACGTCGGGGCCGGCCCTGGGTGCACCAATCAGACCACATTCATGGGGATTAGCTATCAAGATTAGTAAATCATTAGACCTCTTTTGTTGTATGACTCAAATCTATAAAATCAACGACATTCTTATTATTATTGGTCTATCTTACAATTTAGATCTAACGGCTCACAATCACTTATTTTACAAATAAACATATTGCATATGTTGGTGGGCCATCTCATCAATATTTCATTTTTTCCGGAGATCGTCAGATGCGAAACGATGTTCGTCAGCAATTTTTGTTTTGTGACTAAAATGCCCTTTGCCGTGCCGTGTTTAGGAAAAGAACGGTCTTTTTATCTTAAGAACCCCTGTCTTTATTATTATTTATAAACAAGTCCCTGCCTGTGTTTATTTCTAAACAACAAACTATCACATTAAATTTTAAAAAGGCCACGTTTAGTGTGACTATTGTTCAAAAACCCACTTGACTATCTTTTTATAAGACCACAGTGTCCTTTTCAGTTTCCAGTGAGTAAAATGCCGAAAATGCCCTTATTTGTTAAAAGCAAAAGGCAATCATCAATTTACTGTCAGTCAACTCAATCAATTTACTTCTTCCAAAATATTAGATTGTACTTGGATTTTATAAATCCAGAAGATGGTAAACAACATTTGGAGAATTTGTTGATCTTTCAATAAGAATTTTCAAAACTCCTGCAAAGAAATATGCCCTTATTATAATAATAAGGATTTGACATTTTTCGAAAGCCCAATTATTTTGACCCAATTTGCATCTTCAGTTTCTAATGACCAAGGCATTATTTAGCTTCCACAAATGTTTGTGCATAGTGGCATAGCCTTTTAAAAACTTACAAGGGCATATTGGTCTTATAAAAATGTTTATATCTAACTTTTGGTCAAAAATATTTTGACTGCTGCTCAGAAATAAACTTTAGGGCATGATTGCTTACATGTGGTAAGGTAAAAACCAACATGCCCTAAATCTCATTCCACAAATAAACTAAAAACCCAACTCATGCAGCTTATGACTTATGCCTTGTGACTTTCACTTTCAAGCCCGACCTGTGATGGCCAAATGGTCCTGGACTCAGATTCAGGTTTGATCTACATATTGAAAAAAAAGGATGGCTATTGGGCTATTCCCAGCCTGGAATAGTTATCCACATGCCTTGAAATTGCACATGGATGGTTGGACCAGCCCAACTAGTATTACATGAAAGCAAAGCCAGTCAGACAGCTTAAATCGATTCAGGCCAAGCCCTTGAGTCAATTAGACAGGCAAAGCCCTATCTGTTATCTCCACTCATGGACCAGGTTGGTTGGATGATTTATGTGATCATGACATCTGCTAGTCTCGGGTGAACCAATGGCTCTCTGGGCAGGCCTTTAGTTCTTGTCCCAATCCAGTTATTGAAGAGTGGGCTCCATCCAAGGGGGAATATTGAAAAGTATTTCCGCTGCTTCTACTAATGTCTTGAGGTTTTTGTAGCAATGGTTAGCTAAAGAAATTCAATATAGTATCAGAGCCAACCGGTCGTAAGTTCGAATCCCAGAATGAACGACTCAGCGCAAAAAAGCAATGCGTGTCGCCAAAAGTGCACCGACCGGATTCCACCTAAGGGGAAATATTGACGAGTGGGCTCCACCCAAGGAGGAATATTGAAAAATATTTCCGCTGCCTCTACTAATGCCTTGAGGTTTTTGTAGCAATGATTAGCTGAAGAAATTTAATACAAGTCACCCACCCTCACCTTTATTCTTGAGTGAGGATTAAATAGGGTTTCTATTGGTTTTGGCTGAGGCTTTTCAAAGTAGCCTATTTAGTTAGTGAGCCTAATACTCAGGAGCAAACCAAGCTTGTTAGATAAAAAGTTAGGCCCAAATTAATGACCATTGAGCAAGTGTTAGACCAGATAGAGTTAAAATGAGTTAAATAACAAGCTGATCAGGTTATGTTGATAGGCCTTGAGCAAACAGATAAAGACTCAAGTCTATCCAGTGGGTGGTAGATTCAGGCACTGGCCCTATCTCATGGGCCATGCAGACAGGCCAATCCAGCATGCAACATTTAGTCCGACCACTTGCATCCTTGTCTGATTTCCTTCCCACTTGAATGCCTGTATGGATGTTAAAAGGTGAGGAAAACCATCCAGATGGTTTCTTCTTCTTCTTCTTCTTTTTAAATTGTGGTCCATCCAAAAAATGGACACCAAATAGACAAGCTTGATCCATCAAACAATGCCTTTCATATTTGGGAGATTACAATGACCTAGATTCTACCCAGTTTTACCTTAAAAAAAGTAAATCCACCCAGTTCATATATGGACCTTTTCCAGTTGGGCCCTATGGTTATGTACTTTGCCTTATCCCACCATCTACTTGATTATTGCAGCAAGGACAAGTACAGGACTGTTGTACCCCTATGCAGTTGGACAGTCACTGGGCTTCAATGGGCCCCTTGGTTGACAATTGGTGAGGTCCAGAAAATGAGCAACCAAGACATTGCTGCCCATTGGCCTGGTCCAGGTGGTAGACAACCAGCTGGTTGCTTTGTCCATTGGAGAGGCACACAAGATGGCTGTAGGCCAGGCCCACCTGACCAGGGGCGGATCCAGGATTTCTAACCTTGGGGGGCTGCACTTAAGTTACACTAAAAAAATAACAACAATGTTTCACCAAAAATTATAAAAAATAGCAACAATGTTCACCAAAAACTATGTATGTACTATCTTCATAATTCATTTTCTAAAAGCATTATACCAAAAGAGTGATCATTTTTATTATACTACTCAAAATCAACAAAAAAATGTCTTCACAATAGATCTTGACAAGTATGACAAAAGACAAACAAAAGTTAAAACATGACACTAGTGAAATCTTGACTTGCGTGGCTTCTTATCAAATTCATCTATTACCAACTCTATGTCGACTTCATTAGCAAACTCTCTTTCGATGTAAATAACCATGCAATCCGCGAGAAGTGTCTTCAACACCAACAATAGCAAAAACCTTTGTTTAACAAAACCACCACGATCAACAAATCGTAGAATAATGACCATTTGTTCTCTATGTGAATTATCTTGTGCTTCATCCACAAGGATACAAAACTTTGCATCACCAACATCTTCGCGTATTTTCTTTCTCACATTTTCAGCAAATATATGCAAAAGTGTTTTCTAAATACCATGTGAGGTATACTTGGCATTTCCTGGACAATCACCTACTATTTCGGCAACTTTCTTGTTCAACATTTTCGAAAATTCGAACATTGCAATGAAGTTTCCACAATTCTTTGATTTCTTCGATTCATCATGTCCTCTAAAAGGACACCCTTGTAATGCAAGCATCCAAATACATTGAATAACATTTCGGAGAAGCAACCGATTATTTGCAATTGCTTCTTTAGAAAGTGTATTGAAAACACTATCTATATGTCGAGAAGGTTTCATTAGATTCTCACAATACATTGTCACCGACTTATGTGGAGAACAAAGACCACCTTCATGTTTCAAAAAAGGACACTTCTTTCCATTATTAACCTTCTTCCAATTCTGAAACCCATCAATGGTAAATACCGGATGCTTCGGAGGATTTGTTTCAAAGAGAAAGCAATAAAAACAATATGCTCTATCCTTGTGGAGTGAATATTCTAGCCAAGGGAATAGTTTGTACCAATTAGTATTGAACCGTAAGCCTTGCTTTCCAAATATGGCCAATTAGTATTGAACCGTCGGCCTTGCTTTCCAAATATGGTCACCGGATAATCTTTTTCTTTCTCATGAGTAGGTCGACAAGGTCCCATTCTAAGATAAGCTACCCGAACTTCATCATGTTTGTTAAGCGGGTATTCATATATAGCAATGCGTTTACCCGGATCACATTCAAATGAAGAAGTGACATCAACTTTCATAGGTGCAACTTCTTGAGCTTTGGAAGAATGTGCAACTACGACTCTTTGGACTCGAGAAGAAGGTTCAACTCCTTCAATTTCAACAACTTGAACTTTGGTAGGACGTCGCTCATCCTCATCAAGTTTTGAAATATCAGGAATAGGTGTGGAAGTTTCGCCACTTTCAGATTTATCATCTTTTCTCTTATAGAACGATAGAAGAGTTATTGATTTTTTGGGCGCTTGATGATGCGACATTATAACCTAAGATAGTAAATAATCATCAATATACAATACATTATACATAAGACGACCGGTTTACTTTTTTTTTTTCCTAATTTTTTTATTTCTTTTCTTTTCATTTTCAGCTCACAATGAAGTTTTATCAAAGCTATGAGAATTACTGTCTGCTGCAACAATGGTAGGATAATTCCTTTGATATTTTATTAGAGAAGAAATAACATGATTTAAACCCATGCTTGCAAGCTAAGACTACAAGTTGTGAAAGTAATAGTGACAATTTTTTTTTTTTGGAAACTGGATTTTTTTTTTTTGTTAAACTGGATTTTTTTTTTTGGGCCCAAATCTTGGGTGGGCTGCAGCCCACCCGGCCCCCCCCCCTTCATCCGCCCCTGCACCTGACAGACAACCGAGTGGCCCATCACCCAGGCCTAAGTGAAAGACAACCCCACCATGGTTGGTCATTGGACATGCCCAGCTGACAGTGGTTGCCCAATCGCCAAACCCAGTTACTAATATTCTGGTCAAGCCAGGCCCAGTCATTTGGTTGCCACCTTTTTTTTTTTGGTGGACTTGACCAAATTGCCTTCTGTTCCAAATCCATTAAGGCCAGAGTTCCACTTCGAACATCTCAGAAAAAAACCTTATAAACTTTCCTAGGCCCCACCTCAGTGTATCTCAATCACAAGGACAGGTTTAGTTTGGAAGATCTCACAATGAATTAGAGGTGGGTCAGGAAATGGTAGGATTTAATGATCATAGCATCCACATTTGAGATCCCCTCCACCCATCATGCAGGCCACATTGTGAAGGACCCACAGAATGTATAAATCTCCATGCACAATTTTATACTGCAAAATCGTACATAGTTCTTGGGTCATCAGGGCCCATCTTTTGCATGAATGATTGCACAAAAGTGGAAAAATTCATCAGCTTATGAACCTTTGGATATCAGAAAAAGAGAAAGTAACAGAAAGCAGTAGGCCATTGTTTACTTTCTTTCTTCCTTTCTCCCTAGATATCCACTCTGCATCACTATCTGGCCGTACACAAGTTACACGCGTGATACCTAGGCTCGTCATCTTGTGCGGATATCATAGACAGGTTGTAAAAATTAAAAAAAAAGATATTGCAAGTTATCAATTGATTCTATCAATGTACCAATGTGAACCCAACCATTCATTTCCATTACTTCAAAAGGTATTCCAATCAGATGTACTGCCTTTTGACTTTTAGGGCATCATGTATCTAGTCTAAGGGCCATATCATGGACAATCCACATCCTTATATCAACCATACATATCTATGAGATTAGGAAGGTTATATAGTCTTAAAACTTTGAATACAAGAAAAATACTTCATGTCTCATCTTCAAAATACTTCATGTCTCATCTTCATAATGGCACCAGAGATATTTGGATTTTTTTTTTTTTTTTTGTAAATTATCAAACCTTTAATCTTATGATATGAGCTTTTGAGGAAAAAAATAATTATAAAGCAATACCATTGACCAGAATCAAATGTTTTAGATAATCAGTTTAATTTTATGTCAAATAAATATGTATGTTGTAGAAGTTATTAAAATGGGTCAGGTAAAAGGATCAGCAGACCTGTTTTAAAAATGGGTCAGGTTGAAGTTAAACCCTTTGACACCCCTGTCAACCTGATTCGTTTTTACCACCAACGCCACTCCTAAATTGCATCAAGATGCATTTTAATGTAATTAAATCTCAATTGACACCTTGCCTAATACCAAAGTAGATTCTACAACATACAATGAACAACCATACTTAGAAAAATGAGATTAAAGCAGTAAAAAAGTGGGAATGATATTCCCTATGAGTAGACTTTATTATATTTGTGTAAAACCTATTGTGGAAAGCTCAGCATTCAACCTATCTCCAGATCAGATGCTGTGAGGAATATTTAACAAGTGGTTTTTAAAGGTTAATAAATCTTAGGATCCTCAAAAGACTCCTTGGCTTTTAGGTCTCTTTCATGACTGCATTGCCATTCCACTACATTTGTTCTTATATTAAGCCCTTCAATGCAATGGCATACTTGTCTATTATCCAAAACATAGTAGAGAAAAAAACAAAATTAAACTTGGAAGCATCTTTGGAGATGATCTGATAGATGTAGATATAACTTTATCATGATTCAGTGGAGTGGATAATTTAGACAGTTAATTAAGGTTGGCAGCTGATGGGCCCAACTAATATTGTCCATTGCCCACTGGGTAGGTAGATAGACATCAATATAGAGATGGGGAGAGAGAATAGAATATAGGAATAAAGAGACAGAAGGGATTAGGAAATGAAACAAATCAGATCTTAGAAAACCTCATTATGGTTATGGTCTCTACTGAATAGTTTAGACTATTTAACATTATATTCCTGTTTGGATTATCTTTAGGTAGGCCACTATGTCGGTTGGCATGGAGGTCTTTCACCAATTGAGAAGGGTTCGAACCCTAGTGCTTCCTATGGGTTATATTTTATTTCATTGGGGATTCGGGTCGACCTAGGTTATGAAACACATGGATCCGGACCCAAAGCTAAACATGAACCCTAACTTGGACCTAAATAAAAAATGGGTCTAGGGCACATGTCTGATTTTTCAATTCAATTCCTCTGTGCATGCAGGAGGCCACTTTCATCCTTAGGATGTTTGACAAGTGAAATTTCTTTGTAGAATTCACTCTTCTTGAAATTCTATAGAATCTTTTTTGATTGGTATAGGATTTTCATTTGTTGGGAAACTTTTAAAGAACACTGGAATTTATCATAGTAAATGACTTAGACAGCACTTAGAATGCTTCAAGTTCTAACTCCCAATTACTTTTTAAGCTGAGAATTTAAAATTTTAATGAAAAAGTCTTTTACAAGATTTGAAGGGATCTTATAATCCTCTAGATGAGAACTTTTCAAGTTCTTGCTTTCAGACAGTCCTAAGAAAATGTTGATTGCAATTTGAATATGTTAGCCATTTTGCATGTTCCAAAGCTTTCATCACAATGACATATATAGGTATCATAGCATCTCATTTTCCCATTTTTTTATTTCATAATGCAGTATTTTAGAGACATCACCAAACAAACCTTTCCAATTTAAAAGGGTGCCCACTATTGATTGATTTGATTGAGCCACCTCAATCTTATTTAATTTAAGGATTAGGTTTTCCAACATATGTTTCAACTGTTTACTTCGGTTTTTATAACTTCTATTTTAAGTATGGTCAACGTAAAAATATTGGCAATTTCTCGAAACAAATGAAGATGTTATCGCGAAATGATAATTTTCCAATAATATCATGAGAAAAATCATAAAATCATGATAAAATCGCGAGATTTTGTAGTTCCTTATTTATCTTTTTTTCTTCCAACTGGACCTGCTTGTGAGTATATAGATCAGATCTTCTTCTTTTAGTACTCATCCCACACCTCATATTTTTGGCTCTCTACCTGTTGCTGTTGCTTTTCCACTAAAGGTCGCCTTATGCCCTAGCATAGTTGACCTTACTGTTTAAGGTACTTGGAGGGTCTCATCCCTTTGTACATTGAACAAAAATGAAAAAAAAAAGTAGTTTTTAATTTTTTTTTCTTTTTAATCATTTTAAGGTTAATTTATTTCTAGCAATATTTTTCAGACTGTATTTATAATCATGTTTGTTAGATTGAATTGGTAAGGTATGGTTGGATCATTATATCACATGCAAACATGCAAAAATATGATCCATGGGCAACATATTTGTGCTGTAGATTACTGAAATTATTGGAAGCAATAAGGGGTGGTGATGAGGACCTTATCTAAGACCTAGGTGTTTGCATCAACGTGCTGTAAACAGTATCCCTAGCAGGTAAGTGGGACCTTAAAAAGGAAACCTTTTGGACCTCCTTTTGCTTTGGCTCCCCATTTCTATTGGGTTTTGTGGAAATGGGACTGGTTGTGTAGAGCTGTATAATGACATGTGTTCTCTTGCTACTGTGTCAAGAAAGCATGTGGGACTGGTAGTGTACGGTGTATTCCTATTACCTACCCACCTTGTGTCTAGGTTACAAATGCTGTCTTTTTTTTTTCTTCTAGTGTTTGTACCTATCTTTAATAAAAGCCCCTTTATGGTTAAAGATGAATAAATAAATAAAAGTTTGCAAACACTGCCACCATATTGAAGATAGTTTGGACTATATGATAAGTTTGAACAATGTGATAATATTTATTTGAAATGATATTTTGTTTAATATAGTGTTTTGAAAGATATTTTTTAAGCTTACAAAAATAAGAGAGGGGGAGAGTAGGGACTTAAATCATATCAAATGTATTAAGAACAATGACCAAGCGATTCTAGTAAGGATAACGATATAAAAGAAATGCAGAGGGAATATTTTACCATACTTTTAAACGAAAACTATATAGGAGACAGAATAACTAAAGAGGATAATTCATTAGCAAAGCAAGCTTATTTAGTATAATTATAGTGGTGGAAGTTAGGAAAGTATTAAGACAAATGAAGACAAGATATGATACGGATCAAGACGACATCGTGATTGAGGCTTGAAAAAGCTTAGAAAAAGTTAGGGAGATTTGGTAAACTAGACTCTTAAATAAGATATTAATGACAGAATTGTCAGATGAATGGATAAAAATTATTGTAGTACCTATATATAAAAGATCAATGAATATATACAAATTGTATCAATTACTGTGTGATTAAACTTATGATTCATACTATGAAGTTATGGGAGAGAGTAATGGAGTAAAGAGTACTCTCACAGAAGACCAAGATATATGGGTGATTAAATTTATGATTCATACTATGAAGTTATGGGAAAGAGTAATGGAGCAAAGACTCTCACAGAAGACCAAGATATATGGGAATCAATTTAGTTTTATGTTAGGAGGTCAACAATGAAAGTTATCTCTTCATTTAGGCAATTAATGAAAAAATATCGAACAAAGAAGAAAAATTCGCATATGGTCTTCATCAATTTAAAAAAGCCTATGACGCCTAGATATTTAATTTAGTGGGTTTTAAATAAGAAGTTTATTTCAAGATGCTATATTGAAATTATTAGAGACATGTATGAATGAGCAGTAATGAGCGCCAGAACTAATTGTGGAGAGACAAGAGAGTTCTCGGTGAATATCAATAGTCAACCTTGGCACTTATCTCTTTGCACTGATTATTGATGAGCTAACTGCTCATATTAAAAAAGAGGTACCTTGGTGTACGCTATTTACAGATAATATAGTGTTGGTAGATGAATTAATAGATAGTGTGAATACAAAACTTTAGAGAGGGGGGGGGGGGGGATTTAGAATACGAATGTTTTAAAATAAGCCATATAAAAAAGAAATATATGGATTGTAACTTCTGTGGGCATATAAAAAGTGCTGAAACTACTCTAAGAATTGAAGACTATGAGACACCACAAAGTGATTCTTTTTGTTACCTTAGCTTTGTAATTGGTAGGGATGGGGAGAATGATGAGGATGTCGACCATAGGATAAAAGTAGGATGGTTTAAGTGGAGACTTGTTTCTAGAGTACTTTGTGACCGACGATTACCAATAAATTTAAAGGAAGAATTTTACAAGACATCGATTAGACCAGCTATAACCTTTGGAGCAGAATATTAGCTAATCAAGAAACAACAAGTGCACAAAATGGATGTAACAGAGACGAGAATGTTGAGGAGGACGTGTGATAAAAGTAGAAACGATAAAATTAAAAATGTGCCCTTTCGAGAGCATTTAGGGGTAAAATTAGAAAAATTCGTTTGAGAAGGTTTGGGCAGGTCTGATGTAGGCTGGCAACAACGCCGGTAAGGAAAAGATTGATTATGAAGATCAATGGCCCACCAAGGGAAAAGGATAAGCGAAAGAGGATGTTGATGGAAGTAGTAAAAATATATATGAAGAAGTTTAATTTATTTGAGGATTCGACTTAAGATAAATCGGAATGGAGAAACAAAATCTGTGTAGCCCACCACAATATAGTTGGAACAAGGCTTTGATGATGATGATGAGTGTTTATATATTTTTAAAATAATATAAAAATTAAAAATCCAAAAGAAATGGGAAAACCTTAAAAATTGAAAAATACCTCCTCACTTTCCCTAGACGAGAACTTCCTGAGAATGATATCTGCGACAATGGATTTGCATCTCTATCCATATATCTAGTCGAGTTTAAGTGAAGAGAATATTATGCTTTGGCCTCTCCGGCCCTCATGGCCTAATTACCTCAAAGTCATATTTGAATATAAAATTATCTTTTTTTGTTTTTTAATATAAAATTATCTTTTAGGGCCTGCTTGTTTGTATTAAAACAAGTATGAATTAAATATATATAGGAATTCATGGTGAATGAACTCTACCAAAACATTATTATAGAAGTTGGGGGGTGAAGGATAATAGTTGGAGATATAGATAGGACCTTCACTTTTCTATACATTGAATTACTATGGTGATGGTTGTGTATTCACTTCCCATCTTTTGATGTTATTTTCTTAAAAGAATACAAACATTGTTTGATACTTATTTTTGAAAATTCACCTTTAATATCTTCGTTTTTAACTACTTATGTTATGAATCCTATGTATTATAATGCAATTAGAGAGGGCCTTAGTCTTACTTTTTTCAATAGTTTCAAGCATAGTCCTTTTTTTTTTTTTTTGTCAAAATCCATTTAAGAAATGACTCAGCTAACCTCCATGGTGAAAGTTTAATCCTTTTGATTATTTGACTTTCAAGATCATTAGTTTCCAAGTCTAGCTAGAGTCCAGACACTGTGTAACAATTAGAGTGGCAACTTCTGACTTGACCTACCAATCTGTTTATTCCCGGGTTCAATTCAGGTTGAATTACTGGAATGGGTTCGATGATCGAGTCAGCAATTGCCACTTCTAATTGGTCCATGAATCCATTCAGTAACATCTCAGCTTGCAAAAACAAATTGGTTTTAGAAAAAGAATCCACAGGCATAAACTTTTAACCATAAAGTGAATGAACAATCAAAGTGAATATCCATAAATGACCATCTTAATAGAAATTTAATAAGGATAGGAAATGAATACAAAAGCATCACCCTAATAATTCAAGTCCTAAGAAAGTCAAGGTACATCTACTCATTGCATTATATTTTTCACCCCTCAAATCTTTAATAACATTTGAGGTGGAGCTTTTTCTAAACACGAATTCCCATGTATTATCATTCCTATGTACCTCAGATTCAAAGTGAATACCCAGGATCACACTAATAAAATAATGATTCAAATCCTTAAAAAGTCAAGGTCCCATTTACATCGCTACCTTTTAACCTTCGCCCTTCACCTCTTTAATATGTTTTTAGTGGAGCTTATTTGGCCATGAACTCCCATGTATCCTCAATTTCTATACACCTTATATTCTAAGTGAATAGCAGCACGCTCACGATTCAAATCATAGGAAAGTCAATGTCTCATCGATATCGCTACGTACCTTATATCCAATCACCCCCTTTAATAATCCTTTAGTGGAGTTATTTGACCAAGAATTCCCATTTTTATTGCCAATTTGTATGTATTCTATGCAAACAGATTTTGATGTACTATACAAACAAACAGACCCCAAGTGTATTTTGAACAAAAAGACTGCATTTTAAAAAAGTATAATAGTTAAGGAATTAACAAATAATTCTCAATAGTCAATACTAGAGGGTGTTCTAAATGATTAGGCCAAAAGGAAGAGACTATAAAAAAAAAAAAAAAATTTAAATTGAATCCAAGAACCAACTGGATCCAAAGGAGATCTAGATATAAATACTTCTTAAATGTACCTACTATATATTTATATGTATACAAAATATACAGTGGTGGAATTAGGTATTATGATCCTTAGATATGTATCCCATGAACCTGGAATTGGACTAGATTTGTGTACCCAAGACTTACACCCATTGAAATGGGTCCAAATTTTAGACCATTACCACTTCTTTTGTCAATTTGAGTACTTCCAATGGTGAATGGTGAATGAGTCATTCTTGTTGTGTGTGTCAGAGAGAGAGAGAGAGAGAGAGAGAGAGAGAGAGAGATAAGAATGATCATAGTCACTCATGAAGTACCAAATGATCCAAGCAAGGAAGTGAGTTGTAATAGGCAATTTGAAGAAGTAATTGTGGCATGATACTTATGGGTCCATGTGAACAGTGGTGGCCCATCACCAACCCTAACGAAGAATGGCACTACCTGGCCAAAAATCATGAAATCCCACACCCCACAACATAACATTTGGTGATTGGTGAGTCATGTCCTATTCCTAAAAAAGCTATACCTTCTCCTTTGCCCCCTTCTTAAGCTCTACTCCCACCTTAGTAAGAAAAGAGCAGCAGCATGCTCCCCACAACCCCCCAACCCCCATTAAGGCATATTCCCACTACATGTACATATATAGAATTTTGAGTTACAGCCAGGAAGCAATGGGTCTCTGAGTTTTGTTTCTTACTGAAAATGGCTGAAAGTCATAACTTTGGGGTAACCAGCACTGCGTCCAGTAGTAGTACTACCTCAGGAGATGGGTGCATCAAGGAGCAAGATCTCCTGCTTCCTATCGCCAACGTGGGGCGGATCATGAAGCAGATCTTGCCACCCAACGCCAAGATCTCAAAGGAAGCTAAAGAGACCATGCAAGAATGTGTGTCAGAGTTCATTGGCTTCGTCACTGGTGAAGCCTGCGACAAGTGCCACAAAGAGAAGCGAAAGACCGTCAACGGAGAAGATATTTGCTGGGCACTTGGTACTCTAGGTTTCGACGACTACGCCCAGCCCCTTAGAAGGTATCTGCACAAATATAGAGAAGTAGTGGGGGAGAAAGCTAATTTAAGGAACATGGGTGACACCAAAAATGAAAATGATGAATCACCCATCTTTGGAACTAATTAACAGACAAGCCAAACCTTGGATCCTAGCTACTTCTTCCAACTTCAATGTGATTGATATAAATAAGAGCTATAACTCTAAGACCATTTTAGGTCACTGAGAAGAGACACATCCATACTAACTAGTTTTTCCTTGGATGATGATGATCATGATGATGGGAATAATGTGTGTATGTTCTTGCTTGTGCTTGTGTGTATATTTGTGTGTCAAGAGGGAGATTTTCACAAGTACTTTGTACTGTATCAAATTAGGGATTATGGGTTTACATTGATGAATAACAGTTAGCTTAATATTGATAGATAGCCTACTGCGAACAAATCTCTATCTTCTTTTTCAACATGATCTTGTTTCAAAATAATGAAAGTTTATGGACAAAATCAATTTACTATTGCAAGGTTTGTTGGCTTCTCTCTTGCTCAAGTATGAAGGTAGGTTCCTTGATTGATATCCTTTCTTATGTAGTGAAAAGTGAAAACCATTGAAAATATGACATATTTTTCTGATTTTGATCTACATCTATCCTAGGGTTCTGGAGACAAAGCAAGCATCCATTCTTTAATCATTGGTTCATTGATTTACAAAATATCTGGAGAAAAATTTATGTTGTATCCAGGTATTAATTGTTCTTGGTAAAGAGAACCTAGATCTAGTCTGCATACAAATGCCCCTGATGTAACTTCGTCAGACTCCTGAAACATGTCAACTTAAGCATGAGGAGAAAAAAGATTTTAGTATAATCTCACTAAAACTTATAGCTCAAATAAAACCACCAAGGGGCTCTATTTTGTAGACATGAGAAAAAAATCTTTCCATTCCTGAAGACCCTACCTTTTGTCAAGAGAATGACAACTATGGAGGTAAAAAACTTTTCATGTAGCAGATTTCCTCCAGCGCAGAATGAAATAGGAGACAAATTATAAGCTGTTTATATCTCTTGATAGAACTGGCACTTTTCAAAGATTAGGTTATAGTCTTATATGTTTTGTATATCAATTTGTTATGGGCCAGAGTCCAATGAACAAGTCTGAAAATGTTATATTTTTAGCATTTTCTAATCCAACAGCTATTATTGTTGTTTACTGTTTTAATCTCTTTAGATGCAAATATTTTTTAGGATGAGCCTAATCTTAGACTTAATAGACACTACTTGATTCTCATCTGCAGTTCAACATACATCTGTCAAAGGAAACAATGTGTTGTCTCAACTCTCAACTCAAAGTCTAGGGTCACCCTTATGCATAGAAGTAGGGTTATAATTCTAATTATAACCCTACAAAAGAAAAACCTTTGGGCAACAACTGATTCACTCATCTCTTAACAAAAAAAAAAAAGAAAGAAAGAAAAAGGAAAAAGAAAGTTTTTCTTATTCAATTTATCTCTGTCCCTATAGTAGTTTGATTTGATGTTCTTCCAGTAGTTACCATTTTATTCCCTTTGATGCAAAACGTATACTATCAGTTCTCTTTCTTCCTCTTTAAGAGCAAGACCTATGTCAATAGGTGCAGACCCATCTTGCACTTTCAAGCTTATCTAGGTTTCTATCCATTTACAAAGCAGAAATAAAAGCACCATAAATGTGTTATGCCTCTTATTTAGGGTTTGAATACCCACAACATCACTAAACAATTGTTCATCTCTTTACAATTACCAGCACATTTTTCGTCTACTAAAATTAGGTCATTACATAACACTTTGATTTGGGCTAGTACCCATTATATGAAGTCATCTTTGAACCATATCCAAATCTCAATAGACCTCTCACTTCCTACTAAGTTTCATCAGTAGTTTTTTAGCTTTGTATTCGTTTCCTCTTTTTAATAAAGTTTTGTTACCGTTTCAACAAAAAATTTTTTTTTATCCCTATTAGATTCAAAACTCGCGACATCAATTCTCTTGCTCTTCTTTTACTCAAAAGGAAGACTAACCCCTCTAAGTGCATTCTAGTTACACAATGAAACAAAACATGCTCAAGATCATTAGGGTTTTCTTCTATCCAATAGGAAGAACTAAAAAGATGCAAATGTTTGTCATTGGGTCAAAGTCGACCTTCTTCACACGGAGGCCAGAGCCCTAGCTAGCCTGTAGGGTTGTAGTTTTAATGAGTACTAGAGCCTGGGAAAATGGTTAAAGCGGAACCCTATTGTCTGCATGGTTTCCTGTGAAAGAAAGCCATGAAATTTCGTGCATGTTGACATTGTTTTTATTGAAAGAGGATGGTCTGGTTTCCTTCCCACAAGCAAGGACGACTTGGGTCTGAGGCTGGGACTATTCTTTACAGGTAAAAAGGCTTGCAAAATAGGAAATGCAAGAGAAAGAAGTCAAGGACTATAATAACTGTATAGCTTGACCCCTGTACTGTTTTAGGGTTTTCTAGCCATGGAATAAAGCTGATGCCTTGGGTACAATGTTAAAAACACCATTTTGATTTGGGCTCTGAGGGAAAGTTTGTCTCCCATGAGAAGATCTCTCATTGGACTAAGGAAGACATGGGTATCAACACCTAGAATGGTAGTGTTTTTGCTCTATTTGATGACTGATCCTTCTTTGAAGTGTGAGCTTGTAAGGATGTGGAAAACCCAATGGTGGAATCTATATTGAGAGATTTTGCACTTATGATTGAATTAATCCAGGCACTTACTCGAGGCCTGCACCACCTGGATCGGGCACTGCCATTGATGAGATATTGAGATCCATGGTAAACCCATCCAGGCGAATCTTTGGCTGACATGAAAGCATAAACCAAATTGGTATCTAATGACAATTGTACATAGTGCAAGTTAAGCAATGTAACTCGTTTCATTTTTATTGTTATAAATCCATAATTTTTCATGTCATTTGGCAGAATAAAATCTCAGTCAGTCCTCCAGCTAAATGTAGTGCAATGAGTGGCAAAATGACATGCAATGGGTGGTCTAACAAGCTTGCCTATACTTGGGACATGGTTGGATCATGGTCTGGATGTTGCATTAGCCACAAAAAAGAATCACCTATTAGTTGTTGATAGCCCATTAGGCTAATGAAGGATGTTGTATATAAATTAGATGGGTTTTCCTTATGTAAGATGCCATATGGCAGTTGTTTGGTTTGAGCTTTTTAGTCTCAGTAAGTGATAGTTATTTGTGATTCAGGTTATTTTTTAGAAGAAACTATAACTTAGGAAATCAAACCAAACCAAGTCTTTTCCCACTAGGTGGGGTCGGCTATATGGATTTGACGACGCCAATCAAATCTGTTTAGGGCCATGTCCTCCGTTAGATCCATGTAGGTAATTTCATGTTTAATAGTTTCTTTCTAACTTCTCTTGGGACTCCCTCTCCCTCTCTTGCTCCTGGCAATCTCCATACTTTTACACATTTTAACAGGTGCCTCCGTTGGACGCCTTCTAATATGGCCAAACCATCTCAGTTGATTTTCTCTTATTTTATCTCTAATCGGTGCTATTCCTACTTTACCCATAATCTCCTCATTCCTAATCCTATATCTCCTTGTGATCCCGCACATCGATCTGAGCATTCTCATCTCCGCAACTTTCATCTTCTTGACATGATTATGCTTTACTGCCCAACACTCTGATCTATATAACAACGTTGGTCGTACCGCCACCTTATAATACTTTCCTTTAACCTTGAGGGAGACTTTCCGATCACACAAGACCCCCGAAGCACTCCTACATTTGGTCCACCCGGCCTGAATCCTGTGACTTACATCAGTATCAATCCCTCCATCCTATTGCACCATAGATCCAAGGTACCGAAATTTTTCTTTATCTACAATTTTTTGTGCCCAAACTTACTTCTACGTTACTAGGTGTCATACTTTGACTAAAGTTGCATTCCATATATTCCGTTTTACATCGACTTAGCCTAAACCTTTTTGTCTCTAATGTTTTCCGCCACAATTCTAGTTTAGCATTCATTCATTCTCTCGTCTCATTCATTAAAACAATATCATCTGCAAATAGCATACACCACGACACCTCATCCTGGATATGTCTTGTAATCTCATCCATAACTAGGGCAAACAAGTACGGGCTTAACGCTGAGCCTTGGTGTAGACCAATCATGATAGGAAACTCCTTAGCTTCGCCTCCAGTCATCCTTATAGATGTCACGACTCTATCATACATATCCTTTATCGCCTCAATATATGCGGCACGCACTCTTTTCATTTCCAAAACTCTTCAAAGAATTTCCCTAGGAATCCGGTCATAAGCCGCTGTAAAATCTCCTCCACTTTAAACGTATGCTAACGACCCGAGTCCAGTATCTATATGATATTGTCTGCTTTGACTCATGGGGATTCCAACTCAATCTTATGACACGATTTTAAAAGGCCTCATGTAGAGTTAAAGGCCGGGTTACAGACATATATATATATATATATGCCGGGTTAGGACTTGGATATTTCCGATGTGGGCCTGTTTGGGGGCTTTACTAATGGAGTTGAGTGGAGTAAATGTTATTTTGAAGAAATAATAAAATATAAGTGGGTTATGATGATATTTTATTTTTAATTATTTGTGATGAAATCTTTTTGACTTTTTTTTTATTGAAAAGTGGAGTTCTTTATCTTTTAGTGGAGAAATGATGTTACTTTTTTACTTTTTTTTAAGAAATATGGTGGAAAATTTGAATTAAAGAGCTTTTAGTGGGATTTTTTTTATAGAAATAGGGCATTACCTTACTTGACTATAATAGTAGGATTGCCAAACAAGCCAAAGGATTCTCCTTTCTTGGCTCACATGATCAATTGGCTTGATCTTGCCTCAAGAGATTACCCACTCGGATTGGGATCTCACTCTCTCTCGAAATAGATCGAGTTGTCATCATTGCCTGTGATACCATCTGTAACAACCCGGGCCCAGTATCCGCGTGATATTGCCCGCTTTAGCTCATGGGATTCCACCCAATCTTGCCACACGATTTTAAAATGCCTCATGTAGAATTAAGGCCAAGTGACACATATATACTCAGGGTAAGTATGAGACCCCAATCCACCTGGGTAATCCTTTGAGGTAATATTAGGTCAAGTGATCATGTGAGTAAAGAAAGGGGAATCCACAAGGGTAAGGGTAGAGTGCTTCAGTTAGCACCGTAATACTTTGTCCAAGTCCCACATCGAAAATACTCAAGTCCTGGCCCTGACCTTGTAAGTCAAACTGTCGCGACCCCGGACCGGGACTAGGGGAAAGAGGCCGAGTCCGGGATCGGGACACGGTGGGGGTGATGCCGCGCCACGTGCATCTCTTTGGCTAAACCGCACACGGAATTAAAAGAACATTTGTCCGTGCACGTGATTTCCCACAGGGTTCCGCGGTGAGGATTATCTTTACACATCATCTCACATATAACCATATCAAATATATTCTCAAGATTGCGGAAGCGTGTAGCAAACCATATTAGTACTATTCAATTCCATAAGCAAGACTGATTTATGATTAACATAACAAGATATCAGAATGAGCAATGATCATAAGCATATTTCCCCAAAAGTAAAGTTAAGTATATTTACAAAATATCAGTTGATTAATGCCCCAAAATAACGGTCAACAAAGACCGTACAACCAAATGAAACCTAAAGTAAAGATATCATAAGTTCCCAAAGTGTATCGTTCTCAAGGCAAGGCCGAATGTCTACATGACATCATCGGCTTGCCACTCAATCACTCGATGCGGTTCACCGACCGCCTCCTCCGGCTCCTCCTCAACGGCAATAAGCTCGGGACCTGAGTACCAAAATAAATGGATCAGACACGACGGTCTGGCAGGTGGGTGAAAAGATATAACAACAATTCAAAACAATGATGCCTTTAGAAACATAGTAGAATCTAGATAAACAATAAATTTTTTTCATAACAGAATGATGCCTCATGTAAAAGAGATACGTATGCGATAAAATCATGTAGAGGTACCAATGATTCGGGGACTAACAAGATGGCAACCACACAAAGCTAAATCCTCTCTCACAAAAGTGATAAGAGCACATCGGGACATTGACCTCAGTCACACGAAGTGAGGAGAATCAACGACGTTGACCTCAGTCACACGAGGTGAGGAGAATCAACGATTTTTATATAATAAATACATATAATACTCTGCGGGACCACGGTAGCGAACCGGGTATATCGGGGCGAGGCGGGAACCATGCTGCAGCGGGTATAACTGAAGGGGGATATCCAAACCGGTGGATCAAACCGATAAGGTTATCCAAGCTTAGTGGTGCCGACTCATAGGTAACATGCGAAAATCAAAACAAATAAATACACATAACGGGGCGGGAACCCATAGGTACAAAACATATAAAAGTCGGGACGGGTCTAAACAAATTAACAATATGGTAACTGCTTAGCTGTTTTCTGTGATGTTGGATTTGTCCTAAGCGGAGGACATGATTTGTCGCTGTGTAGCACTTCACTCTTGAAGAGGTCGAATCCACAGAGAACGGACTAGGGTTTCAGCTCTAGAGGACTTCTTTTGGTCGAGAGTGACCAACTTTTGTTCAATGAGTGTAATTAATTCTAAGCTAAGGACTGATTAAAACTGCAGAAAACTGAATGAAAATGTTATGCTAAAGAGATGATTCAACCTAGGGTTCAGACCACCCAGATTTTTATGGTTTCATCTTCCTCTTCATTCCGCAGATAAGAATTGAATCAATCCAATTCTCACCTGGAAGATTTCTTCGTGAAAATCAAATATCAATCTGAGTGAATAATTCCCAAAGAGATTCCTAGACATTCAATTCGATAATCTGAGAGTCATCGACCCAAGCACTAGTCGTATCATCTCAGATGAACACAATTAGTCAAAGGCTTAACATCTCAATTATGATTTCTTGAAGCGGATCATCAATGGAAGTTATCTTTTATCATGAAAACATAATCAGGAAGAAGAACCATACAAAACCCAGGTTGAATTCCCCTTAGGTTAAACCATCTGTAATTCTACCCCTCCATTAATGGAGAAGTCTTCAAACAGATTAAATGAAAGCAAGAAAACAGTAAAAACATAATTGAAAGATTACCTCCACTAAAATTTGAATTAATATGAAGGATTCTGTCTTGAAACAAGAATTTAACAAAATTGAACACCCATCTTCAATAGAAACTACCTCTACATTTATCTAAGGAAGGAAGAGAGAAAAAGGAAAGGAGGCTGCTGGGAAAAATAACACAATCCCCAGATGGCCCTAATTTTAGTGTTATTATGCTTTATATAGGTTCCCACAACTTTAATTACAAAACTGCCCCAAAAACTAAAATTCTATCCAAATCCGAGCGTTCTACCGGTAGAAATACCGGTTGACAGATGAAATTCTCTTGATCCGCCTCTCTGCTTGAATATCAGCCCCTTCTACCGGTAGAAACTGCGGTTGACTGATGGAAATCTCAGGGTCAGCCTATTCTACCGGTAGAAATACCGGTTGACAGGTGGAATCCTCGTGTCCAATCTCTCTGCTGGATTTTCAGCCCCTTCTACCGGTAGAAATTGCGGTTGGCTGATGGAACTCTCAGGTTCAGCCATTTCTACCGGTAGAAATACCGGTTGACAGGAGGGAACTTGTGTCTGAACTCTCGGCTGGAATATTAGTCTCTTCTACCGGTAGAACTTGCGGTTGACTGATAAAATTCTCAGGATCTGTCATTTCTACCGGTAGAACTTGCGGTTGACAGATGAAAATCTCCTGTCTGCACTCTCTGCTGGAAAATCAGTCACTTCTACCGGTAGGACTTGCGGTTGACTGATGGGGACCAGTTTCTTTACTCTCTACTTGATCCATTCATCCTCCAGAAGCTTCATTCTTCATCAAATTTCTGCAATTGACCAAAAACCAATATTCGTGCAAACTTATATGAAATTAACGGAATTAAACACGAATGAAGGTGATGGAAAGGCAATTAAGTCTCTAATTGCTTAATAATTAGGTACTTATCAGTAACACAATGTTCTCGGTTCGAGAGTACTCACAAATCACGATTGAAATCTCAAAATAGGGGATTGATTGAAAATCAAATAAAAATAGTTTCCAATATCTTTACAGGCTAACAAAAGGGTTTCTAGAATTGAATCAATGCGAGTAGGGTCCCGTATGTCGGTTATGATGAAATTTTGGTACTCTTTAAGAGTTAGGGACATTCCGGGTCCTTATACACATTGGTCAATCTAGAAGACCTCATGGAATCTCCATGATGAGGTTCCTCCTTCTTCCGGACTTCATATAACGCCTTACATGGCATTGGGGCTCCATATGATACCTCTCCAAGCCTAAAAATAAGTTTCAAACCCTTAGGCATTGACCCATGACAGACAGGCAGTTCGCTCGAGCGAACTGGGAGGTTCGCTCGGGCGAACAGCTCTCTGTTTGGGGTTCGCTCGAGCGGACTTTAAGGTTCGCTCGAGCGGACCTGCTCAGATTATGTTGGCTCGAGCGATCAGAGGGGTTGGCTCGAGCCAACGAGGTTCTGTGACGGGTTCGCTCGAGCGATGTGTCACGGTCGCTCGAGCGAACTGTCCAGAAACTCATTTTCTGAATACAGTCCGTTCCTTCATTTTCTCCTCCTTTCATCCCCCTTTGGGCATCCTTTTATACATACAATTAAGGGTCTCAAACCTTCCTTTCAACCCATTCATTTCATCACCAACTCCTCTAACAACCATTCCAATAAATCATTCATCTCTCCATCACTTCCACTTCATTCAATGCAAGACATCTCCATTAGATGAAAATCTATAAATGATCATAAATGATCTAAAAGCAAGACAATAAAACATATGTTCTCCAAGAGAACTATAAGCAGTCTAATATTATGCATGTTTCCAAAATCATGAAAACTCATAAAGATGACTTGGGTAAAAGCAAAAAATGAGGGTTCAAATCTTTAATAGCAAGAAAACAAGAAATAAATCCATTCATCCACTTGCCTTGGATCCAATGCAAATCAAATTGAGCTCTAGACACCTCTTAAGTCCACAATCAAACGCCTATACAAAAACCCCCAAATCCAAACCCTAGAATATCAAAATCCAAGTAAAACAAAACGAGATCTTTCAATAATCGAAATGGAGCTACCCTAGGGCCAAACAAACAAGATTATAAAACTTTTAGGAAGATCACTTACAAAGAAGTTCTTCAAAAAGCAAGGTGTTGTCCAAAGGAAGTCTTGGAGTGGGCGGTTTTCTTCAAAAATGGTGTCAAGATGAAGCCCTTGAGATGAGGAAGAAGATTGTAGCCTCTAATTTTCCATTAGCACTAGCTTAGTGGGGGATTGAAAATGAAGAAGCAAGAAAAAGAGGTAAGGGAAAACCCTTAGGGCTGGGATTTCTCTTCTCCTCTAGGATTTTTGCCAAAAATGGGAAAAAGGAGAAGAAACTTTCTATATATAGTAAGTGAGGATGGGGCCCACAACTTAAAGGACTTCTCGGGCTCAAAACATGGTTTTCGGGGCTTCAAACGAATTCGACGAAGAAGACAAAGTTGATCGGCAAAATTTCTAGTTTCCAAAAAGTATATATTTTGCACATTTTGGTGACATTGAAATCGGTGTCCAGATTTTGGGTAAAAAGACCATTTTGCCCTCAATTAGTGAAAAATCGGGTTTAAGGTCCTCGAATGAAGACGATGTCATCATGGAAGTTGTAGGGATTAACAAGATAAGTCCAATGGGGTTAAAAACACGATTCTTGGAAATCATCGGTAAACCCCCAATCTCACACAATTCGTAACAAGAACCCCCAAAGGGTCCCACAAATAAAAGGGCTCTCCAAATTCCCCAAAGCTATTATAAAAGCTATTCTAATCCCCAATTAGTCAAAAAACCACTAAACACACTTAAACTAAAGCACAACTTAATCAACTCTAAACGAGGTCTCTCGGGTCGGGGTCTTACACAAACTTCATATTAAATCAACATAATGTGTTTTAGAGCTGTGCTACCCCAGATCCCATAAGAAATCTGAAGTTAAGTGTGCTTGGGCAGGAGCAGTACCAAGATGGATGGCCACCAAGGAAGTCGCCTCACAAGCGCACTTGGGCCAAAATGGATAATATCATGCCGAATTGGTCGGGGCTGTGACACATAATTAGTATTCATCCAATCCATCTCTTCATGATTGTGGCTTTAGATTGGACTGCTAACAGTCTTGGCCACTCAATCTTTGTGGATGATAATTTAAAGATATTCCTCCAATCTACAAAAACATGATATATCAAGACGTTTTATTTTTCCTCATCTCTATCTTTTACATTTTTCATTTTTCAGTTTACATATGCATTAGTTACTGACCAAGATCCCAAGACCTCTGGAGGATCATTGCGCCAAATTTTTCATCTTTTCCTCTTCTTCTTCACTATCTTTTACATTTTTCAGTTACATATGCATTAGTTAATGACCAAAATCCCAATCCCAAGACCTTGGGAGGAGTTTTAAATTATTCTTTTTTTCTTTTTTACATTGGGCTACTGATGAGGAGCATGTCTTTGAAACCAAGGTGCTAGCCAATACCTCCCAACCTTCTATGTTATGTTTTTTTCTTTTCTTTTCTTTTCTTTTTTATATGAATGATTTTTCCACCACTTCAAGAAGAAATACTGGAAAAATTTATAGTATTACTATATCTAAGAATATGGGAGCTTAAAAGTAACTAAATCTATGGTGCTTTTGATTGTTTGAAGTTGTTGAATAACTATGGAAACAATTGGAAGATTTTCTACTGATACACTAAATGAGATTTTGCATTGTTTTGAGCTGATTTACACTGCAAATAAGAACTATGTTGTTTGAAATATGTATCATTATGTGATATCACAAAATGGAATTTAGTCACATAAATTTCAGAGATTGTGGTGGCCCATGACTGATCTAAGCTGCGTTTTGATCTACAGGTGAGGAGAAATCTTAATTGAATAAAAGTCTCAGTTATTTTCACGAAACCCAAGAAATGGCTATGTTATTGTTTGATGTGGCACAAAAATCATGGAATTTGGCCACACAAATTTCAGAGTTTGTACGTAGTAGCCCATAAATGATCTGATAATCTACCACCATCTCTCCATTTTGATCTATAGTTTAGGAAAAATCTCAACTGAAAATGTCTCATTTATGCCTCTGGAATCCGAGAAAGGGCAGGTTTCATGAAAAGGGTAGTTTTGGAGTTTTTTTTATTGTTTTGGTAAAATGGGTAGTTTTGGAGTTGAATATAAAAATGGTGGTATGAAGTTTGTAAATATATACTTTTTCACCTTGCCCTTATATTCAGAGTCTCAAAGCACCCATACGGTCAATCTCCCTAACAAATAATATAGGGGTGTCCTTTTGGATTGTGTGAAAATCGGAAGTAGATTCTAATCATATATACCATATATATACAAGAAGAGAGCGCTTACCACGGCAGTTCTCACCTAGGTGCTAAAGTTCAAATTTTAGGTATGCCACCATTTCCCACGTTTGGCGGGCTCCTTTTTCATGAGTGTGGACTTTCTTCCTGTGCCTGTGGGCTCTTTATCCATGTGAGTGGACTGTCTTCCCGCATGTATGCCGGCTCTCTCTTGGGTCCCAGCCTCTTTGGATGGGGTACAAAAAAAAGAATCATATATACTAGGAATAATTAACAAATAATGAATGGTTCTAACATGATTTATGCACAAAATTTTCTTCCATGGGACATTTGCATGCGAATGTTTTGATCCAGACATTAAAGAGGATAGGCCCCCATCAAACAGTTGGGACCCTTTTTGGAATTTCACAGCACTAAATGTGAAACCCGGGGGAAATTGACGGAGGGAGAGGGGAAAGTGGGTTAAATTACTAAACTGCCCTTCTAATCAATTTTTTTGTCTAATTAAAACCTTTGCAAAAGCAATGGTAAATTGGTCTTGTCTCTCTACCTCACAAACAAATAAAATCCTACTTTTTCATTTTTCTTCCCCCTACTTTTTTCCTTTCCAAACAAGAGGAGGTAAAATTAATTTTTCCTCCCCTCCCCTCCCTTTCATTTTCCTTTCCTTCCCCCTCAAATTTTCCCTCCCCTCCCCTCCCCTCCCTTTCATTTTCCTTCCCCCTCAAATTTTCCCTCCCCTCCCCTCCCCTCCCCCCTTCCCAAACACAGCGTTAGGGTATATTTGTGCCACACATTTCTTTTAGTTTGGTACCACATCATTTTTATGAAAAATATTAGGAGAAATTAATAGTTTCTTGCAATGCCAAAGAGGAGCTTGAAACCACTTTCCCGTGAAATATTGCAAGTGGAAGTCTGCAAATCACTTTTCAGCGGCGCTGCACAAATGTGCCATTAGGATAAAGCTATGTAATGAGAGAATTTTGTGATAGAGAAGAAAATTATTTTAATTGTCCATACAAGTCACTATTGTAAAGTCTGATATAGCACCTGCATGTGTAAAAATAGAAAAATATTGAATTAATCATCTTTTATATGACATTGGTATCCTTGTGGTATTTTTATCCAGTCCGGCTATCTTCCCAACACACTCATGACCCCACAACACATGTGCACCAAGTAAATCTAGAGTGGAATTCGAATACAGGATGTGGGGAGCAAGCCCAAACCTTATGCCATTGAATCATCACCCAGGAAGGTAATTAATCATCTTTGTTAAAGAGAATTTCCTCTTCTTTTTTGTTTTCCCTTCATTCATTGCTATGAAAGAAATTTTCAATTTCACATGTGAGTAAGAATGCACGACTTACTCTCTTCGTACGATGGAATTCTATTGTTGCACAACCGTGGCCTTACTAAAAATACTGATTTTCACCAAATCTTGTTTATGTGTTCCCATCATAATACAAAATATCATCTATTTATAACTCTTATACATGGTCCATCATAACGGGACCCACAAATCAATGACTACTATTAGGTATGCAAATGGGTATCCAGTTCTCTGAGTATCCATACATAGGTTCCGACTATAAAAAAATCCAAGTTCGAAACCTATTTTAGGTTCCAATTTATAAATGGGTATGAGTCTGGAACCCAAATTAGGTTCTGATTGATAAACAGGTCCAATTTTGAGTCCATATAGGTTTTGACCCGTGGACTCAAGACTTAATATACGAGTCTATAATGTTGTAAACTATAGCTCAAAATCAACTTTTGTTGGACATTTTTATATTTAACCTTGAAGGTACGTAGTAGATTTGATGCACTGTTATAAGTTGAATGATGTCTTTATTTTAACAAAATATATATATATAAAAAAAAAAGAGTTAGAACCGATTCTAAAACTAGATCCCGACTCTCTAGTTGTACTTGGTTTGGGAGCTGAATCTAGGTTTTTCTATCGAAATCGGGTCTGGAGTCAGCAAAATAAGTTTGGAGTAGAAACTAAAATCGAAATTGAAATCGTTATTTAGAAACTGGTCTGAATCCGAGTATAGTATGTTTTTTTACCTAAACCGTCTTGTTAGCAACCCTAATTACCATCACCATGTTGCTAGACACACGCAAAGGACAAATAGAAGCAATCACACTTTTTTAGAAAAGCTTTATATCTTCTCAATCCAAACACCATAGTGGAGCCCACCTACTAAAAATCCAAGCCCTCTCAGACAAACTTATGATATCCCATGATTATATTCCCCAAAAAAGTGGATAACTCAGTCTTACCTAAGGTTGCAAACGGATATCCGATTTTCCGATTACCCGAAAGCTCCAATTCGAAAAAAAATCGAGTCTGGAATCTATTTTAATTTCTGATTGATAAACGAGTCCGAGTCTGGAACCTAATTTAGGTTCAAATTGATAAATGGGTCCGGGTCCATATAGGTTCCAACCTGGGACCCGGCATATAAGTCTTTGATATTGTAAACTGTACCTCAAAATAAACTTTTCTTGGACATTTTTATATATAATGCTGAAGGTAGTAGACTTGATGCAATGGTATAAGTTGAATGATATACTTATTTTAAGAAAAAATTAAAAAGAAGTTAGAACAAATTTTTGTAACAAATTCAGTTCTCTAAGAGGATCTGATTCCGAAACCTGATCCGAGTCTTTCTAATGGATACAGGTCTGGAACCCATAAAACAGATTCGTAGTGAAAATCGGATATGGAACCAAAATCATTATTTAGAAACGGATCCGGATCCAATATAGTTTCGAATAGAAACCATTTCGTTTGCAAGCCTAATCTTACCAAAGACTCATTGAGAACCAATTTGGCCAATCCATTAATTTCCATACTATAATTTTCAAGTAAGTGGTCTCCACAAAAGTTCCACCCCTTTTCTCCGAGGATTTCGGTTTTCCAAGTTAAAGTAAAGTCTTCAGAGTTCAGACTCGTCTGGGAATTGGAAAGCATAAAAGGGGCTGAGGTCTTTCTTTTCTCCTCACTTCTACCCTTTCCAATTCCGCTTCGTCGGAAAATTCCATACTTTCCCTTTTTCATTCGTATCGAAATATTAACTTGGAATACGAAAGGGAAAGAACAAAAAAAACCAAAAAAAAAAAAAAAAAAAAAACCAAAAAAAAAATCTGAAAAAATTCCCAAAATTTTAGGGTTAGGGTTTGGTTTATATAATCCCAATCCATCTTTTCTCTCTTCAAGTAATTAACTCAGTCGCTTCTGAATCCATCATCAATCCTCAATCTTCTTGTTTTCAATTCCCATTCATACCGATTTTCACAGATCGATCTCAGGTACGTAAATCGCTGAATTTCTAGGGTTTTGTTTTAGGTCTAGATTCCAATTATGATGTAAAGTTTTGATTTTTTAGGTTTCAGATTGGATTCTTGCGTCTGTATCATTGAAGGGTTATGCCTTGTTTTAGGATCTCGCTTGTGGTTTGTCAAGGGAATTGATTTGGGTCGGTGGGGGAAGCAACTATGACATTGAATGAGCGCAGGATGACGATGAATGAGCGCAAGACGATCGAATTGGAGCAGGGATGGGAATTCATGCAGAAGGGGATCACAAAACTGAAGAACATCCTAGAAGGCCTCCCAGAGCCCCAATTCAGTTCGGAAGATTACATGATGCTCTATACGTATCCTTCCCTCTTTGTTTTTCTAATGTTGCTTTTGGGTTTAGTACAGTGATAGTTGCAAAATAGGTTTATGTGTTTTGGTGGGTTGATTTCAATTGAGATAGTATTGGTTCCCTTCTAAGAGGAATTGGAATATATGGATTTTGTTCTTACTGTGTAAATTCATTGGTTAAGACATAAAAATCCATAGATTATATGGTCTTTTAATGTGGCAAATCAGTATATGTTTCCTTCACTTGAACGACAGAACTATTTATAATATGTGTACACAGAAACCTCCTCATGACTATTCTCAGCAGCTTTATGACAAGTACAAAGAGTCTTTTGATGAGTACATTACTTCAACTGTGAGTAGATTCATAGTTATTTATGCTCTTTAAATTCTGGTTAGCTTGTTGATTTTGGATAGAATTAATGCCATGTTCAGTCTCTCTCTCTTTTGATGGCTAATATGATTGCTTATGTTATTCTGCAATTTCCTTATGATGAGTGAGATAAGTGTTAGTTGCTTGATCCATTGTGGCCTTCTAGTTATTTTATTAAAAGCTTGTAGGATTTTCTTTTTTTTATGGTTATTTTTTAATTTGTTTTCTTTCTGCGTGTCGAGTTTGTTTTGTATGAGTTATGATTTACTCTCATTGTCTCAATTTTGTTAGACACCAAAGTTATACTATTGCAGTGTTTTGGAGGAGCACCCAACAGGATGTGGAATGACAGTTTTGGATGTGAAAAATCATTTTTGGTACTGTGAAACAACCTGCATGGGCCAATGAAATTTATATTGATGACCTCAGGGTTTTTTCTTTTCCTTCTTCCTTTTTTTTTTTTGGCTCTAGTAAATACTCACCGGACGCACCCATGACCCACCCACACACTACACGAGCCCCTAACCAACAAAGCAACAACAGGTAACTGATCCCTGTTTGTCCCTGTGTAGAAAGAGATTTCTTAGCACTGATCTTCCAGTAGGCTGTGATGATCTTAGGCTAAAAAGTGAGGTAAGGAATGGGGAACTAAGGATGATAAATACAACTAAGGCTTCTGTTGAATAGTGCTATTGAAAGTGCATATAACCATGTGGAGTGGGTTTTTGTTGAATATATATATATTAATAGAATGCGCATGTAGGCACACAATAAGTTTAATTTTGTTACTTTGCATTTGTGCCGAACCCATTCACACATACCCAGGTGGAAATTTCTAGTGCACATCTTAGAGAACAATGGAGAATCCAATTTCTGTACTATACCATGTGGAACTTTTGTCTTTTGCACTTTTGGGATCTTGATGAGGTTTCTCATGATATATTTTATGTTTAACTTGAAACATAATTGAATATGCTGCACAAACTGAGTGGGGACTGCTCCCCTTCCGAGTTTTGTTTGGCCCTGTTTACCTTGTTCCAAATCTGGTTAATATAGAATGGACTGGTTTATGTTGCATTTCTTTATGTTAATTAATCAACCATCAATTCGTTGATCTTTGAGCACATCACTAAATTAGGTACCTTTAGAAAATTATCAGAATAATGGCATGCTCATGAGTTTATTACAATCTTCAATGTATTTTTTTGTCTCCAACCCAGGTAATGCCATCTCTAAGAGAGAAACATGATGAATTTATGTTGAGGGAACTAGTGAAAAGGTGGACAAATCATAAAGTTATGGTCAGATGGCTTTCACGCTTCTTTCACTATTTGGATCGCTATTTCATTACCCGGAGGTCACTTCCTGCACTTAATGAAGTTGGTTTGACTTGCTTCCGTGAGCTGGTAAGTGAATAGTTTTTTTTTTTTCATGGCCCACCTTGGGCCCAACCCCTGGATGAGACCAGTGGGAATTGGAAGATCTGGGTGGGCTCTACCTGTGTACAAAGTTGGGACCCACTTGATCATCCCTTGTAATCAACGGCTCACAACTTTCAATGACTTTATATCAAAAAGAAAAAAAAAATTAGTCGATCCAACAGTCTAGTCCATTCGGATGGGTGCAAGCCCTGTGATCAGGTGACTATTGAGAGAGAGAGAGAGAGAGAGAGGAGTTCCCGGTTTTGTGGTCCACTCAAATGGATGATTAGGTGGGGCCCACTAGGTGGTGTGCACTGCAATAACTGTGCATACCATGTGCATTGGATCATCTATCTATATGTATGTATGTATTCATTCTCTCATTATGAAATCTTGGATGGTGAGCTTCCCTTCCTCTAAGTTTGTACGCTTTCTCTGTTTTTTTTTGTTTTTTTTTTTAATTTGGATATTCCCCTAATTTCAGGTGTATCAGGAGATTAATGGAAAGGTTAGAGATGCTGTGATTTCTTTGGTATGTTGACCGAAGTCATCATAAAATTGAGTAATTGAATAATATTTTATTTCCATTCGTGTTTATCTAATCAATGTTTTTGCACCAGATTGATCGAGAACGTGAAGGGGAGCAAATTGATCGAGCCTTGTTGAAAAATGTCTTGGACATTTTTGTCGAAATTGGGATGGGGAAGATGGATTGTTATGAAAATGACTTTGAGGCAGCCATGCTTAATGATACTGCTGCTTACTATTCTCGTAAAGCATCAAACTGGATTCTAGAGGATTCTTGTCCTGATTACATGATAAAGGCAATAATTGCTACAGTATACCTACATATGTTAAGTTTCATTTGCATTACAGGGATGATGTTCATTGTTCCTTGTGACACCTTTCAGGCTGAGGACTGCTTGAGAAAGGAGAAAGATAGAGTTTCCCATTACTTGCATTCTAGCAGTGAGCAGAAGTTGCTGGAGGTTTGTTTATACTAAAACATTTAAGTTGGCTGGATGCCTACGTAATCCGTCTCATATAATTGGCTTTTGAAAAGAGAACATTGTATTTATTTTTCTGGCTTGGAGAATATTGTGACTGATCTCAAGTAAACAATCGGATTGGATATAGTTTTTGGCTTTTTTTTTTTTTTCTTTCTGTTATGAGAACTTGTTTCGTGAATATTTTTCTCATTCAGCTCGTATCCTTTGCAGAAAGTGCAACATGAATTGCTATCTGTATATGCAAACCAACTACTTGAAAAGGAACACTCTGGATGCCATGCATTGCTCAGGGATGACAAGGTAGGACTATGGATGTGTTTTTATGTCACTTTTTGTATGTTGTATTACTTTGGTGGTGTGATGTTTAATCCTTTCATCATCTTTAACTTTGCTAGGTCGATGATCTTTCAAGGATGTATAGGCTTTTCTCCAGAATACCTCGAGGCCTAGACCCTGTTTCTCAAATATTTAAACAGGTACATTAACAACTTAAATTGCTTTTGGTTATATGAATAATAGGAGATTTCTGCTTTGTCATGTTTCCTGCAATTTATGGTTTCTGATTTATTACCTGTGATGTAGCACGTTACTGCTGAAGGTACAACACTTGTCAAACAGGCAGAAGATGCAGCAAGTAATAAGAAGGTGAGTTAAAAATGCTTCTTGTCCTTGATCTAACACATTTTGAATCATAGCTTTGTTCCTCTTGCATTCTTTTTTGTTTTTACTTTTTTTTTTTTTGGTAACCCAGCAAAGGGGGCTGGGACCCAAGAGAGAGCCCGCACACACACGGGAAGACCTTTTTTGTTTTTACTTTGTGATTAGGATGGTTTAAGATTTACTAACCACAGATTGCTATGCTGTCACTGGTTGCCAAATTTTGTTGATAAAAATGGTATTTTGTGTAAATTTTAGAGTCCATTATTAAGTGTCATTTAAAAATCTTCTATGTAATTGTCGCTCAAAATGACTCTGTGAGATGGGTGCTGTGACTTTTCTTTTTTGTCTGCATTAGTCACCTCTTAAGGACTCGATTTATGTCAGCTATGAGATCGTATTGTTTTTGCTGGACCTCTTATTGGGAGTGGATCTTGCATCAATTTTTCACTTGCTCTCATTTTGATGTTTAAATTTGCGTAATGTGCCTTCAACCTTATAAAAACTCCAATTTAGTTACCATAACAACGTATTAAAATTAATTACTTTTTACCTGTCTATCTCAAAGAGATCACATTTATCAGCAAATTACTGGCATAGCTGTTAATTTGAAATAATCACCAAATATGGTGCAGGAGGATGGTTGAGTTTGCACCCAAGGGTCGAATCCCAGGCCCAAGCTTGAACTAGTTCCAGGATTCGGTACCCAATGTCGATCACTTGCACAAAAATTTGCCCTAGTAGAAGAAAAATCTAAATTTCTGAAATTGAATAATATGAACAAGTCACATATTTATAGATGGCATGGGTGATCGACAAGCCCCATATTTCCTCCCTCGGACACTTTGCGACAACTTCATTTCCTGATGGAAACTAATTATAATTTATCTCTTAGTTATAGAAAGCAACTAGTGCGCTAAGCTTTTACACATGTACATCAAATGTTTTCAATATTTACTTAATCATTTGGATAGTAGTGTGCTGGTGAGAAATCTTTCCCATTTGTCAAGCTGAAACAACTTGAGCAAGTAGTTTTTTCTGTGGCCCAGAGACCCAATGTGAAGCCTGGATTGCATGTCCTAAGTCTGTTCATCAAGTTTCAATTGATGGATATTAAGGTCTCATGATTTTTTTTCCCAATATTGACTATAAAGGGTATGCATTCTAAGCTGATTCAAAAATCAAGCTTAACCATTCATATATCTAGACAAAATTTAGTAGAAAAACCAGCTAGGTTGACACTTATCACAAAGCAGTTCAAGAATAAAACAAGGCAACCCAGGTATCCTATATGTGATAAATGAGTGAACATAAAACACATCACCATCACCATCACCATCTGAGACTTATCCCATCAATCTGGGGAATTAAAACACAACATCTTGTAGGGAAACCCTTCTCTTTGATGCCATTATAACCATTTTCCAACAGATCAGTTACATAGTTACTTGGTTTCTCTCTAGCTGAAACTGGCATATTCGTACCTTGGAAGCCTTTCTATGGATGATGTCCAGTTATGCAATCCATTTACAGCAGCCAGCTACAACTGTTGACAGATTTTATGTACAACCACTTAAAAGCCCAGGAATTCCAATATATGGTCAGAATTTCAGAGCTGCAAATCAGCAGTTACGACTGTTGAAGTCCAGCATACTAACTTCCTTGTTTGCTTGCATTCTTGAAATTGATTACACACTGAATGGCTGGAGAACTCATTGGATTGCCTGCCCAAAATGTGAAGCAGCAGCATTGGTACAACAGCAAACTTGTCTCTATGTAGATGTGCTGTTTTGATTTTCAACAGATCAATAAAACTAGTTTTCCTATTGTAGCTGAGATCTGAAATCAGACCTAGTTTCCCGTATGTAGGTTGGTCAGCAGTGAAAGAAGAATTTTTAAGCCTGAATATCACTTGCTTTGATACACAAGAATTGCCTTGTTCCGGGGTTGGGTCTCACCCAGATCTAGGCTCTTTCAGCCCTCAATGAGTCATTGCCAGAGGAAGATGAAGGTTTCACACCCAAGAGAATTCTTTGGAAGAGAAGATTTTTTGGAAGTTTCTTATTGCCCAAAGCATGTTTGTTACATACTTACAAGCATCTTTAAATAGGATGCTTTAAAGAAAACTATAACAAGAAATACCCCTTGGCCCTAGCCATTTATCTAGTTGATTGAAGAAAGAAAATCATTCAACCAGATTGCTATGTAGAAAACAGAGGAGCAAACCTGAGTGATTGATTATATGGGCATTGCCATTGCATTTCACATGGGCGCAGCCTGTGCTAGAGCCTTGGGCTCATTCTAACTGTAGGCCTGGGATGGACTGTAGGCCAATGGCTGCACCAGTTTTGACCTGGATCTAAGTTAATGCTATGGTTGGACTAAGTCCCGGACATACTCACAACAATTGTCAATGTTCAGTGGGTTCATGGATCTTCGAAAGATTACTTTTTTTCAGGAGTCAATCTAAGGTGGGTTGACCAGATTGCTGATCCCAAATCCCAATCATGGTACCATCAACCATGGGCCCAAGTGTACAAACTCAAGGCCTGACAGCATTCAATCTATCCTCAAATAGAGAATTCTATATCATCTATACTGAGGTTGCAACATTATGGAATAATTCTGCTATGTGTAGCTAATAGCCATCTCACATCTTTATGGTTTTTTTTTTAATCCCTGCCATGCATGATTATATGCTTATAATATAGAAATGTCAGTAGTCAGGCATTGCATAATAGTATCTAGGCGTTGCATGAATTCCATGAATCATCTTGTCCATTTCTACTATTGGTGTTTTCTGTTTTATTGGAATGGAGTTTGCTAACAATTTGTTTCCCACAGGCAGAGAAAAGGGATATTGTTGGCTTGCAGGAACAGGTAAAGTTTCTAAACCTCATGTATCTGAGAGAGAATAGCTTACAGTGATGGAAGCTGAACTGGTTATATGGTTGTCTTCAGGTTTTTGTTAGAAAAGTCATTGAATTGCATGACAAGTACTTGGCATATGTAAATGATTGCTTTATGAACCACACTCTTTTCCATAAGGTATGCATTGTAGAATATGCTTCTAGTTTTTTTAATCAAATCCTTATATTCCTCTGAAGTGTTTTTGTTTCCTCAGGCCCTCAAAGAGGCCTTTGAGGTCTTTTGCAACAAGGGTGTTGGTGGCAGCTCCAGTGCAGAATTGCTTGCTACTTTTTGTGATAACATCCTTAAGAAGGGTGGAAGTGAGAAGTTAAGTGATGAAGCTATTGAGGAGACACTTGAAAATGTAATCCAATTTCTAGTCACTCTCTGTTTTTCTTTTTTCCTTTTTTTGTAAATCTCTCATTGCTTCTGTTTGTGGTATCTTGTGGTGCTATTTTTTATTTTCCACTGAATATATTAAATACTTTGCAGGTAGTGAAATTGCTCGCCTATATTAGTGATAAAGACCTTTTTGCTGAATTCTACCGGTAAAGTTCTTTCTTAGAGCTGGGATACTACTTTCTATCTATGTTTCTTAAAAAAACACCACTTCCATTAATTGTACTCAGTTTTTTTTTTTTTTAAATGTGTTTTTGTAATATCTTGATGCAATTAATTTGCAGGAAAAAGCTTGCTCGTCGACTTCTATTCGACAAAAGCGCTAACGACGATCATGAAAGGAGTATTTTAACGAAGTTGAAGCAGCAATGTGGTGGGCAGTTCACCTCAAAAATGGAGGGAATGGTTTGTTGCCATTGACTGTTTTTTTTTTTTCTCCTATGACCAAACTTTTTTATTTGTGGTTATCAAAAAAAAAAAAAAACTTTTTTATTTGCGATGTAATCCAATATTAACATTTTTATTTGGTGCTGATGATGCTTCCTTTAGGTTACCGACTTAACATTAGCAAGGGAAAACCAAGCAAGCTTTGAGGAGTATATGGCCAATAATCCACATGCAAGTCCTGGGATTGATTTGACAGTCACTGTCCTAACTACTGGATTTTGGCCTAGTTATAAGTCATTTGATCTTAATCTCCCTGCAGAAATGGTAAGTATTTGCCGGTTTCTTGTAGTCATCGAAAGTGTTTCAATCTCTGACATGAGCTGTGCATATTTCAGGTTAAATGTGTTGAAGTTTTCAGGGAATTCTATCAAACAAAGACCAAACATAGAAAGCTTACATGGATATACTCATTGGGAACTTGCAACATCATTGGCAAGTTTGAGCCTAAAACTATGGAGCTGATAGTCACAACTTATCAGGTAATAAATACTTTTAAAAAATGTCCTAATTAATTAAGTGTGCTGTTTGGTTGGTTTTAGTCATTATAAATGTTTGAATGAGCTTTCGGGTGTTGTCTTTACAGGCCTCTGCACTACTTCTGTTCAATACTTCTGATAAATTAAGTTATTCAGAGATCATGAATCAGTTAAACTTGACTGATGAAGACATAGTTAGATTACTTCATTCACTGTCATGTGCAAAGTACAAGATTCTCAACAAAGTGCCAAACACTAAAACCATCTCCCCAACTGACTATTTTGAATTCAATTCGAAGTTCACTGATAAATTGAGGAGGATCAAGGTTTCAGTCTTTCATTCTTTGTGCTTTCTATTCTGACTTATTCATTTTAGATTCTAGAAATTGAATTGATCCTTCTGAAATTGCAGATTCCTCTCCCTCCAGTGGATGAGAAGAAGAAGGTTATTGAAGATGTTGATAAGGATAGGCGTTATGCCATTGATGCCTCAATTGTGCGAATAATGAAAAGTCGCAAGGTGTTGGGCTATCAACAGTTGGTGATGGAATGTGTTGAGCAGCTTGGCCGGATGTTCAAGGTATGTTGAGCACATTAACTTGGTGCTTTTTGTTTGTTAGACTCTGTTGCTTGGATTCTTTAAATACTTATGCCGCACATGTAGGCCGCAACACCATGTTGGATTCTTAATTAATTATTCTATAGTAATTTAAACAATGTTTTTTTCTTTTTCCTGCTTTACAAGTGACTCAAACTCACACTCACACCACACGTCCCTAACAAGTTGAACAACAGCCGGGGACTTTTAAACTTGTTGCTGATATAATATTATTACATTTTTTTCTTCTTTTGAAATCAAGCTAAAATGTTGCAATGTTTATTACTTGAGTATTTAGAGTAATACGTATTTAGAGTAATACGTGCACATCATTTTTATAGTTTTATTTGTTTGTATTACTTTTGTTTAAATTTTATTTGAATATTATACCATATCTAGGAGTGTTAATGTACTGGGTCGAGTAAGGTCAAAGCTTATCCAAGCTTGCCCCATATTGTTATCTGGCCTAATATTCTGGCCCAGATCGGCCCACAGGCGCAGTGCGTGTGTCGGGCCAGCACCATGCTTCCACTCATGCAACTTAGGTATCAGGGAAACTCTTCCTTGTTAGTGGAGATATGAGAAATTTATTAGCCATCTTTTGATGGTATTCACTTTTGAAGTGCAGGTCTTGATTTGTGAAAAGCATTCAAGTGCATACGTTGGTAAGACATGTCACATGTAGACCCATTATTTGGTGGTCCGGACAGTGACTGATGGGCACTAACATAGTTAGGCATAATAATAAAAGAACAAATTAAACGATCCTATTATCCTAGAAGACTTCTTCATTTGAAGTTTTTTTTTTTTAAGTAGAATCCAAAAATGCTAATCCTATTATGCTAGAAGCATCCATCCCTCAGGAGCAGGCACTGGCACCTCTGGTGTCTTTAGAATGTTGATATATGACATATTATTTCATGTTTGCAAGATTTTCCCAGAATTACTAAGTACCTTTTTTAATGCAAGAGTTCCTGAGAGCTAGATTGTAACATTGTTTGAGCCTTGTCATAAACCAGATTCCGATGGGTATAAATTCATGTTTCATGTCGTTAGATGATTATTTTTCTTTCCTGTCACCAAGTTTCACATGGGTTAACTTGAAACACTATGGATGTACAGCCTGACTTCAAAGTAATCAAGAAGCGGATAGAAGATCTGATTACTAGAGATTATCTGGAGAGGGACAAAGATAATCAAAACATGTTCAGGTACTTGGCCTGATTGAAAGCATACATCATAGATGGAAGAGTTGCTGTATATTCTGCAAGGGCAAGCTATTGGCCATAGAAAAAAAAATCAGTATTACCAGAAGTCGAAGTCATAAACAAACTGCTGCTGGTGGTGATGGTGCCGATGGGTTGATTGTAATACTGAGAATTGAGATGCCCTTTTATTGTATATTTTGATCACAAAGCCGGGTATGTGTAACTATTTCAATCTTTTCCATTGGATAAAGGAACTTCATACAATCAAACATGTCTAAGTACATCCTGGACCATGCTCTTTCCTCTTATAATTCTCTCTTCCTTTCTAGGAATCAAGTTTTAATACTCTTAAAATTGTTTCTATTTTATATTTTGATAACCATCACCTGACTCCAATTTGAAATGACAATCTGGTTTGCTTTTATTTGCTGCGTGTTCTAGTGTTGTCTGTCATCTTGGACCTGTGAAGTCTGAACAGGTCTTGCCACTTTAACATTTTACTAGTGAAATTGCAGTTGGGAATTTATGTGAAGCCCATCTAAAAAAAAAAAAATAGTTATGTCATTTCTTGAAACATCAATTTGGGATAGAAAAAAAATACATGAAGAGCTGTGGATCATATGCCAAATTGGAAATAAGGTTTATGAATTTTGGGAAGGGTATTTAACCAAGTATATAAAACAGTACCATGGTCTCAAGCCAGAGCGTTGGCCTGCAAGCATACTGAAGATGCATTGGTTGCCAATAATAATAGTTCAGCCTCAGAATGAGGAAGATGCGCCAGGTCCTTGAACCAACTTCGAAGTTTTGTTAAGTGGCCAATGGAAAGGAAAAACTAAAGTTAAGGCTTAATAGAGCCACTTGAACCCAGCAGAACTATGTAGTTAAGCGTGCTTGGGCCCGTTGAAGTCCTCATGTAGCACCACCCCCTAAAATAAACCCACTTGGGAGTTGGTGGAGTGGCATAAGATGTGGGTTTGCTCACTAGGTCTTGTGTTCAAAATCCCACCTCCCACCCTGTGTTTTATTCTCTTGGAAATTTAAAATGTTACGTATTGACAATGTACTGTGGAGGTCTTCCATTGTTCAGACAGTTATCATAGTTGACTTGTCATGGCTCAGATTTAATGGTTATCTGGCCACCTGTCATAATTTTATCCGGTGCATATGGAATGGAGGATTTGCATGTAATTTTAGGAATTAGTTCTCGGCTGTCCAGAATCGAGTGTCTCTCGGGCTCAGGGCCAAAGGCTCCTGGGCTGGGCTAGGCGGGGGATACCATGGGTTATAAAAAAAAAAAAGTTTATCTTGCTTTATTGCCCCATATTTTATCCTAACTAAAGTCAGATTTAATAAAATTATCATTCCCAATGGACAACATAGAGTGGATTTGTCGGGAACTGGAAATTGACTAATGGTCAAGGTGGTTAATCAAGTTTTTCAGATTAATAAAGTGGTTTTTTGTAATTATCAAAAAATATAGGTGTTTATCTGTAAATCTGACTGGATTTATATGACACTAAAACAGAGCGTTTTTGGGTCATTTTAACTGTTTCTTTCCATTTTGACTTTTTTTTTAACTCTTAACTCGCTTGTTACTTTCTATGTACGTTTCAAATCCACGATATGATTTATCTATTCTACTTTATTCAAAATACTTTCATGTACCTTTATATCATAGTCTATTATCATTGGTCCTACTCGATTCAAACTACTCAAGAGGTGAATAAGTGAAATTCTTTGTTAAGAGCTCGATTCAAACTACTCAAGAGGTGAATAAGTGAAATTCTTTGTTAAGAGTGGAATTCCACGGTGGAGCTCATTTATTGAAAATTTGAACCGTTCAAAATTAACAAATCTTCTAGTGTACGTAGTATCCTAAAATCTTACTCCAATAAGAGTTTGTCCCACCATAAAATTTGACAATTTAAAAAAAGAAACGCATTAATGATTAATGATTATTGATAAGATGATGTTGATCACATTTTTTATAAAACGATTAATTTTATGGTGGGACTAGATCATATTAGAGTAGAATTTGGAGATACAAGCAAATTTGTCATAAAATAAAATTAGTAAAAATAATTTATCATATCATAAAAGTTATATGAGCAAAGTGTCAAAAAAAAATAGCAAAAAAGAAATGTCTAATAAATTGCTCTTTGTTGTTTTTTAAAGAGAGACAAAAAGGTCTTACAGAGCCATCTCCATGGTCTGTCATCTATATGGACTCACAAAAAAAAATAACTCTCACCAAATGGGCATCAATATGTCAAATCAATTCAAAAAGTGGAATTGCCAAACCGGAACAAAATCTCTATTGCAAGGAGATCTCCCTGAAGTCTTGAACTCTTCAACTATTAGAATCACTTCTTTGTATGGGAAACTTTTGAAACTTCTGGTTGGATTTTACCCAAACAGGCCATTGGAAATCACCCAACCCATATATTGAAATGGCTGAACTGCTCCCTTGACAGTGATATCCGGTTTCCAGTGAGAAAGAATCTCTTCTGCCAAGTATTATCTCGAGACCCATCTCTAGAAATGACAACTTGTTGGCTCACATTGCCTAGGAACATTTATAGTTCAATTTGCCAACTACCAGCAAACTAATCTCACCTAGTTCTCTAATCGACTCCAATAGTGGTGCGTTCCAAAAGATTCAAGACAATCAATGAGCACTGCACCCCTATGTATTATCGCTAATCCATATTCCAACTCCAATCATAATTGGCACCTTAAAATTGATCACCGGACTTTGGTTTTTATTTTAACCATGCATTTTACACAATCATCTGAGTGTGGAATGTGGATCCAAACTTTGATTGAAGTAAAGTTTTGCACAGAGTAAATGTAAAGAAAAATCATTTTGAGTGATTTGGATTTTAGATATGGGTAGGGGTGGACCCAAGAAATCTTTTTTGGGGTGGCACTATGTAAAGAAATTTTGGGAGGCCATACGTAAAAGATGCATGGAGTTTTTAAAGTACATGGGGAGTTTTCTGAAAATCTCGGGGGTATATGAAAAAATGTATGAGATTTTCTTAAGAAAAAAATTGTCCCCCCTGTTTCCGCCAATGGATGTGGGCCTTAGAAGTGATGGACTTAAAGAATTAGCACAGATGAATTACTTCATCAAACTTTTCCAACATGAATGAATTAGACAAATTGAGATGCGAATTGAATGAACCTACTCCCTCAAATTTTCTGATTAGGCAAAGTCTCGAATTACGAATTGCAAACTCGAATGTGAGTTAATCGAAACTACAAACTAGGTAACTATGGGTGAAACCAGAACTGTGTCAAAGATAGATGGAACTATGAAGGTTTGTCTGTATACTGGTCATGTCAGAGTCTAGAACAAAATACTTTTTAAGAGTGGCAAGTTGCGTTGAAGCAAGCATAACATAGTGCTTTGCAAAACAATGATGCAAAAAGACATGTTAGTGAATCAGGTCAGCTGCAGATTATGAACCAGTGGTGAATTCAAACAGACAATTTCCAAGATTCATTTGCATGATTGATGATAAACCAATGAAATGATGGCTCTCTCCATGACCATCCAACAGCAATTGTTTGGTGGACTTGCTCAATTTTCTCTCTTTTTTCTCAATCTCATGGCTCCCCTGCTTTCATCTTTTTGAGTATTGTACTAAATTAATCTATTTTGAGGAGTATCTCCATTGGCATTGCTTTCTTTCCTGCACCGTTCGTTCTCGGCATTTGCTCCTATTGGCTGGGGATCTTCTCCAGCGAGAAGGCGGCCCAGTGCGCAGCGATCCTCCTTGGTGGCCCAGCGATGATCGGAACTGATCTCTGCCTGTTTCTGCAACGTGCAGAAATCCGGATCAGCCCCTCCTTCTGTGGAGGCACGCAGCGGCGACAAAAAAAAAAAAAAAAATCCGGCGAGATCTGGTCTCCTGAACACAGCGATGGCGGTCCAGGATCTTCTGTCTTCTGCAAGTAGAACCTTTCTCTGTTTCGAATTAGAAAATTCGATCACAACGCGGCACAATCCAACCTAGTAAAACCTAGGCTGTGATACCACTTGTTGTACGCGTGTATGCGGAAACGTGAATCAGCGATCGAGCAATCAAACAACCACACAAGAACAATCAATCACATACAAGAGAATTACGTAGTTCGGCAATCTTGCCTACATCCACGGGAAAGAAAACTCTCCTTAAGGTTCACTCCTCTCTCTCTCTATCATGGGTTACACATTACAACATTTTATAATGCTCTCTTTCTTACTCCCCAAAAAATCCTAACTTGGTCAACAAGAAAGCCCGATACAATTAATTACCATAATACCCATGTCCATGAACCCACTTGGTCTGGACTAGAGATGTCAAGTGGGCCGTGCCGGCCCGGCCCGCCAGTCAACGGGCCGTGGCACGGCACGGCCCACTGGGCACGGCCCATGACGCGGGCCGTGCTGGGCCGAGCTGCGCACGGCCCGCTGGCCCGTTTGGCACGGCCCGCCAGGCCCGCTGGCCTAGTGGGCCAGCCCTTGCAGCCCGCCAGGCCCGCCTGTATAGGCCCGCCAGCCCGCCAGCCACGCCCAACGGTCGGCCCGACGGGCCGGCCCGCCAGCACGCCCAACAGCCATTTTTTTTTTAAAATACCATTTTACCCCCCCCCAACAGCTATAAAACGGTCATATAAAGGGTATTTTGTGTCATTTTTCATTATACTAAGTCTATAAATATCCTAACCCTCCCATTCTCATTCCTCACCAATTACACATTTCTCATTCTCACCAATTTACACAACTCTCTCATTCTCTAACTCTCTCTCAAAGCATTCAACTCTTTCACTCTCTAAGAAGTTTTTGGAGGACCAAAGATCAAGTCATCAAGAGACAAGATTAAAGGGGCCTTCAAAGATTTAGAGGTATTTATAATATTTAGATTTGAGATTCCATATATATAAGTTTATATTATATTATATTAACTCTCATTTTCTCCCCTTTCTTATAATAAATTATCACAAAAGAAGGCTATTAGCATATTACTATTATCATTTATAAATTTATTCTTTTGAAATATGGCTAGAAGATTTCCCACAGAATCTTCATCCGTTAATTTAGAGGCAGGAGAAGATTTTATTGAATTACAAGATCAAGTAGGTGATTTACCACCCCCATTTCCTCAGAGTTCCCAAAAACCAAACAAGAGGAGTAGAACTTCAGCAGTTTGGGATATATATACAAGGTATGATGTTATTGAAAATGGAAAGAATGTTGAAAAGGCAAAATGCACATTGTGTGGTAAGATTTATAGTGCCCAGTCAAAAGGGGGTACCGGCCATTTGTCAAGACATAGGAAAACATGTTTACAAAAGCATAGGCCAGAGAATGCAGGGACAGGGGGGCCTGGTTCACAAACCCAAATTTCTACTACTGGTGGTGGTAGTAGTAGTAGCAGTTTGGGTATTTTTTCTTATAATGCACAAAGTGCTAGACAAGGTCTTGTTAAAATGATTGTTTTGTCCGAATTACCATTTGCTTTTGTTGAAAATGAGTTTTTTGAAGAATGGGTCCAGAAATACTGTCAACCACAATTTCACAGTATTTCAAGAAATACAGCCAGAAATGATGCTATTAGACTCTGGCAGGAAGAGAAAATAAATATAAAAAACTATTTTGCGGAATCTCCTGGTAGAATATCCATAACCACAGATATGTGGACTTCTAAAGGGGGTGATAGTTATCTTTGTATTACTGCACATAATATAGATGCAAAATGGATTATGAATAAACGTATACTTTGTTTTAGCACTCTTGAATGGCCACACAATGGAACTAGGATAAGTACATTTATTTTGGAAAAACTAGATGAATATAGTATTAAGGAAAAAGTTTTATCTGTAACTTTAGATAATGCTAGTAATAATACAGTGGCTATTGAATTAATGAGAATGCAGATGCCACTTGCAACTTTAATAGATAGTTCTATCTTTCAAAATAGATGTGTATGTCACATCTTAAATCTTATTGCAAAAGTTGGTTTAAAGCACATTATAAGTTATACAGATGCTATTAAAGACATTGCTAGATTTGTTTTTTTGCTCCGCACAAAGAAGACAATTGTATGCCCAAATATGTGCGACGCAAGGCGTATCAGCTATTAAACTGCCTAAAGAAGTTGAACATAGATGGAATTCTATGTATGATTTGTTAAACAATGCACTTTCTAGAAAAACTGTTTTGAATGAATTTTGTGCTTTTCATGCACAAGATTTAATGATTAGTGATGAACATTGGGAGTTATGTGCCCATATAAGAGATTTATTAGAACCTTTTTATACTTCAACATTATTTTTTTCCGGGATATATTATCCCACATCTAATGAAGCTTTAATGAAACTTTTTAAAATTACTTTACAATTCAGTAGATTTAGAGATCATTTTTTACTTGGTAGCACTATTAGAGACATGGAAGTCAAATTTAATAAATATTGGAAAGAGGCTCCAATGACATTTTCTTTAGCTGCTGTATTTGATCCTAGGTTAAAATTAAGTGGTGTACAGTTTTTTATTGATGGAATAAATAAAAATATGAATTATACAGATTCAAATAATTTTTCAAATATAATGGCACAATTACAAGCACTTTTTCAATTTTATTGTGAGCAAATGGGTACAGCTGGGCTTAGTATGGGCAATACAGAAGTCCAGTATACAGGTGTTCCTGAGTGGGAGGTGTGGTATTCTTCCCTGTCCACGGGCATGGCATCCAGCTCAAGCTCAAGTAACAACACTGTGACGGAGTTATCATCGTATCTTGACGTAGGTGTAATTAGGATGCAGGATGCATCCACTTTTGACCTTTTAGCCTGGTGGAAACAACAAGAAAGCATTTATCCAGTGTTGGCAGCCATGGCTCGTGATCTATTAACTATTCCTATGTCTTCTGTAGCATCAGAACAGGTTTTTAGTGCAGGTGGACGTGTAGTAGAAGACAGAAGAACAAATCTCACTGAAGAAACGGTGGAGTGTTGTGTTTGCCTACGAGACTGGTACTTGGCAGATAAGAGGAAGCAAGAGTTAACATCATTAATGGAAGATTTTGATCCAGCAGAATACATTAGTGGACTACAAATCTGATTTTTTACTTTTTTCTTCATTGTAATTTATAAGTTTTTCATTCTTTTTTTTTTTATTTTCTAAAAAGATTGTAAGGTTTTGAAGGTAATCCTATTTAGAAACCTTCAAGAAGTTAAGATCCAAATGGTTCTCTCTTCTCAGTGGAGTAGGTCGAGTTTGACCGAACCACTTAAATATCTTTGTCATTCTCCTTGCTTGTGTTCTAATTTTTATTTTTAATACTGATAAGAAAAAGAAAAATCATATATAGTACTTAAGTAATATGTGAGTAAATATCTATAAATTAATTTGAACCACTCAATCATTTGTCAAATGTTTGTATAAGTTTAAATGTTTAGAAAAGTAACTATTGAAAAATTAATGACTATTGATCGAAAATCAAATTCAAATCCATGTCGTTACGGACTTACGCTTACGTTACGCCTTACGGTAATTATATATCTATATTAGTCTAAAAAAAAAAAAAAACCTGGCCCGCGGGACGGCCCGGCACGGCCCGCTCCAGCCCGCCCCACTGTGGGCCGTGCCAGTGGGCCGTGCCGTGCCAGGGGTTTTCCCCTGGCGGGCCGTGCCGTGCCGGCCCGTTAGCTGGGGCGGGCCGTGCCGGCCCGGCCCACGGCACGGGCGGGCCGAGATTTTAGCGCCGGCACGGCCCGTTTGACATGCCTAGTCTGGACCCTAGGCCCAACATTGGTGAGGGTCCGCTTGCCGCTGAGATCATTGTTGGGGGTGTTGAGGTCACTTCATGGACCAGTTCTCTAGTGACGATGGTAATAGCATCCTAACTTAACCAACTTCCTTTGCTGTGATAGTGGATGTCAAAGTCAAGATGTTTTTCTATTAGTTTTTTCTACTGTTCTGTTTCTAGCTGGGTTCCAACTTCCAACGCATGATGATAGAGACCCAGATGACCCCGTGTTCATTTCAGTTGAGGTTTTCATGTCAATGTTTCCACTGTTTTTGTCTTGTTTTGGCATGGTTTTGATTATTCCTTCCCACTGATTTAATGAGAGATTAATCACACTTGATTGGAAATGCTGCTTGTTTTGCTTCTTTGGTGTTTTTTTAGTGAGACATTGACAGAACAACAAATGAACAGTTTTTGGATTTGCTTGATCCCTCACATTCCATTGCCAGCACATATTTTGAGTTATCAACCAAGATGGTCTTATCTAGTTCTTTTGGTTTGGAGGTGCAAGGTACAAATCTCTTTTAGTGAAAGTAACCAGTTACCTAAAAAAAGTGTTTTTTCTAGATGGTCTTGACGCTTTAATGGCCCGCGTTTAAAAGTTGATAAGAGAATACAGAACAAAGGATTATGCTCATCAAACAGGTAGCATTTTGAGACATTATCTATCATAGGTGGTCTGAATCACTGAATCAATGGACCTTACAATAAAGAGAACCAGTTGCTCAGAGAACAGTGCATTTGCAAAAGCTCAATGGTCAATGGTCAAGACCTTATGATTCCTCTTAGTTGGATACCCATTACCCAGGCCCTGCAATGCCAGTACCTGAGTGATTAGTGACAGCTTTTTTTTCATTGTTTTTTTTTTTTTTTATGAGAATTTTTCCAAGTGAACTGCCACCAATCAAACTCTAAAATATTAGTATAGCAGATGTAGTTGCTTTATCAATTTATCAATTGATGAAGTTTAATCTGTGAAGATATCTCAGCGGCGAAGTTGGTATCCCATTTTGAGATTTGCAATCCTCATCTTGATTACCAAAATGGAAAGTAAAAAAGCTAAGAGGAGAAGTAGAACTCACAAAGTGGACAGTGGACCGTAAATAAATGGGTTATAGTTCGACGAGGATTGGTTTCTCATCCTTTCATGAATTAGAAACAGATTTATTTTCAAGTAACAGATCATTTTCTTTAGCACGTACTGAATGTAATACATGCTAATGTGAAGTTTAATGCGAGCATACAAGATTATCATCAGCTGTTTCAATACTTACTGTTCTAATCAGACACACAAAAGGGTCATGCATTCTCGTTTCCAACTGTGTCCAAGTGCCTAAAGCACTCCCATATTTTGTAGTTTAGGGAATGATATTTTGTAGTTTAGATGACATCATCTATTTTGTTTGCAAATGGGCTGGTCCCACCATGGTGCTCCACTACTGTGGCTTCCTTTTTATCCCTTGTCTTTTTTGTTTTTCACCTCTGAGAAAGTTCTGAACTGGTGGGTCTGTACACTATGCTAAATTTGCTCCGGAGATGCTTGGTGGTGTTGCTTTTTTCCCTTCTCTGTTAAATTTGAAGTCATGTGATTCATGAGAGCTGGAACACTAAGCAGATCATATGTTTGCCATTTGTGTGCTCCACCATACGACCCCATTAGCTTCTTTTCTTTTTCTCCAAATTAGAGGGCTCAAATGCTGTAAATTGTGATTCCATAGTTTCCAAACTTGTATGCAGCTTTGCTTCTCAGTCCCACATTTTAAATGTCAAATAAACTCTGATACAGGTATTTTTGTGGGATTGATTCTCATCAAATGCACTAGTCATCGGGGCATCATAGAAACTAGTAACTCTATTGGTCGAGATTTCATTTTTGAATTTTTCGCTTGCCCGTGATCAGTATCTCCCTAGTTCACATCTGAGCTATTATGCGATTGATGTAGATCAAAGGTGGGAATGAATCCAGCCCACCACTTTGCAAGGAACATCCAAACGTACCATTGCTTTTTCTTTCATTATATAAAGTGAGATTTACAAAAAGCTTAGACTTTGTGTAGTGCTACTGATGCGAACTAGCAGTAGATGACACAAGCCATTTCTTTGCTGCTAGTCATTTCAGCAGCATTATCAGAGACCCAACTTGATGCTAGTGCCGCTCTCACAAACAATAATATTTGCTTAGCATATGAAAGATTCATGGGTCCCACAATCCACTGAGGAAAAGCTCCCCCCAACCCCTCCTTGAGCAATGGGCAGAAGGTTTCTTGGCTGATGATTGTGTACATGTTCCGTTGGTCGGTAGATGGGAGATGGATGGTGGTGCTATTGGGTTTTTCTTCATGATTGCATGCATCTTTCCAATCCAGGAACCTAAATGAGAAATATGCAATTTTATTAGATAAATATATAGCTTTATTTGATTCTCTATTCTTAAGCTAATGGTTTTTTAGATTCAGTCAATTACTCGAGTCCTGATGTCACACATTAGAGAGTTAACATGAGGAAGTGATTGGAGTTGGACTGTCTGTTTGCTGAGACCCCTAATCCTGCATATGTGGGACCAATGTTTGGGTAATCTACACCATCAAAATTCCTTATTTTTTTGTGGACCTTTTGTTGGATTCCTCTTTCAACCACCTATTTTGAGGCACCCATTATAGCCAAACCTGTCGTAGGTGGAGCCCATAAAGCAAAAGGTCTGGAGAGTGGACCGTGAGCTAGCTCTGAACTCCAAAGTTATTGCAGAGCATGAATGGGCCACCCATTTAAACGATAAGCCCCACAAGCAGTAACCCCTCAAAAAAGACACAGTGCTTTATTAAGAACAAGACCAATTTAGTAAAGTTCACTCTATTCATAGACAACAGGAAGAGAACAATGAGTAAGCAAGCACAAGACCAATTTAGGAAACTCCATTCTACTCATAGACAACAGGAAGAGAACAATGAGTAAGCAACAGGAGCCCTCATTGCTAACACTATGTAAGTCCTATATATTTTCAGAGTACTAAATAAAGATGGTATCTTGTTCAGGCATAGTGTGGGGTCTATAATCAATTCATGGTATGTATCTTGGCGAAATCCAGCGATCTCTTCCCATCAAGCCTGTTGGTAACGTAGTGGCGACTGTACTCTCCATGGTTGTACCTTCTATACATGCATGGGCGGTTTTCATCCACTAATTCTGGTAAAGGTCCAAGCTCAATTTCATAGCCAGGTGCATAGAATGTCACAACCGATAGCCGATCCTTCTCCTTGTTTGTCACTGCTCTGTGCTCGACGCTCTTGTATTTCCCATTTGTAAGAACCTGTGTGCTTAAATAGTTTGACAATTAGAGCCAGTATACTTTAATTATACAAGCTAATCATACTATTAACCTACTAGAAAAAGCAAAGCGCATTATTAAATACAATGAAAGACAACATCGTAATGATGATTATGACACTGATGACGATAGCGAATCAATTAGTTAAAAGAGGGGTGCCTGGTTGCCTTACTTCTATTGTATCTCCAACGTTGATGACCAGAGCATTGGCGATGGGGTACACTGGCACCCAAGTGTTGTTTTTGAGGATCTGCAGGCCAACAGAGCCAGTGTCTTGCTGCAGAACAGTTAGTGCACTTCCATCTGAGTGTGGACTGAGACCCAAGACAAGATCGGGCCTGGAACAAGGCGGGTAGTAGTTCATCCTCACTGCCTGAACCGTCTGCCCAAACATGTCATTGAATGTCTCTGCTTTCAATCCAAGGCTCCTGGCAATGTATCTCAAGAGCTGTTGGCATAGCTTCCTTATGTTCACAGAATACAGCTCCAAAACCTCGCTGCGGCATAAAACAACAATCAGAACAATGCAAATTCCAAAATGAATGTTGATGGGTTACTAATTGCAATACCTGAAGTTAACTGGCTTAGTTGGCCAAAGCTTGGGGTTTCTTACGAAGGGGGGCTCGACTCCTAGAGCCAACATGTTGCACCAGTCCAACTTCTGGTCCTCAGAGAAGACAAATGCATGCCCATATCCTTGAATAGTCCCTGGCGCCATTGGGTACTTCTCTTTCTCTTCCAAAGGCAGCATGAAGAACTCCTTGGCCACTTTCTGTATACTCTCTAGCAACCGCGTATTTATCCCATGGTTGACAACCTATTATCAAACCATGGTCCAACTTCTAAGCAACAATTCTACTAAACAAAACATAATCATAAACTATGATGGCTCTAAATGATACAGAAAGTCTTAGCATTACCTGAAAGAAGCCCCACTCCTCACAAGCAGCAGCTAGTTTCACCATTTCTCCCCAAGATTGATCTTCATTGCCATGGGCCAGCTTCGACATATCAATGATGGGTATGTTCATGGAAGTTGGAATTGTGGCGAGTACAGGCCTCTCAGTAGCATCACGGACGTACCTCTCAGGGACCGACGTCGGCCGAGTTTTTGTCAGTTCTTGAACGTCGTCGATGTGGCCAACCTTGATAGTAGGAGCAGAACAAAGCACAGGAGCCATGGAAGTGAAATTGCTGCAACAACAAAGCAATTTAGACTTGAGTTCTCCATCTTTGGTTACAGAGGAGCCTATATATAGAGCTATGAAATCTATTTCTATACACATGGGTATACAGTATATGACTATATATATATATACGATTTTATACATGCATGTAAGTGTATTTGCAGTCATGAAAGTGAGATCCATTTCCTTCTTATCTTGTAGCATTGATGTTCATGAATGCCACCTAGTGGCCCGCACCTTGAATTACGTACCCACACGTTTAAAAACCACTCATCATAAACTGTTCCAGTCCCAATCAAGAGCCTGTAAGTTGATAGTAGAATATAAGCAGTTGTCTACATTCGAAGGCCTAAAACACTAGATCTGATAGCTCCCTCCTCATGTGAATTTGGGGCTACTTGTGCATTCAGGTGGGCCCACCTGGTCGCTGGCCTGGATAGATGTTGGACCCAACCATATGTAAAACAATACAAGTTCATGACAGTATTATTATGAACTAATAGGCATTTTTACTGTGCATGTGCATGTCTTACTCATGGTTCTAGTCTCACTAAAACTCCCCCCGAGTCACAGTGAGTCATCTCGCCTTGCATCCCCATATTGGTGAGTTGCACAAGCCTGGCTCACCCCGAGTTATTGACTTCATGACCTTTTAACCTGTGCTGAGTTTCTGTGCTTGCAATCACCGATCCATGGTCACTACTCTCAAATGTTTTGTCTATTGCATACACTAGCTTCTAGTTACCTTTCTGAGCCAGGCCAAGCCCGGAGCCAACATATCCTGGCCCACATGAAAAATGCAATTTTGGCTGGGTCTGCTCAGGTTGCATGTCATGAAATTTTGAACCTGTGTGATATTGGGATAGGCTCAGCTCGGGCTCAGGCCTCAGGTACTCAATTAGGCCCAATACCCATATCTCAAACGTCACCCAAGCTCGAGCTGCTGGCTTGCTAGATGCAATTTGGGTTGGGATTGGGCTATGTTTATACCCTGCCCGGCCCATTTGTGTTACACCTTATTTCTCTACAATCTACATACATGTCCCCTTGTTTGTAGGTATGTATGTATGTATATATGCTTGTAGTAGTAGCATGCATAGGGTTAGAATCTAGAGAATAGAAGGGAATCTCTTGAGAGGAGCAGCAGTAGTCCTATGGCCTCTTGTGCAATGGAAGTGTTGCAGTTGTAGGGGCCATACCAAATTGCAAACAGCTCTTGAGCCCTTTTGTGTTTTTGTTTTGTTCCTTTTGTAATTTCTCTTCTCTTCAAATTGCAAACAGCTGTCCCTTGTTTTCCGACCAGGTCTAGTGATGGGATTAATGGCAAACGGGTCGTGTCAGACTAAATGGGTCTGATTCATTTATTAAACTGATTAATTATTTTTAACCCGCACTCACTATGGGTCGACTCGACCCAATGCACGGTAACCCGCATAGCCATTGCGGTTACTGCAGGTTGGGTTGACCCGCATAACCCGCATCTTTCTAACGAGTCAACCCACCTAACCATTTACCCATAATCAATTTAATATTGGGTTTTACATATAATTGGCCTACCAGAAATGTAAAGAAGAATAATTATTTTTGAGTGGTTTGGATTACGGTCATGGGCTCGAGTGATTAACTTATAACTTGGTTAAAAATGAATTAGTTCATTGAACTTATTACACTCTAGCCGAACAAATTAAGAGGTGAATCAAATAAACACACTTCATTGAATTTTCTAATCAAGCTAAGTCACCAATTAGGAATTGCAAACTCGAATGTGAAATAATCAAATTGTAAAGTAATCATGTCTCCACTCTGTAAAGAGACAATTACCGTACGGACAGCCCTATACATGAGAATTACCCCATTGAAGATGAAAAATTAGAATTTACCTAAAAGAAGTTCGTACACAAAAAAGGCACAAAATGAGACGAAAATACCCTTTTTGAGCGATATCCTATGTCTGTAGGATATCGAACCGTTCGATATCCCAAGCATTTGAGATATCGAAGGATGCGATATCCTACATACGTAGGATATCGCACAGTGCGATATCCTAAACCTGTATGATATCGAATTCTCACCAACTTCCATCCCATCTGTCCGTTTCATCTTCTCCAGTTTTTCAAACTGAGGAGGTCCGATGAAAGTTTTTCAAACCGAGGAGGTCCGTTTCATCTCAGCGAAAAAGTCCGTTTCATCTTATCCATTTTTTTCACTAAGGTCCGTTTCATCTCCGTTTTCCCTGTAGAACTCCGTTTCCACCTCCGTTCCGTTAGGTTATTACCATTAGAGTCATAAGACGGTTAATATGTAGCCATTGCAAAAAACTTATCATGGTGAGATCGCTGTGCACAACTATTCTCTCAAAGATGACAGTGCGATTGGTGAATCTTGATTCAAAACGTTCAGCACACTCCTCATCCTTAAAGCGTTCCGTATTAAAACGAGAGGAAGACCCAGCTGCTGGTCGCTTCCCTTTATCCTTTTTAGGAGCCATGCTGCAACATGAAAAACCACGGATGTGTATAAACAAACATATAACCAAACATATAAATAGGCAATCCAACAAACACTTAGTGTGGATAAACAAACATATATTGAGTGATTAACTAGTTTAGGCAATCCAACAAACACTTAGTGTGGATAAACAAACATATATTGAGTGATTAACTGGGATGAGAAAAAAAATATATATATATACATACATGTATGGGGATGAGGAGAAGAGGACGATCCCTGAGATGAATAACAAGGAAACCCTTGAAAAGAAGTGATGAGATTAGGATAAACTATGAGGAGAGAACCTAGATGCAGACAGATGAAGGAAGTGGGGAAGAAAGATATTTGGAGTTCTTTGATACATAGTGGAATGTGTCTAATAAGCCCAGTAGAGCGTTTTGACAGGAAAAAAAAGGAATCAGGCAGAGTCTCGTTACGGAATGAAAAAATTCTGGAGTAGCCAGAATGTGATCTCGCTATAGCGAGATCTCGCTATAGCGAGATCTCGCTATAGCGAGAACTCTCTAGCGAGAACTCGCTATAGCGAGATCAATTTTCGCTATAGCGAGACCTGCCACTGATTTTTTTTGTTTTGGACTTCTCTGACGCACTACACGGTACATACATCTACGCACTACACGGTCCATACATCTAGTTTCCTCGCTACATCCTCGCTACAGCGAGACCAATATCACTAACATTCGTAAAATACTGATAAGGATTAGGGTGATTTTGTGTATTTTTTTATTTTTTGAATGAAATATAAATTGCATTTTCCAGCCAAACACCACCAAACTTGTTATATTCATTAGCTGTTGATTCCTATCCATCCATTACTGGTTCTACCAAATTTTCAATACCATGGATTTACAGTGAATGTGATGAAAAGATTCTAATGTAAAAGAGTTCACTTGCAGAACATGTGCATTCTTTTTATATAGATGAAATGAGTGGAGACTTACAACAACACAGACACAGGGGAAGTCACTGGACCGGACACAGAAATATACATTTGAGTACAAATTCTCTTTCTAAATAAAATTTGAGTACAAATTCTTTTTCTAATTAAAATCCAACATCTAACACCAATTTAATAACAACCTCGAACATCAAATCCCATTGAACTGTTCTCTATATTGCGGCAAGTTAAATAAAATAAAATTGGAACTAAAAAAATGCTATCAGGTTTGAAGTTCCCAGTAGCAGATTTGAGCTCCTTATAAGTGAACTGAAGTAGCTGAGGAACATCTTTCTTGTCGGGCCCAGGCGGATCGATGACAACATCTGTTGAGGCCTGAGCATCTTGAGGAACAGCAAGCTCCCTATTGCTAGCATTCAAATATCTGGTCTCGGTTGCTGCAGAGAGTGAAACCAAGTGTTAGATATCCAAATATCTGCACGCTCCTTTCACTCCGCGCTTGAGGGCCGCCCAGCACCCACACTTGTTAGCCACCTCTCTCTCCCACCTTTCTCTTCTCCTCATCAACCTCAAAAGAAGCTTTTGCTGGTTTTGAGATTGCCCAGATAAAGCAGAAAGGACTGAGATGAGCTAAGCTTCTCGCTGTAGCTTTTCACTAAAATTTACACTCTTCATCCTCAGTAAAAATGGAGAAGATGAAAACGAACCTCCTCAACGAAAACGGAGAAGATGAAAATTGACCTTTTGTGGTGAAAATCTTTGATATGTGATGGGATGGGAGTAGGTAACTGTGCGATATCCTACAGACGTAGGATATCGAACTGTCCTTCGATATCCTACAGACCTAGGATATCGCACGAAAAAGGGTATTTCCGTCCTATTTTGACCGTTTTTTTCTGTACGATCTTGCATGTGGTAAATTTCAATCTTTCGTCTTGTATGTGGTAATTGTCGGGTCTTGAATCGTCCGTACGGTATTTGTCCCTTCTGTAAAACCTCCTTGCTTTCTTTCACCAAGTGAGGGAATCTCTGCTTTTTCCTTTCCTCACTTTCACACACATACCTTTGTGGGTCCCACAAGTACTCGTGCAATTCCACTTGTGACAAATGTCCCAACCTCTGAAAACCCTCTTCAGGAGAGAGATATTCTCATCTTCTGTTTAGATTCAAAAATGAAATGAATATGGTTTCTCATTATTGGAGGGCCATATGATTGCTGGATCCATTTATTTGACACGTTCACTAAACAAAAGGGTTCTTGGAGTTATACCTTTTTGACTAAACATAAGGATAGAAGTAAATGAATTGAATACCGATCAGGAAAAAAAAGAAGATGATGAATACCAATTATTGTATATACTGCAAGACCCAGATGATGTAGAAATCATCAGCATCATCTACAACAACAACAATAATAATTTAATAGGTAGATATTGATATAGCTGCCAGAACTAAAAAGAAGTCTAGAAATCCAAGTTTATCCTTTGTTATATAAGCATATCTATTACAATCTGACCTTAACCCAATGGGTTGGCCGAGTGGTCAGGACCATGGTTCCTCCCTCTTTCGGAGTTAGAGGTTTTGGTATCGATCCACTAGTGCAATCACTTTGGGGCACTCCTCTCGACCCGGAGGGATTAGTCCAACCCAAAGGGTTGAGAACACTCCGATTGCAAAAAAAAAAAAAGAAATTACAATCTGACCAGTCATATTTTCACATGTCATCCACATTTGGGGCATGTTTGCTTCGTATAATTGAATTTCTAGAAATTCTATGACTTATGTTTCTATAAGTGGTTAAATATGAATAATCAGATTTACCACAAAAAAAAAATATGGAGAATCAAAGGTAGGTACCGAAGAATGACTATCAAATAACCTTTTAATGGAAATAAATACCCAATCAACATTCTACTATTTTAAATCCTAGGAAATTGCATCATTCACCCCTCACATTGTATCCTTCACACACTCCACTGAAGTCCCTAACCATCAACTGTGTAGTCGGATCAAACTTTAGTCATTTCGCATGGAAAGGAAGGTGCCTCACCATTGAACTAACAATGGATTGGCTACTGGTTTGCTATTGTTGCATTAGCTTTCAATTTCCTCCATGTGGTGATGACATAACCAATGTCACAAATATCATTATCGCGGTATTTTAAATCTTGAGCTATTTTTTTGGAATATTATGAGGAAAATGTCACAAAAATAAAAAATTTAAATAGTTATAAATAATTCATCACTATATGATAAATATGAAATATTGTTAACTACTGTCTTATAGATATTTTTTTTTCTCTTTTCCACTTTCATTTTAATATATCGAGATTTTCCTATGACATTTTCGGTTTTGGCAATGTTTTGAAATGATTATGATATCATCAGAAAAATACTTGTAAGTGAGAATAGTGGTATCTTTAAAAAATCACCGGTAATTATGACATTGTTAAGAAAAACTAGCCTAATGAAACGGATCACTGCCATGGTTGAAACAAGCTTCAAAATGATTTAAGCCACTTTCAAATGTTTAACAGCAATAAATGTGTGTGTGTGTGAGAGAGAGAGAGAGAGTACAAAACTCACATGTTGGTTCTACAAATTTGAATTTGTGTTACCTTTTTGCAGTTTATAGCTACAAACTTCTCAAAAGGAAAAGGTCATTGCCATGTAAAAGAGGTATAAAAATGGTACATTTGATCTAGGGTTGTAAATGGGTACCCGATTCTCCGATTACCCGAAGGTTCCGACCCGTTAGGATCCGGGTCTGGGTCCTTATTTTGGTCCCGATAAGAAAATGGTTCCGGTTCCGGATCCTTTTTTTGGAACCGATACCTAAACGGTTCCGGTTCCGGATCCACAGTGGCTCAGACCCGTGGACCCGGGACCCGACGCAATATATACTAACATAAGGTAACTTTAATATATGAGAACAGAACCCTTTTTACTTTTCTACTTTTCTACATTAGGGTTTTCTACTTTTCTACATCTCATTGCCTGTTTGGATGTGATTTCTGAGTTTTTGGTTAAAAGTGTCTATTATTGATAGATAAAATGTCACATTAGTGTTTGTAGGTACGTGATCAAATTGAAATGTGAAAAAAGTATAATTTTTTTAAAGAAAAATACAGGTATTATTCTAGACCCGGAACCGGAACCAGACCCGCCTCACAAACGGTTCCGGTTCCGGTTCTGGTTTCCATTATTCTTAACGGTTCCGGTTCCAGTTCCCCTTCTTAGAAAACGGTTCCGGTTCCGGCTCTACCCTGGACCCGGACCGGAACCGACCCATTTACAACCCTAATTTGATCTAAGAATATCTTCGCTATGTGTTACAGTCTTAAATGGCTATAAGATTTAATTTGACGCGTTCCATCAGTCCTGAGGCTTTTGGCGTATTGGTTAGTTACATAATATTTGGTATCGAGTCATGGAAAGGGCTATCTGGAGTAGAGTGAGAGTCATCTAGAGAGAGCTACCTGGAGCAGAGGTAAATGGTTATAAGACTTAGGCCTTGTTTGGCATCCTCTATTTACCTCTTTTTAGAGGGATTTTCCTCTTTTTAGAAGGGTACCTTCTATCATTATGTAAAAATTAAACTTATGCACATTTTCATCAAAATATGCCCTCTACACACATACCATAACATTATAATCTCTTATCATTTGAAAACTACAACCATTTCCATCAAAATATAGCCTGTAAATTGTAAACAATTTAAAAATTATAACATCCAACACAATTATATATTATCTCCATCATTCCATCATCACACACCATCACTCCATGTTGTATGACATAAAATGAACCATGACATAAGATGATAAAAATCAAACATCAGAAGAAGCATCTCGCCAAATGGCATCTGCAATTGAATTCCTCTTGGCATCCATCTACGTCGTCCTATCTGTGATATCAAATGTAGAAGCGTTTTCTCCTTGTGATTCAGCAACGTCAGTGTCACACTCTACTTGGGCATGAAATAGAGATGCCAAATAAGGCCTAAATTTGACGTGTTCCATCAGTCTTGCGGCTTTTGACGTATTGGTTAAGTCAATAAAGAGAATATCATTCCAAATAAGAAGAGTTCCTTCTCTCCATCAACTTGTTTAAAAAGAGAAAATCACAATAATTATCTCAGTTGTTTTATCTCAAGAGTCGAGCAAAAAAAAAAAAGTACCCCTCCATTGCAGATAGACATGCTCATGGGCCAGGCCAGCCCCGGGCCCATCCCTTTAACCAGATCATCAACCAACTTCTTTGGGATCTTCTTGATGCCATCATCAAATGGGTGGTTGAGATCATACGATATGTGTTATACTGTCATTAAAGGGTTGAATTAGAGAGTATACAAAGAAACTTTTATCCAATCGTGATGTTGAATTAGAGAAACCTTTTTTTTCCAAGAGACTGATGGACAGTATGGATTGCTGAGTCAACTTAGATTGGGTGGTCGAGATAGATCCAAATCCATTGTTCAGAATTTCAAAGGGAACAGTTTAATGATTATTTTGGTTAATGATCCTTTTGGACCATCTAATCCAAACTAATCAAGTCCAAATTAACATGATGAAAAGTCAAAGTAATATTGGATTGTACATTTTCTAGATTGGGTCTATTTAGAATTCCGTTTTGAGTAGTCAAGCAGGTCCAAAAGTTAAAGACTATTATTATGAGATTTTTTTTTTCCATAAAGACTTTTTCTTTATTATGAGATTTATTTCCTTGGTCTTTTAGGAGATAAGTTGGGATGAATATTAGAAATTAGTTTAGTCCTTTTACTAGATTGGAAGTAGAGGATTTTACTCGAAAAAATACTTTATGAGGTCAGTGGACCTGAAACAAACACTTTAACGAACCATGCACCAAATAGGGCATTTCGCCCAAAAATCCTTTTTTTTTACCATTTTTTGCAAGGGTCGATGTCGACCCTCATTTTTAGTATTGAAGGTTGATAGTGACGCAGGTATTGACATTATACCTTGGCAGAATGTGAATGCCAGGATTGACGTCCACCCTCGCCTGTAGGTTTCTCGTGCGAAAGCTTCCCTATCTTCTTTAAAACTTTCCAATTCATTCTCATCGTTCTCCATTTCAGAACATATGAGATCCTTTGAAGGGTTCTCATTTACCATATTTTGTGCATCATGCACTAACATGGTCTAATCTTCCATTCTCTACCACCTATTAATACTCTTATTTTTCGTCTAATAACCTAATCTATGCGACTCAAGGCTATGCCCCAACTTCTTTGAAGACCACAAGGGCTCTCCTCATACTGAACCAAAAAACCTAATCTGCAAAAAAATTAAAATAACTCAATGTATTTGATAACTCCCAAATCTAAGATTCTCCTAATTTGGTACAGCCATCGATGCATGCATTAGATAACTTTCAATTCTCATATTCCCCAAAAATGCATTTCATTTTATTAGGGTATCTTCAGTTTTGTGTTTATTATGATTCTAGTGCATTTCAAAATGAGAATGAATGACTATGTGAATTCTTCCTTTTTATTTTTTTTTCCAATTCCAAAACGAAACCCTGGAATGGCCAAATTGTCTTTTTGTTCCATTTAGGCCAAAATGAAATGGGGACCGGAGCAAACTTGACAACCATTGGACAAGCCCCTAATTTCCTATGTTCTCTTGGTGGTGGTTTCTAGTGCTTAATTGCAAAAAGAAAATATTGGTGGGAGGTGGAAGATTTAGGAACCAGTACCCCACCCCCACATGTTCTTTTGTTTATATGGCACGCCAACAGTGGATTGCATTACCATCCATTTTGCAAAGTATTCAAGTCAGTTGTGGCCTGTGGGTACTTTAAATGGCTTAAGCGGTTCGATGATTCTATATTTGTAACTTTGAGCTGAACTGTTTTGCTATTTTAATTTCTTTTGATCTTGTCTCGATGTGTAAATATGCTTTCTTTGCAGTGAGATTTTATTCTACAACTATATTGTGACTTTGTAGTTCATTTTTAAAGAAAGGGAGTGGAAAGATGCACCTGATAGCTTGATTAATATTATGGTTTGAAGTACAAACGAAAATGTTTGAAGGTGAGATGATCAAGGATCCATGTGACAAGTAGAGATAGTGAGAGACCCCTAATAGAATAATCTATTACTAATCCATCTACTTCAATAAAGTCCGCATTTGACATATTTATCAAACTTATAAACCAGGTTCCCCATATGAAAACCTCTCCATTTCTCTCTACTAACCGAAAAGCATAAATCAGAGTGTCTTTCTCTCAGTTTCCTTGAGTAGCCTACTATATTCAAAACATGGTAAATGAGAACCCTATAAAGGATATCATATGTGCTAAAAAAGAAGACCGATGGGAATATATTGGAAAGTTTTAAAGAAGATGAGAAAGCTTTGGCATGAGGAACCCATTGGTGAGGATGGATGTCGGCCCTCACTGGTTTTATTGAGGGTTGACGTCAACCCGAGCCAAAGCAAAATGTCAATACCTACGTGCGTCACTATCGACCCTCAACAATAAAAATGAGGGTCGACGTCGACTCTTGAAAAAAAATGGTAAAAAAAAAAAAGAGTTTTGGGCGAAATGCCTATTTGGTACATGGTTCACTAACATGTTTGTTTCGATGCACTTCCACAAAGTGTTTTTTCGGGTAAAATCTCCTTGGAAATATTATAAGATGATTTTTTTTTATTAACTTATTCAATAATACTTGCATGGTATGGTCTGCAAGTTATCTCCTCCTGTTGGTTTGAGATTGATTTCTCCTGTGGAATGAATATTGTTTTCAACTGGTGGATTGCATTTGAGGTTGTCCGATCAATTGAGAGCTCACCCTTATGACTGCATCACTTCCATGAAGTCCTAAGATGACCTATCAATTAGAATGAAATAAATAAATAAAGCACAAGTCCAATATTAATGCACACTTCCTCCGCCTGTTTGGATCTGTACAACTTTGAGTACATTTTAAGAACCTGAGTTACAAGTAAAATGTAAGGTTCTTTGCAAGTAGCAATTAAATGCAACCAAAGTTACCTGCAAGTATCAGTTACATTCAATCAAAGTCACAGTACCATTCGAGTTACTGGCAGTCTTGAGTATTGACAGCCAAGTCCCAAAGATCCAAAAGAGGCCTTAGTTTTTACAAGCAATGACGTTATAAACCACAGGACAGAGGGAAAAGACAATAGATGATAAACAGTAAAGCAGTTCCTTCAAAATTTAAATAAATACTATACTAATATATGCACTAAAGCATTCCCAAGTTTCATCACAACAGTATCCCTCATCTCTGATGGGAAGATGCCTCCATGGAGTATATTCAACTTTCCATGTTTACATAAATTTATAAGCAAAAAGGGGAGGACCATGAAAACCCTCCTATCTCTGTTTAAGTCCACCAAAGCAGGCGACAGGAGCCAAACAAAAAAGGACAAATAAAGGAGACTGCCCTAATCATGCCTGGTGCTTATTTAAAAAGGGTCAGAGCATAAATTAGAACAGCAGGCTCTGGAGCTTTAGATAGTTTACCAGGAAAGAGGAAACACTTCTATGGTAATTATTAGGGTGAGGGTGGTAGCCCGCTGTGGAGTCGATGGAACCTTCAAGAACAGCTAATTTATTCAAGATCTAAAAGCTGGCCACCTAAGGATCATATGAACAAGTTGGCCCCGAAGATGGAACCACTACGACATAAGATATGAGTGTCCCCTGGGGCACAAAGGACAATAAAGAAAACGACAGGGTTCATGAAATTCAACCCAGAAGAGGCCTCGTCACAAACAGTTTACATGGCATAGATTGGAACTAAGACTGACTGCCACGACCCATGCCACTGCTACCACTTGGAGGAACAGAACTCTGACCGGTGACTTGGATGTGTGACTGAGGACCTGGGACACCAGACTTTGAGGAAATTGAACCAACCAGAGCTCTAGATGTGTTCTCAGATGACGGCATTCTGGTTGAGGAAGAATCCCTGGTGGAACCAGCAACAAATTCACGTCGCAACTCTGAGCCAGAAGATGGGGCCAGCACACCCAATGAAAATCCAACGGGGTAAGGAGCAACTGGCATATCAGTGAGAGAAGAAGCTGATGGACTGTAACTCAATGTTCCCATTGGATGATCAAATTTGCATGTTGGCCCAAACTTACAATAACCATGTTGTGAATAAAAAGTGCATGCCGGTGCCCCCTGTTAATCAAATCACTAGATCAGATACAAAAGCAGTAAAACACAAGCAGAAATTGTAAAATATACATATAAAACTGCCAACAAAAGACGGCAAACATAATGGTTTATACGCCACGTATGAAAGAACAACTACCACAAAGCATACTCGAAATGATCAGGAGCCATTACAAGCGTATTCGAAATGATCAGGAGCATCTCCCTCCCTCCCTCCTCAGTACTCCAGGGTACTTTTGTGCAAATGGAACATTTGGATATTTCATGTTATCTTGGTATAAACCCAGATATGGTCAGTTGGTATCAGATAACAGTTCTGACAACTTAGGAGATGTAAGATCATTATAATAAAAAAAAAAGACTCAATTCATATGGGATAAAATAATCGGTGTATAAATTACTTAAATCCTTCTATAGGATTTTTTTTTTTTTTTTTTTGGGCCCAGGAATCAATCCCTGGGCGGCTACCTAAGGTGAGATGCCTCTTAGCCATTGGGTTGTGAGACACTCCTCTCTTCTAGTTCTAGGACTTTGATGAGTTGGTAGAATGAGAAATGAAAACAATTGCATGTCCAACAAAGCAAACTCATTCAACCATCCTCTCTAAGTACAACATGTTAACAGTCATGTCAGGGCTCTTGAGATGGCAAAATGTTTTGAGCTCTACACAACTCATACAGCAATATGTTCCAAGCTCTGTAAACCCTTAAAGCATATCTTTTGTTATGCACAGCTGTGGTCAGCTCTGGACCCAGATCCTAGGATGGAAACAGACAAGAATCCAGATCCAAAACCGAAAACTAACACATCCTATACGCATAAATCCGGATCCAGATCTGGAATTCTCCTAGATCAAATGGCGGTTCCATATCTGTTTCCTGGATCAGAGACTTCAGATTAGAATAATTGACTACCCGTTGACATCCCTGTTTATACATCAAGTTAATTTTGTTTAAGATGTGAACAAATATCGCTTCCATTTGCTTGACAAGGCTCCAACTATTACGATATTGTGTACCATGGGGATTATGTGATGCAAATCAAAGAAATAGAATTTAATGAAACCAACCCTATATTGCAACTGAAAAGGAATCAGCTTCCTCTAACCTAGCCCTCGACAGCAAGATTTAAGTAATATAGAGAGAGAAAATACGGCAATCTAATGTAAATTTCCAGCATAATTACACTTGCATCTCGGCCATAAAAACATATTTGGATTAATTACGATATAAGTTGAATCACACAATTAAATTCAATCCTCGATGGGAAAAAATAATAACAAAAAGCATAAAGAAAAACAAGATCAAATCCATAGTAACTAGTGAATCAACAGTATAGCCACGATAGTTGATACAAAGAATCCCAATTGGGAAGGAACGGTGTAAGATCCAATGATCACAAAACGGATCACATGCTTGATGGTATTGACCACAACCAAAACTAGAAGAAATGAATCCATAAAGAGAACAAAACTCTCGAAGGACCATTCTAATTCCTTGGCATTCAGGAAGACGATTAACATCTCTACCCTAGATATGCTTTTAGAGATCTTGACCAAAATAAGTAAATCCCGACACGTTCCTCATAACTCACATTGCACAGGCCTAAATATGGTATACTTAAAAATAATAACTTTCTGCATTTAAAGAATCCTAGTAGACCCAAAATAATGTAAATCCGAACCGATAACTTAAAACTCTATAGTCTATGCAATGGATAATCCCATGACATGGGCTTCCGCCATGGACCATAGGCACCCCACATGGGCTCGTCTCATCTATAGGCCACGGCAATATGACATGCTTTCTTTTAAAGAGATTTTTTAAGGACAGGCACAAAAGAAACGCACCAATACCATCTAGTGGAATTGTGAGAGCTATCTATTATTTTTGTTATTGTTTACTTTTTTTAAGGTATAGAAGTTGTAGAAAGAAGGTGGTTTTGGGAGAGTTTGAAGGGGACAAAAGAGAGGGGAGATCTAGCTTTGTCTCTAAGTTGAATCTCCATATGTATAAGGTGTCACTCTCAAAAATAATGTGCAGAAGATTTTGGATTGAGTAGTTGGAGTTTATGATGCAGATGGTGATGTCGATGCTTTGATGGATGACATGGATGGGTTGCCACTTGCCTACACAGGCCAACTGGACAAGTTCAAAGGGCCAACGAGTCTAAAGAAGTCAAATCCAATCTGACAGGCCAGCACATGACCCAGCCATGCAGTACACCCATGGCATGTGTCCAATCTTCTACTCTTTCTAAATTCTTCGCTTTCATATTTTGCTCTTTCCCTTATCCTTTCCAAATTCAAATGTCTACCTACCTACTTATTTCTGTCTATTTTCTGTTCTTTTAAAAATCTCCAATCCCTAATTTCCCTCCTACCTGGCAAAAAAAAAATCCCCTCCTTTCTAAAACTCTTGGATCCCTAAAATCACTATCCTTTCTAAGATTCCCACCAACCAACCTTCCAAGAGAATATTTCCATCAAGAAACTCTCCTTAGGCTCTTTCCGTATTTTATTTTATTTTGATAACCCAGGGTATCTTCCGCCCAGCCCAGGAGCCTTTGGCCCTGAGCCAGAGGGACACTTAACGACTCTTTCCGTATTTTATTTGTAAGAGATTTCTTTCCAATATTTTTTCGCATGTAAGCACTTCACATTTACATGAGTGGCTACGATTTTAATATTTGATGAATAATTGTACTGCTTCGATCAAAAGTCTCACTATGAATACTTGTGTACAGCTTGAAGAAAGTAGCTTTTGGAATAAAATTATTATTGCATAATAGAGTTGGATGACTTCCAACATTGGGTGGTTTTCTTTCTTCATCTTAAATCTTGTTAATCCCTGGTAATGCTGATTACACGTGATTTAAGTTGATTTCTCCTTAATTTCCATGGATTTGCCTTAATTTTTTTTATTGTTTAACAACTATGAGCTACAGAACAGCAGTCTTAGAGTGGGGATCCTAACCATTAATAGGCTGGATTGCATCAGTTTGGTATCTGAGCTTGCCGATCTACATCAGTTTTGAAGCGGTTTTTAAGCTTAAGTGCTATGTGAGGATGATGATAGGTCTTAAAGAAGGTTTGCATTCCCATTAATGTGGGAAATTTAAAGTGTGGAGTTCTAAAACTAACTTCGTATTCTATGTTCAACGAAATAAGTTCACACTTGTGCTTCAATTTGGAAGAACATTGTGCCTTTTCAAGTAGAAGATTTATTGCTGAACAATTAAGGCCAACGAAATCTAAGCATTAACCATATCCACAGCATGGTCAATTCATATCTAACCTGTGTTTCACGTGCATGAGGAAACAATTCGTCTTTTTCTTTTCTTTTCTTTTCTTTTTAATGATTAGAAACAGTTCATCAGCTGAGTACAATGCTTCTAATCGGTGGGCACTTCTAAAAGCCTCTCTGTTCTATATTCTTTTATAAGGAAAAGATTGTGAGGAAAGTTGTGTGCCTTTCTATTCTATTAAAAAAATTAAGTCAAGGAATTGAAGCCAAAACACCACGCATAGCTCTAGGGCACTCCTCCAAGGTAAGAAAAATGCAAATGTAAGCAAATGTTTAAAGTCTTTTTACATTTATTTTGGGTATGAATGGCCTCAAAATTATACATGATGCATGTTTGGAGCATAGATTGATACATATATGCATTATTTGGGACTTCTGCAAGTTTTTTGAAAAAATAAGAATTATTTTCGTTTCAATACTTTGCCAACAAAGACTGTTTCATTATTTTTTTTCTTAATTTAGGTGTTCCGCAGATCAATTCCTTAGATCTAAGTGTAGTTATTAACTAGTAAGAAGTAAGTACTTACAAGTAAATAATAGTAAATATTAAATGAAAAATAATTAGTAACTTGGTACTAGAATACTGCATATTGCATATTACATAATACATACTACATAGTTCATGATTGGTGATGTCCACATACTATGTACATAATAATGATCTGGGACCATTAACACTTTTTTAGGTCTTAATATAACTAAACAACTTGAATATAGGTGAACAAATATATCATTATCGTTATTTTATAATAACAAACTATACAGGACCTAGATGACAGTAAAGGGTCCAACATTCCCATTTGTTTTAGATACTTACAGTCAATCTTTCAAAAAAATATATATATCTTTAAGTTACGAATATAATTAAACACTGAAAATCGAACATTTACTAATATTCTTAATTTTTAATATATTTCAGATTTTTTTAACCTCAATTTAAATTCAGCCAATAATCGATATGTATCAACCCTTATATATCATTTTGAGGGGGAGCCGATACGTTTCTTATCTCTATTTGACGGAGTGGGTGTTTTAGGAAGGTTTGAAGAGAACATAGAAAAAGAAAAGGTCGGCAGAATTGCCAATAAAGGGGAAAATTGTTTCCAGCCAATAACACAGCATCATATAAATATATATATATATATATGTGGGTGTGGGGGTGGGGGGGTGGGGGTGGGGGTGTAGAGGGCATTGGGAGAGTGATGGTCATGAAGGAAAAGTCATTAATTTATGACCGTGGTCTACCAGTCGTATGCCCTTTGCATAAGTAGCAGTTCACTAGAACATATCATGTATATAATCCATTAAGAGAAATTAAGGTTGTGTCTAATACATGATAACAGCCCATCAGTACACTATAACTCTCTTCATAACATAAGCCTAATCTCTCCTTCCATTTTAAATGATAGAAAATATGTGAGAAAACACGTCTATTAAAGTCAAGAACACTATACGTCTTTTCATAAAATAAGCATCATCTATCCTTTAATTTTCAATGATTAAAAAAAAAATGTGCAAGTAAATACGACGATTTTAAAGCACCGCATAATCATTATACAATTCAAGACATACCGGGCGAAGAGGGAGGCCCATGGGATTGAGAGCGCAATTTGAATTTGGCCTATTCCATTGAGGCGGATGATGATATCTACATGAGGAACCAAATTTACAATCCCCTGTTCTCATGTAAAATTGGCATTCGGGTTGGCCGGGTCTTTCTGGAAACATGTGTTCATTAGAACGACTGCTTGAAGGTCCAGCAGAAGAAGAAATTGATGTATAAGGTCCTGTGTATGAAGGCAATGAAGGCAGGTGCTGTGTGAGCCCAGATGACCAACCTGTTCCAACAGTTTGTTGTGTACCGATGTTCACCATTGGACTAACAGGTGGCTGCTACATGACAAAGGGAAACAGAACAAGAAACCAATGAAATAACCATCCAGATTCCAACAAAAGAAATAAAAGTGGAAAAAGAAAAAGAAAAATCGGAGGGTTCCACTGACCGAATAAGGACCCCAACCCGGATACGGAAACACTGCTGGAGAAAGAAGCAAAGAATTGTAAGGCCCTGGAACATATGAAGCAGGCACTGATGGAGGTTGTGCAACTTGCCAGCTGGTTACTCCAGCTTGAGAAGGGGAAGGAACTGCAGGAGACTGCACTGTTGGGTAAAATGCACGTGCAGTTGGTGACATTGAGGTGCTGGCAGGTTCTGGGTGATGGTATTTACAGGTTCCACCAAATCTGCACTGTCCAGTTTTTACATAGTAGGAGCACTCTTTCTCTCCCTGTGCAATAAAATCACCAGTTAATTCCCATCTCAATTAAATACTATGTAAAACTTGTCAACATGCACTAATTCCAAGGATACAACTGAAATGAGGGGACATTAAAAAATATGGAACGCTAATGGAAAGAACTCAACTGGCCGTAATGGGAATCCAAGATGATTCAATGACACTGTGCTCGCTGATAAGTATCCATATCTCGGATGGTGGTACTTGCACCTAGTACCATAATCGCAAGTCCCAGTCCTTAAGAAGTACTGCATGATTAAAAAAAATTGTGATCACTAATGCATGGAATTGTGGGTATATCTGCGAAGTCATCTCAAGATCATCCTATAACATAGTTTAAAATCTCATTAAATACAGTATATTCAAAAAAAGTATGTCAGACCAGTGATGCGAAAACTATATTTGCTGATACAGAACCAAAACTGGAGAAACTTCATGATATTATGCATAAAAAATCCTGGCAACCATTATGTTCTCTAATGCTGAGATTTTAAACATTGTCTACAAAGGACCAAGATGGAGATTTGAGATTTCAAATCCACATAGCAGATGAAGAAACTAAGAAAAAGGAATAGTAGAGAGGGCAACATTACAAAAACAAAATTCCAAACTTATCAAACGAGGCTTGAAAAGAAAGTACCAGGCATACAGGTTGGCCAACACGCTCTGGATATCCCTCTTTGGATCCTACAGCTCCAGCAATCTGAGAAGGGCAAACGTCCACAACCAAATTTTCATAAATTAAAAAGAAAAAAGGAATAAAGTACACATCTATCCATTACCAAATGTCAAACAAAGAAGAACACTCAGCAACAGTGGCTCATTAAAAGAAAGAAATGCACAAGTAAAAAAGAAAAGACTAAAAAAGAACAAATAATTACAGCATGGGAATTACTATGCATGCACAAAAAAGAACACTCTCCCCCAAAGGGCATGCAGAAGAGAAACAGAAGCCAATGAAAAAGACATTATTTTATCTCGAGAATCTATCAATTCACGCCCAATTTCACTAATTCATCACGGCTTCAGTTGCACTTCTATAAACATATGCGAAAGAAACTCTCATTGTCAAATGCCCCACCCACCCTTCCTGCTTTTACCTTTTCTACTTAAGTGCTTAGCCACTGCAATTGCATTTTTTTCTAATCTCACTCAATAACTAGAGTTCCAGTGGACCAATCCTTCAGAATCTTCAATGCTTCACATAACGCTAGCACCTTGACCTCTTTGGGTTCCTTCTAAGTTCAAACCCATCAAACCTAAGAAACTGATCGTTGCTTGTCCTCCATCACTCCACGAAACTCAAACATTGCCAGCGGGCCTCAGTTTCCTCAAGCCTGGGGGAATATAGTCCTGTCTGGTTATATATCATGGGGAAACCCTCATCATAAAAGATAAAATAAAATAAAATCATCTAACCAGAATGTGGAGGTTGCCATTTTCCCTTATGCAGTTAATTTCTTCCTCTACCCTACATATTGAACATATCTCAAATCCTGTGGTAGATCTGAATATTACCCCAGGCACCAGTTTTTTTTTTTTAATGTTAAAAGTTGTAGCAAAGGTCAATGGCTGTGCATCTCATTGCACTTTGTCAGCATTTAAAATCCTGCTTTCTGAGATCCTATCGTTGTTTTCTTAAAATTCTCTGTCCACGGTCATTATCATCCATCGTGGTTGACAACAATTTGGAAAGGAGAAAGGCCAAAATACAGTATCCCACCCAATGTGGCCCGACCACAAACTCATAGAAGAACGGTCAACAATCTAATTGACCAAATATTAAACCAATCACGATGTCTCAGCAAAAACAATCACAAGTAGCTTAAACTACACAAATCTCACAAACTAAAGTGAAACATAATTGAGAATCAACCAATGCACCATTGGACTTATCCCAGTTACCACAATAAAAACATGAAACACCACTCACACCCAAACGCAGCCTATGCAGCATACAATTGATATCAGATGAAATCAGCAGAGTAAGCCCTGACTAATTGAACCCCAGATAAATTCATAACAAGGTGACATCGGAAAATGGGATTACTAAGCTGCGATCGGGGGGATGCTTATAGCGGCACTTGGATTGTGCTTGGCTCTTCGCCAGGTTTTGGAGTGGAGAAAAGTTCTTTCCTAGATACAGAATTCAGTAAGCATACAAACATAAGGCACGAAAACTATAGACATAAGGTATGAAAACTAGGGTATATGTATAGCTATAAAATCGTGATTAAATGACTCAAGGCATTACAAATTCCAGCCATTTTAAATTGTCAAATAGGCCTTTCCTAGTTTCAGATTTTAGTATCCTGCAAATATTAGGCATGAAAACTCCAAATGTAGATTTGTAATTACTATAGACTAAACCATGATTAAATGGTTTGTAGCTAAAAAAATCATGTCTAATTTGCGCATTATAGTATGGTGTATTACCTAATATTAGTTGTCTAATTACTCTTTTGGAAAAGGTTTTTTGGATAAATTCTTAATTAATTAAGCTTTATATGTTTTTAATATTTAATATGAATCCATAGATAGCTATAACTGATTTAAACTCATAGTGTTACCAAATGTGATTTTCGTGATTCTATTTTTTTTTTTTTAAATGTTATGATGTTACCAAACAAGTTCCGCACAGCATATTCTCTCTCGAACAATTTAATATAATATACTGCAAAACAAGTTATGCGCAGCAGAGTCTCAGTACAACCTAATCTCGGTACAACCCGATATCAGCACAGCATCGGGAACATCATTGGAACGATGCCAAATGGGCCCTCAGTATCCCACCCAATGTGGCTCAACCGACAAACACATTGAAGAACAGTCAACAATCTAATTGACAATACATTAAACCAATCACAGTATCTAAGCAAAAACGATCACAAGTATCTTAAACTACACAAAGCTCACAAACTAAAGTGAATCATACTAGAGAACCAAGCAATGCTCCATTGGACTTAAACCCATAAACCGCAAACACAACTGCAAACCCAGTTAGCACAATAAAAACATGAAACACCGATATCAGATGAAATCTACAGATTAAGCCCTAACTAATCGGACCCCAGAGAGATTCATAACAAGGAGAGATCAGAAAAAGGGTATTACCACGTTGCGATCGCAGGGATGGTTAAACCGGCACCAGGGACCATAGCCGCAGGATCCGGTCTGCATATAGTAGGCGCAGTCCACCACGTTAGGCCGCTCCGGGTACATCGTAACACCGGCCAGTCCCAACTCCCACATGGATTCTACAATGCAATCAATAATCCACCCAAAAACAAAAACAGAGAAACAAAAAAGATTCAATTTTTAAACCCTAGATTGGACCATTGGAGACCCAAATCGAATCGAAAGGACAGTGAAACGCAAGACGACTGCTCTCACCTTCGAGCCTCGTCTCGGCGGACGAAGACCCTGACGCCGAGGGGAGGCTCCGCCCGTAAACGTCCATCCCGGTAGGCCGCGAGCGAGGGAATGCGAGGGGGTTCTAGAAGTTTCTAGAAGCGTTCGATCCGACGGAGGGGTTTTGGAAGAGACGAAGATAGAGAGAGAAAGAGAGGGTTTTTGGGGTCTTTCGCTTTCTATCTCTCGTCTCTTTTGCTCTCTGCTGCTTTGGGTTTTGTTTTCTGATTCGTTCAAAGGTTTCGGCGCTTTGTCGTTGGTTTTCCCCCTGTTTGTTCGTTTGATCGTGGGGGTTTTGTACCCGCCAAATTAATAGCCATGGGGAAGGGCCTTGTTGGAATATTAATGAATGGGAAGGGGTTAGGCTGAAATTATGGAGATAGCCTTTGATTTGAATTAGAGATTTGAAAGAACTAGGATAAAATTTAGAAACTAGGGTTTCACTTTATCTAAGATGTTTAAAAATATTTAAGATTAAAGGTGCATGAGTATTAATGAGTGGATCACTTTATTAGATTTAATAAAGATTTACGTAACTATTGAATGTAACTATCATGGATCTTAGATCTGAATAACACAGGTATAGAAAACAATGTAAATACATATTTGTGTTCAGCACTTTTAATATTTGAGTTTCTTCGTGGGATTTACAACTCTTTTTTTTTTTTTTTACTTTCAAGCTTTTGAAGTATAAACTATGAAGTGAAGTGAGTTTGTACTGAATTTGTATTTGTAATTTTTTTCGTAAGGGTTCATTCGCATGATAAAAATCTAGCTGGTTTAATTCTTTATTTTAAAGGTTTGCTCTATGTAATTTAGCCAATTCATGATGGAAAAGGAAACCCCTTTTCGGCATAAGTCCTGTCTTTTAATTCAAAACTCAAAAAGCAAGAAGAATTCTTAAATTACTTGGTCGTCCAAAGGGGCCCCTATGGGCGTGTGGTCACGTAGACCACATTCCATAAGTGTAGCACATTATATATTTTTTCTCCCTATTTTGGGATAAGAGCACGAGGTTTTTTCTCCTATGGGCGCCCGCGGAACCAATCAGTTTGAAACACAAATCTTCTTGTAAAACGAATCACGTACTTGATTTTAACGTTTCAAGATTTGGTTTAAAACAGGAAAGCGAAGACAAATCACGCCCGTGATTTCTGCATATAAATATTTGTTTAAAAAAAATGATTCATTCACAAAGGTTAGTTCATGCAGATGTGCGTTGGAGAAAAAGCTTACGTAAGAGCACTTACTTACTTTAATTACAAAGAGAAGGAAGAAAAGCCTAGGGAGTGCTCATGGATCGGGTTGGCCTGATCCCGATCCAGGCTTAGCTAGTTTTGGGCCGGACTTGAGCATTGGGCTTTAATGATAGGGTCGGGTTTGGACAAAAAAAGTGGGCTCATTTAATATATGGCCCGTGCTTAGGTTCAGGGGTAAAAAGGCCAAGCCTGGCTCAGCCCGAGTAAGAAAGCAAAATAAAGAACTTCTACTAAAAACAGGACTAGAAGAACATATTATGTCTTACTCATTCAAACACATCACAACCAACCAAGCTACAACTCTATGTTGTTGATGGCGCCCTTTAAAAAAATACTATCAAACCGGGCTCGGGCCTCACCTATTTTATACAAGCTGGAAGCTGGTCTTGGGCTAGGCGGTTATGGGCCAATTCGGACATGGACAGGGCTGGGCCTAAGGGTTATATTCTGGGCCAGGCTTGGCTATTGTTCAACCCGGCCCATGACCATCCCTAGAAAAACCTAACTGATGAGGTCGAAGGCATGACATTGTTATTCATTTGCCGTGTCATGTTGATGCAATCTAGTTCAGTAATGAACCATAAGGTGTTGTTTGTTTGTACTAGAATATAAGGAAATTGAATACATGAGGTGATTTAAAATGAAGATCAGGCATCAATTTAAAAAATGAGCATCAAATAACATCTTCTTTTAATCCGATCTCCCTAAAAAATATATATATTTTTAGAAATTCATTTTAATCTTTATTTTACACCACCGCATGCATTCTAATACAAATAAAGCGGACCCTAAATATATCACATTTTATTATGGGGGCATTTTGGTTGCTTAGTTGAAATTCTACGAGATTTATTGCAAAGAGCATCAAAGTTGACGATGGCAGAGTGAGCAATATCTTTACATAAAAAATATAAAAGTGGGAGGTCAAAACTACTTTTAAATCTACACAAACAGAGCATATTATTACTTCCTCTCAGATATGAAACCATTTAATCACACATTGCATATCTTCAGCTTTAATTATGCACTTTCAAGTCATCTCATTTTGACTTAAAAAAAAAAAAAGGATTAGGTTGGAATTCTAAAAATTCAATTCCAGTCAAACAAGTATGCCCTAAAAATCATATTGCCGGGTCAAAAACAGGAACATAAAAGGAATGGAGCAGCAACAATGGCATATAATATAGAAACATGCACTGAATATCAACTTTTCTACCTTAAGACACGACGAAATTATAAGTTTGATGTATTGGCCATTTGCAAAATTCGCCTGAAATTAATTGGTATCTCATTTCGAGACTGACTTTCAAATATTCAGACCGGATCCTCAAAGGGTCACTCTCTTTAAAATCCATAATTTACCAAGGAGTGAACTCTTCAGTATAGCCAAAATTCTCAAAAAGAACTCCTTCCCCATCCATGGGTTGCTTCAAAATTTTACTCGAACAGGAGTTAATCCCGGGATAAGACTGAATATAAGATTAATCATATGATCAATCTCACGATTGGGCCATCTCCTCCTGGAGTATTTTGTAACATCCATACATGTGGCGGGCATTTACTTTTAAGTGATTAGTTTTTCAATAGGTGGGCCCTGCTTATGATGCTGCTCCTTCCACTTAGAGGTCCTTTGTTTGCTGTTATGTACATGTGTGAATGATTGGGGCATTTGGCGACAGGTCCCTGAACATATGATTTTATGACCTTAGATCCACACTCTCTTTTTATAGTGTGGTAGATCATTTTTTTTTAATTTGAAGATCTAAAATACCCAAATTGCCCTTTGTTTAAAAGCTCTAATCTATTTAAAGATAAATCATATCCCATGATTAGTGGGATATGTCATTAATAATGGCTAGCTACTATTTAATTTGTCATGATTAATGAAAATCCCATTAATGAGATTTTGCAAGAAATTAAAAAAGAAACACAAATAAAATTCAAAACATGCAAATAAATTTCAAAATGACGCAACTAAATTTCAAAAAAGTAAATAAATTTCAAAGGAATGCAAAAAAGCAAATACATTTGCCAAACAACATAGAAAGATTTGTTTAGACACTCAATTAAAAATTTCAAAACTGAGATAAATTTGTTAGAAACTCAGATAAATTTTGCAGAAACTCAGATAAAGATAAATTTGCCAAAAACTCAGATAAATTTTCAGAAACTCAGATAAAGATAAATTTGCCAGCAACTCAGATAAATTAATCAGAAAATTTGATAAATTTGAGAAAAACTCAAATAAATTTCTTATAACTAAGATAAATTTGAGAAAAACTTAGATAAATTTCTTAAAAACTTTGATAAATTTGAGAAAAAATTCTGATAAATTTTCGTAACTAGCAGTGGATCACCTGCTGTTATGTGCTAGGCTTCTGCTAATGGGTCAGATTCACGAGACCCGAACCAAGACTGGAACCAACCCTTGCTACAAATCCTAACTGTAGCATTTGTTTTACGTGAACAGATCAACTGCCTAAGCATTCAAAGACCACCTGATATGGTAATCGGGACTGCACCATATGAATGAAGCTTCTCTAAGACGTGCATGGCTATCTTTCTAGCTGCACTTACAGCACATCTGCACATTGAAAAATGAAAAGATATTTGAAAAAAAAAGAAAGAGACACATGGATTCCATCCTCTCGTCCCCAACTTGCCCACATCCTCATCTCTGCCGGCCTTGCAAGTGACCCTCTTCCCGAAAGCCGACATCTCTATTGGCATCTGCCTCCACTGCATGTTTGCCGACGGACGAAGCCTTACCCACTTCATGAAATCATGGTCGTCCATAAATAAAACCAGAGACTTGTCTTCATCGCACACTCGATGCCCAACCAGGACCAAAGTTTAAACAATCGTGGCCCACCTTGAAAATGAGGGGGACAATCAAAGATTTAAAATTTTGAAATTCAAATTTTTATACTTAAAAAGTTAAAAGGGCAAATCAGTAATGACAATGTCTGATGTGGCATATATAGGAATCTCTCGCCAAACTATGTACAGCTGTATGGACCATAGGCCATAGAGGAAAATTTGTTAGACTGGAGGCCTTACAAGACCAATACAAGGGATTTCTCACTAATTTACCCTAAATGATTCACATGCATGATGTTTTACGTTTCGTTACATTTGTTTGTGTTAATTCACGCATGATATGCCTAAATGAGGTGTGAAATCTATTTATAAATAAGACCATTTTAGCTTGAGATTTTACACACCTAGATAAGTGGTAAACTACTTTTCATGTGGTATTGTAACTTGGTGGTTACTCCAACATTGGCCCTAAGTAAGTCGGGGTTTGAACCCACCAATAATTTTTGTGGGATTCAAATTCACGATCCAAGCCGTTCATCTTATTTATATTGCTAAAAATACAAAATAAGAGAAGCCTCCTTCGAGAAAAAAAAATCTAAGCCTCTTGTACGGCCCACTTGGTATATAGCAATTGTCAGAGGATAGTATGATGGAAATGTCTCATTTTCATTATATTTTATAAAAAAAAAGTTTCAATCAAATCTTTGCAATCATTGATTTAATAAGTGCCTATAAGTTTAATGATTTCTTAAGCCAAATCTTATTGTTTTAAAGACCTTTAGGCTCAATGATTTCTTAAGTTAAGATTTAATGAAGCTTAATGTAATAGCAAGTACATCCAAGCAGCTTCAGATGCATTTAGTCTTTTTAAATGTTTTTAATAAATATCTCAAAAATCATGAAGAAACAATATATAAAACCAACCATATTAATATTTTACCATTAATACAAGAACAATTGAGAGTTGGGGGCTCATAGCAATGTTGAGACTTTATCACAAATCACTCAAAATCTTTGAAGATTTAAGATGATCAGCTTCGAGGTCACGGACTTTATTAATCCAGTAAACAAAACGAACTACTTGGAATTCAAGTACAATGCTGGCTAGAATGAAAATAAGGATGGTCGATGGGGGCCATGGGAATGCAATCACCATTTTGGAGAGTGAAATAAAATGCCTTTTAAATTGAAACTTATAGAATCAGCAGTAAACACATGTTTTTACTCACATGAGTGTAAACATGGCTTAATTTCAACCACATCCATATACACCACTGAATTGAAATATGTAGTCATATACAGTGGTGCCACAGGCCGAGCTAGCCCAAGCCCAACCAGGGACTAGCCTACATTGTACAAAATATGGGTTCCATTTTAGCCCGTGGGCCACACAGGCCCAACTTTCCAGACTAATTGTTAAATGGGGCAGGCCTAGGACATACCCGCCCCGCCCCGTCCCGTCCCAAGTACTAAACACAATAGGGTGCATACATGCTGCAAATAGTCTGGGCCCGACCTAATTTTCAGGACCAGGTGTTATACTGGGCTCGACCTAACTTTTAGGCCCAATCCATGTGGGTCAGACCTAGAACATACATGCCCCTCGCCGCCCCGCCCCGCGCGGCCCCGCCCCACCCCGCCCCAAGCACTAAACACAATAGGGCGCATATATTCTGCAAACAAAAAGTCTACAGGGACCGAAAATCGGTCCCTGAAAAAGGGCCTAAAAGGTAGGGGTGTACACGGATCGGATTGGTGCGGATTGGGCCAATTCTGTCACCAATTCGTTGCCTTCGGATTGACGGATTTGTAATCCGTCACCAATCCGTTACCGTGAAATCCGATCCGATCCGATCCGTAGAGGAGCGGATCGGATTGGATTCATCCGTTCAATCCGTTACTGTACATTACATGGAAAAAGAAAGAAGAAAAAACTCATAAATTTTGAAACCACTGAATGAAAGGGGCATGAGTTGAGAGCTGTATGTCTATTCTATTCATAAGGTTGGTGACTCCTTACATTTTTTTTTCTTATTATATATATTAATTTATATTTAATGATAACGAATCGGATCGGATTGAATCCGCGGATTAAGGATGAAATCCGCCACCGATCCGTTGCTAACGGATTACACAGTTTCCAATCCGTCACCAATCCGTTGGCGAACGGATCTGATTAAAATCCGCGGATCGGATCGGATTGACGGATTTTTTGTACACCCCTAAAAGGCCCTTTGTCCCTTGGATCAAGAGACAGGAACCGATTTTCGGTCCCTATAGCGGGGCTCTTCTGCAAATAGTCTGGGCCGGACCTAACTTTCAGGCCCAGGTGTATATATGCTGGGCTCGACCGACCTTTTAGGCCCATTGTCAGATTCTGGTCTGAATTTTAGGCCCAATCCATGTGGGCCAGGCCAGGCATGGACAAGCTCCATCCTGGTCCGGTCTGGTCCACAAACACCTGTAGATATAGACCACTTCATCCAATGTGGGGTCCATTTGATATGAGCCGTTCAATCAGTAAAGGGTGGGCCCCACACAGATTAAATCAGATATACAATTGCTTTATCTAAACAGGATTCACCTATGACCACATCGTCTCTCTCTCCGTGCGAAAATGGAAGCTCTCGTCTTCTCATCCTTCATCTCTCGCATTCCCCAAAAACCCTCTCATCAATCGATGATTCCACAACATTTCACCAACAGAAAGAAGAAATCTTTCCTCTCCCTTCGCCCATTCCGGACCTTCCAACCTCCAACAATCACTTGCATGGCGGTAATTTCAAGAAGCTTGTGTTTTTTGATGTGGGATTTCCAGTGCACACCAACTGTTTGTTGAAATTCCTGAAAGACGGGAAAGTAAAATGGGTTCTAGAAACAGGAAGTCTGGAGTCAGTGATTGAAGTAGAAGAGAAAATAGGCGTTTTTTAGAGTGCAGTTGGTGTTTATTTATGGTATTGTTGATGAGAGAGATTTTGCTTTCTTGGGTTTTGATTTTTGTTGTTTGGTGTAGGAACCGTATCTCATAACGAAGTTGGATTCAGCTGAGAAAACATGGAAAGAATTATCGGTATGATTTTGTATTCATACACAGTTAACGAGCTTCATTGCTATATTTCTGGAGGACTATTGTTCGTTTACTTTAATGAATCTCCCATGTTGTGTTTCTTTTTTTTTTTTCATTCGTTGGTAATACTCACACACCCACACCCACACCCACAGATGCTAGCTCAAGTCCTTTAACCAACAGAGCTATAACCAGAGAAGTGTCCTTGGTTGTTTCTGTAGAGAGGAAGATGCATTGCCAGTTGCCACTGAGCTATCAGTGGATTGGCGAATCACGTCTATGTCAGAAATCACTGTTGGAATGTTGTTGAGGATTTTTTTTTTTAACGAGTGCTGAGTTGTTACGGTTTGCCCAAGTTGTGTAACGTGTGTTCCAAGTGTGAGGATCCAACACTTGTATGGATTTTGGAGTGTGGGGTGTGGGGTGTGGAGTATGGAGTCTATAATTCTGTGAAACCTGAAGGTTTCCATGTTTTGGTAGTATAAGAATAAAGGTTAGCTGAGCTTTATGGGATGTATTGGTATTGGTCTATGCCTCTATGGTGACTTGAATATTCTATTTGCAGTTAATGGCGGCAACAAAGAGGGATACCGGATACAGCAGATTGCTGTTCAATCCCTCATTTTCAGATTTTCACCATTTGCCATAGCCAATTCTAGCTGTCAAAATAAAAAAATGCAGATGGAATCTAGTGTCACATTAAAGGCAAGCGTGTAGCTAGCTCTTTTCATATGATTTTAGGTTCATGATGGCTGTTTCTACGGAAGTTATATTAATGCCATGAAAATGTCATTTGTTACCATACAAATTAAGAAAAAGGCATCAGCGCTTTCACATAAAAAAATTCTATTGAGAATTACTGGTAGATGTGGTTCCGTGTTATTTGTAATTTAGATAAATTTGAAGAGAATATTCTACAACATGTCATAACCCAAGCACAACACTTCTCTTTAGAAGTATCCACGCCACAAAGATGATGATCCAGTGCCTACCAACTATAGTTTTATTGGGTTACAAACCATTCCTTCCTCATGATATTCATCTTGTGTTGATGACATTTGCACACAATTGAGGCAGTTTGCTCCTAACTGCAGGTCAAGCTGGCAGATCCTGATGTTGTCTCGAATAACAGTGAATATCAAAAGCTTGCTCAATCTATGGCAGACCTTGATGAGGTATTGAATAAGGAAATGAATGAATCTGCTGATGTCTTAACTGAACTTTGTAAAATAATGTTCTTATTCGAGGTGCTCAGAATGCATTCTGTTGTAAGTCTTTACCTCTAATATTTCATGCTGTTTTGCTTAATAAACAGGTAGTGTCGACATATAAGAAATTCAAGGACTGTGAAAAGCAATTAGAAGAAACAAAAGGTTGATGCCCCTGTTTTCTCTAGCTTAATTCATTCAAGATTTAGTAAAAAAAAAAAAGTGTGTTTACTGCTGATTATGTCTTTGTGGCAGCTATATGCTCACTGTTGACTGTATCTTTGCGGCAGCTTTGGCAAAAGAAGATAACAGTGACCAAGATATGATAGAGATGATAGCTTCTGAAGTTGCAACTTTATCTAATCAACTTAAAGAGCTTGAGGAGAAATTGAAGGTTCTAGCTTTCCATGCATTCACGTCGTAAAAATAATTAATTTTAATTAGCAATTGTGATGGGTATAATGGCATTCATCATGCTAATATTATTTTTTAATGTCCAAACTCTCTCTCTCTCTCTGTGCGCGGGCGCGTGTTTCCCCTCTTCATGGGAGCCGGCTGTCTTTGGACACTGCAAAACTCTGCTAGTAGTCATTTGCCTGTTGCAAGCTTATATCCCAAAAGAAACCATTATGTTTTTTAATGGATATTGAGATGGAATTTTTCAATATTAGGCAACTATTATTTAAAAGAAAAAATGTTCAAGTTAAAGATTTGTGGGCTAGTTAGGATAGTGATTTTGAGCAGTTTCGAGTTTTAAGATGAACCATAAAATGATGGATTTCTAGCGATTAGATTAGAGAATTCTCCAAGTCAGGCTGCTAGAGAACGTGGAATCCTATGAAATTTGAAATGTGGGTATCTTGGCATGCGGTGATGTCATAGCTATATGACTTTTATACATCCAAGATTGGTCAATCTTTTAATCAAGCTTGAGTAAGGCCGAGTCAAATAGGCCCTAACTCAAGCTCTGGAGTCAAGCTCAAACTCAAGCCCAATTAAGTCGAGTTGAGCTAGCTTGCCAGTTGGCTTGGCTTGTTGACTGCCCCATCTACGGTAGAGTTGCTCTACTTTTACGCATTTTAAGAGAGATTAGTTGAAGGATTTGCTTCAGGGTCAAAGAAGGGCTTCTCACTTATACTAAGGGGATTAACTAGGTAGTGGATCCTCTAGGTAAGGAGGGGTTTCGTTGTCCTGATATAATTCATGATAATGTTCTTTAGTAGGCCTCCATCAATTTCCCCCCTCTTGTGCTCGATAGGGCTGTAAGCGGTCGGTTTTCGGTCGGTTTTACGACATATGACACCCGGACCGAAACTTTCGATTTTACAATTTTGCAATAACCGAAACCGACCAAAGTACATATACTGGACATTGGAAACTGACATTTCGGTTCGGTCGGTCTTCGGTTAATGGGCTGGGTCTAATTTTGTTGGGCTTCAACAATAAAATTTATACTTTTTTGGGCCTAAATCATTAAATCCAAATACTGTTTTTGGGCCAAAATCATACATACCAACATTGTTGTAAAAATCGCTAGGCGGACGCTAGGCGGTGGGCATGGACTAGGGATTAATTCCCGATTAATCCCCGCCTAGCCCGATTAATCCCCTCCTAGTCCGATTAATCCCCGCCTAGCGCCTAGGCGGTGACCGCCGACTAGCGCATAGGCGCCGCCTAGGCGGCCGACTAGGCCGATTTTTGCAACAGTGCATACCAAATTCAGCCTATAAACTATAAAGTCATTACATACAATTACATACCAAGACAAATAGCCAAAAGCCTAAAATATAAAAACCATTAAATCACTCCAAGTATGTGTATCTGACTGTGTAAGACACTAAGACTTACATACGTGTAAGTCTTACACTTACACAGATACATATATGTATTATGTCATATAAATTATATATAATATTTAGTAATTTGTTCGGTCGGTTCGGTTTTAACCGAACAGTTTTTACATAATTATAAAAACCGATTGTTGAAAAAAAAAAAAAAACTTACAAAAACCGTTCGGTCGGTTTTGTTTTAAAAAAAATCTATAAACCGGCCAAACGGTCGGTTCGGTTTTCACGGTTAATTTTGACAGCCCTAGTGCTCGAGGCTGGGCCCTTGCATTCTTTGCCTAAAAAAATATTTTCAAAGAGAGAAAAAAAATTAAAAATTTCATGTATCTGATATTCTGATTTTACAAATGATTATTTAAGGTCACAAGCAGGCACCACCATAGTTTGTAATTTGGGTTCTAGGAGTTGTTCCCAGCTGGCATGATCTACTTTTGTGTCAGTACACTCGTAGTTCTTCATGTATTTTCTGTTCATGTTCTTTCCATTTTACTGATAGGTACTACTGCTTCCCAGCGATCCTCTCGACTCACGGAATATCTTGCTTGAAGGTAGTTGACTTTTTACCCCATTTCTTAGCCTTGTAAAGTGGCCTTCTCTGTAGTTTGCCTGAGGTTTTTAAAATGCAGTGTACCTCAAGCAATCTTCAGTTGTGTTATTATTCAAACCTCTATCTTGTTATTACATTCGTGATTACCCTTGCATATAGAAAATTCATGTTCATTTAATGAGTAAAAGTAATTTGGTAAATTTATTGTTTTCCTAATAAATAACCAAATTGGTTTCTTCCCTCTGTTCTCCTGAACCCCTTTGATAAATTTTAGCTGTGGTATGAAATTGTTCTAAATCTTAAATCTGAACGTCAGTTTTCTTTCAAAAATTAGCTTTTAATGGAAATCATGCCATCTGTTTGCAGTGAGGGCTGGTACTGGGGGTGATGAAGCAGGAATATGGGCTGGTGATCTTGTAGGTACATATTAGTTTTTAGCATTCCCAATTGTTGTGTATAAATTATTTTATGTTGATAACGAAATTTAAGTGACAGAAAACTATGACATGCACAAAAATGGAATTACAAAGAAAATTGTTTTGTATAAAATTAAATATATCATATAGATCGTCTCATGCTGTAACTCAGCTGGTTAGGGAATAATGAAAAATAAAATATAAACTACAACTATATAAATTATTCTTGCAAATATTTTTCGTTATCCTTTTCTATTACGCTTCACAAGGATTTAATGTATATCAGTACAGAAAAAATATTTGCAAGCATTTAACATCGAGACATTCCTCTGGTGCATACTCATAAAATCAAGTTATTCATTTAATTGCCAAAGGTTTTTGTCATGCTTTAATATTGAACATCTTTTTGTCTACCTTCTGCTCTAGCTAGGCTATAAGAGTCTTTCTTTTTTTTGTTTTGTTTTTTGTTTTCCCAGTTAGTGAGAATAGAAATGATTTTATTCTCTGTGAATAATATTTTAGACAACTACTTCAGGTGCGCATGTATGAGAAGTATAGCGAGCTCAATTATTGGAAATACACCCCAATCTCTAGTTCAGAGGTGCTTTCTTTACTCTCTATCTAGCTTATGATAGTTGTTTTGTATTTTATCTGATTTGAGGCCGCTCATGGAGGTAAGTTTCATTTTTCAGGCTGAAAAAGGTGGATACAAGACATATGTTATGGAAGTCAAAGGAAGTCGGGTCTATAGTAAATTAAAGTATGAGTCCGGTGTTCACCGTGTTCAACGTGTGCCTCAGACAGAAGCACAGGGCCGTGTTCATACATCAACTGCAACTGTGGCTATAATGCCAGAGGTGAAATATGATTCTCTTATGAATGATACCTTTTTGTCTTATTGGTATTTATTGTTTGTGAAGGCTGTGCTTGAATGTATAATCAACTTTGACAATGCTAATTAAATTAGAACAAGCAGAATGATCATATATATAATCACAGTAGTCATTCGAAATAATGTCGAGGAGTCCAAAATATTAGTCCTCAGGAACCTTGCATCTCTCTCAAACAAACACAAAATGCAATGAGAAGTAAATGCAATTACACTGGTCCCCTCTATGGAAAAGGTTAAATTAACCAAACTAAGACAATATTTGCATCAAACACAGCTTAAGAAGCTAACTGTCTTTTGCTACATGTTGGGTTGGAAAGGTTGAAGAAGGGTGTTTGCAACTTTGTTTATATATAAATGGTAGAGCATAGAATTACTGGTATTTAGACTCATTTTTCTTGCAATTGATTTTACTCCTGTTCACACTGTCATATATTCTTGGAGGCTGGAACCAGTCCTTTTTGCTGCTGCTTTTTATATCTTTCCTTTTCTCCTCTTTTGTCATATATTCTTAGTGTTTTGCATTCCCACTTCTAAGCTTTTTTGTTCTTTTTTCATTGCTTCAGGCTGATGAGGTTGAGGTGGTAATTGATCCAAAAGAAATTGAGCTTACAACAGCTAGATCCGGTGGTGCTGGAGGTTTGGACCATGAAAATATTTTTAATGATTCTTTGTGTTTTTTTTTTTTTTTTGAATAGATAAGATGACTTGAACCTGCAACCTCATGTTGAGAGAACGAGAGCCTTCCAACTGTGCTATAGGCTCTTGTCCTTCATGATACAAACATTTCCTTGTTATATCCTGCCTTTGCAACATTGTCTTACAATTTTAACTTTTGTTTTGACTGGGATCTCATTCGTAAAGTTATTCATATTGCATTGTGTCACCACCATGGTCTTCTCATGCAGGGCAGAATGTCAACAAGGTGGAAACTGCTGTAGATCTTTTCCATAAACCAACAGGAATCCGTATCTTTTGTACCGAAGAAAGGACTCAGATTCAAAATAAGAATCGTGCAATGCAGTTATTGAGAGCAAAATTGTATGTTTACCATCACTATCATAGTCTATCCCAATTATTTTATGCTGTTCCATGAAAGAAGAATAAGGCTTTTAGAGTAGTTTATGACAACTTAGAAAACCTGACAAAAAAGAAAAGCACACTACACAAAAAAAACATTGATCTTAGAAATAGATTAAAAAAAAGTCCAAAAAATTTAAAAAAAAAGTTGCTGGCGTATTTATGTGAATTAAGTTTCTTTTTTCATTGTAAGCCTTGATATATTTGGGGACATTAACTTTATTTTGTTGATGAGTTTGACATATTAGGATTTTAATTCTTCATGGGGAAATTACTTCTAGTCGCCATTGAATGATTTTTTTTTTCTGAAGACACAAAAATATGTTGATGGGAACATTCTTAAGTAAATTCTGGTAACAGACTTTGAGATTCTATGAAGATATGTACTTCCCTCATTACATTATTTGGAATCCTTGCATCCTAATTTTCTTATTCTTTTCATATTTTTGTAGTGCAATTTTCTAATTTTCTCTACTGTTGTGGAAACAATCTGAGTTATTTCCCTTGAATGTGGTTTAAATGTACCGATTTCCATCTCATTTGACATTGATTGAGATAGGTCATGATATATCCTTGCTATCACAATTGCTTGTCGCAGATATGAGATGAAAGTAAGGGAACAGCAAGAATCAATAAGAAATCAGAGAAAATCACAGGTTGGGTATCTTCATGGAGCTATATGAAGTATGTATGGCCACATAGTGAGATTGGTCCTAATTAACTAAGTTGGAATGTAATTCGTGAATATATCTCCCCATCATCTAATCTTGTTTTATATATACCATTTCAAGCTCACTTCTCCTAGTGTTGTAAACTTTGGCGATGTCTAGAAGTGCATTTAAATGTAACCCTAGATTTTAATCTTGGGGCATCTGATGGTGGCTTCATCTCCAATTAAATTGGTGAACTTCCATGTATTGTCCTTTTCCACTTGAAATTGCCGGATGTTTACTAGTAAGACTTACAAACTTGCAGTTATGAGCAGCATGAAGGTGGAACTGCATGTTAAATTTGACCCATCTTTAGTTACCATAATGTGCAAAAACAATATCTCAACCTCTCAACAAGAGGCTTCTAAAAAAAAAGCCTCATGGAGAGCCTGTAGAAAATATATTTCACACACGTGCATGTAATTTTTTTTACTTTGTTTTCAAAATTATTTTCTTTTTGTTTTTTTATATTTTATACTTTGATAATTGAATTATAGTTAAAATGTTTTGTTAATGAAAGTTAATTGATGCAATTAGGTTTAAGGCATTAGATGTAAAAGTTGTTTCTCTTGTTTGAAATATTCAGGTTGGTACTGGTGCTCGTGCAGAAAAGATCCGGACATACAATTACAAGGTGCTTTGTTTGTTTTTCTTTTTAAAATTTTTTGAAGGTTCAAATTGTTTATGCTGCATTATGGGTTGGAATTTACTGAGCTTCTTTATAGAATGTTCAAGATCTTCCTAGACTGGCCAAATTAATTATGATAAATAGCACAATACCCTTCCGAGTTTTTGGCATCTCACTATGGAGCGGTCAAGAATGGATGGGGGTATTGAGGAGTCTAATTCCATATCAGTTAGGTCTATGGAGCTGAATCTTGTTCCAACTATGTTAGGGTTGGCTACATGAATTCTATTCCTCCATTCCAGTCTATCATGAGCCAAATCTTTGGATAGGTTGCACTTCTTCAAATTTATCCTTACTACTTCTATTTATGTCCTCTTCGACCTACCCCTTCTCTTTGGTGGGCCATCAACCTAGATAGAGAAGCTTTTCCTTAACAACGTCATTGTTGGCCTGCATTGGACATGTCGAAACCATCTCAAGAGAGTATGTCTTAGTTTATCACCTATTGATGGTACCCCTAAATGCTCCTGAAAGCGCTTATTTCTGATTCTATCTTTGCGTTCATTTCTAATTCTATATTTCCCAGTTTTATCATACATCAATCTCAACATTTTCATCTAAGTGAAAGAGGTATTCTCGAAGGAGATTGGCTATCGTGTAAGGTTGGGCGGATTTTCTACTTAGATCAGGGACAAGGCTGTTGGTCCTATGGTTCCGAAATCTACAACATTGTGCATAGGATCATCAAGCTATGGTGAGAAGCTATTTGGAGAGGAATGGAAGCCAATGTTGTGGGGTCCTGTTTTTATAAGGAATCTAATTGAGGTGAGGGAGGGCTAGTTTATTCATCTTTTCCTCTTATTAATGGAGTTTACGTTCCAGAAGAAGGGGTAGATACGAGGGTGTGGATGGGTACGACTGATGGAAGCTTTTTAGTAGCATCGCTTTCTCAGCCATGAAGAGAGAATCACCAATTCAAAACCCTATAGCTAGCTTATTGATGCAGGACAATATGACTCTAACCTAATATGGTGTGATGAGATCAGATTTGGAATTAAAAATTAATGCTGAAAATAAATTCACCATCCACATTTTTTAACATCGCAATCAGGTGGGAAAATCGATGGTTGAACCAAGAAAGATTTGCAGTCCTGCAGTAAAATCCTTCTCAAGTGAAGGTAGGATTCCAATGGAAGATAGAACTTCCAAGTGCTTAGGGAATGGCCACTTGTGCAGATCTCGTGTTCCTTCACAAGGATTAGGGCAGTGGTTAGGTGGAATGGGCGATGGGAAGACCAGGTGAAGAGATCTGGTGGTGGTTCTATTAATTTCTACTGGAGTGTGATTGGCATTCTGAGTGCAGCAAGTATAGAAGGGGATCATTCAGAACAATGTGACTGTGTCTATTCTAGCTTTCTTGGGCTCCACTGGTGGTGGTTCTATTAATGAGGCAGTGGTGTTAGCTTTGAGAATTGGTCTATGTGAAGCCTATCGCCTTAATCTTTGGTGGATTGTAGTGGAAAGGGATTCTTTTGTGTCTAAGCATGCTCCATGGGCTTTTGCAAATGTGGCGGACTTTGCTCAGCATTTGATTCTTTTCTCCATGGATTTAGCGGAGGAAGGCTTCGTGTGTTGGAGTTTGGTTACAACTAATCATGGCTCAAAAGTTACCATTCCAAAAAAAAAAAAAAAAAAAAAGAAAATCTTTTTGAGTGCTTTACTGCTTCAATTAAAAATGCGAGCAATTTGAATCTCAAGATTTCTTTAAGCACTGATTAAATTTGACAATGTCAACCAGGGTTTCATCAGGAGCTAGTTGCATTCGACCATTTAAGCAATGCCAGAATGAATCATATTAGATGGTAACCATGGCACAGATGAGAGGTTCACCAGATCCTAACACAGGTCCATAAGGGGTGTGCTGCAACCATGTGAGCTCACACATGGGAGATCCCCATTGTACATAAGTGTGTTTTCTGGACCAGAAATCATGTCAGTCGGGTGCCTTACAAATGGGGAAAAAAATTGTTGAAAAGCTCTCCAATGGTTCACGTGTGATATACATATACAACTGGCACAATGGTCATAGCTGTCTTCTTTTCAGCCTCATTATTACTTAGCAGGGTCCAGATGTTGTGGCTGCATTTGAAGCAACATGTGGGCATAACCTCTATTGAGGAAAACTACCATAACATAAATACATTTTTTTTTAGGAAAATTGAATTATATGAACTTTGTTCCATTTAACAAGCACTGGACAAGTATCAACTTTTAGTTCATTGATAATTGCTGATTGTTCGTAGCTTCAAATGGACTGCTTTATGGATGGTAGTATGGTCCCATTAAACATGCACTGGATAAACACCACGTTTCTGTTCATCGACCATTTCCCACGCTCATGGCTACATGTGGACTGCTTTATGCTTCTTTATGGATGGATGGCTGTGTGGTCAATTGAGTGCCTCAGCATAGCTGTCCACTTGTCACATGAGCAAAGACACCGTAGAGAAAAAATTGGTCATTTTGTGAAAATGGAGGATATACTTTCTGAAGAGTAGAATTTGTGATTTCAAGTTGCTATTCATAATTTGTGACATTTTTTTTTTCTAATCTTATTTCTTGAAATCATCTGATAGGATAACAGAGTTACCGATCACCGGTTGAAGATGAACTTTGAGCTCACATCCTTCCTTTCGGGTAATATGGAGACAGCTGTTCAGGTATGCCTTCACTGGATATGACTCAGCATCCTTCCTTTCTATTGTTGAAGAAAAATAAATAGTCTAGCATTTCACAACTAATGGAAATGGCTCTTAATGTGACTGGATTTTTTTATTCAAAGAAGACAATCAAGAAAAAGCATTGTGTAAAAGAAAATAATATCCAAAAATTGCTGTAGATAAAAAACTTATTCAAAAAGATGAGATGTCAGATTTGAGATCGTAAATCCTTCTTGATCATTTTTATGTGAACTTGGAAGTAAATGCAATATGAATAAAAATCACCCTTGAAAAGAACTTTTAACAAAATTAGAAGCTGTCTGTAAAGAATATCCATATAGCAGGGGTTGAAACACAGTTCAAAAAACTCATCTGCACTCAGTTTGACTTGGTCAAGTTGAACCAACTTGTGCAGAAATATGAAGACATGATGACAAACTTGAAAGGGTTAGGATTTCTTCAAAACTTAGTTGATTTGGCTGAGACTCATTGGCTTAGTCTACATTTAATTAGAAAAAAAGTGGCTATATTCATGAAAGCTTATTACAAAATCATTTATTTTTTATAGTTTTATACATCTGCCGAGTTTTTACCTACATGATTTGACCAAGGCCTGGGTAAGTCTTCAAGTTGACTCAACTAAGTGACCTTTAAAGCCAAGTTTTCGAATTTCTAAAAATTGGGCCAAACATTGCTTGGCTTCATCAACTGGATCACGCTTGGTCAGGAAAATGTGGTTTTTTCCCCTTTCTGGGGGATAAGTCTTTTCTTTCTAATGCATATATTCTTGCAGTCTTGTGCTGCGATGGAACAGAAGGAACTCTTGGAAGAACTTGCGTTATCGGTGGGTGCATCTGCAGTCTAACCATTCATTTATTCCTGTTGACAAGTTTGCAAAGGGAATTTGAAAACCATAACAGTGGCCCAGAATGGGTTTGGCCATCCACTCTTGACAGATTACATCAACAGGAGGCTAGCAAAAGGTGTAAATCTCTGTATATTCGATCGTTTTTATAGATGGTGGCTTATGTTTACTATGTAATATGCTCTCTCCATGAATAGATTTAGAACTAGACGACTGGGTTTCCAGTGTTTGTGCAAGCATTGTATCAGTTCATACTCACATATCTATGATCATTGAATTCCTCCTCTTTAAAATGATTACCATTGATTTAAATTGCCAAATGCATCATCTAGGGGGTTGGTTTGTTACCACACCTTGTAGTGGGGCCCACCTGATCACCATCCAAATCCCGATAGTAAACTATCCCATTTTTTTTTAACACCTCCATCTGAATGGATTGCACCATTGGGTCGACCTTGTATTTTTTCAGTGGTAAAACCTTGTGGGCCATTGATAAGGGGGTCTTAACTAGATGCTTTGACCCCCAAGCTCCATCCTCAAGTGGGACCCTAGGTGGGCTCCACAGCAAGGTGCCCATGGGAGTTACCATGCCGCACACAGGTGAATTCTCCCCCTCTCAGGTTATCTACATGCAAGAAACGCAGGCTTATGTATAACTCAAGTTACTCGTACTTGAGAGTTCCCTATTCTATACAGGCCCTAATCAATCTGCTTGAGGGCATGTTTGTTTGCATTAAAACATAGGAACTCATGGTAAAACGAATTCTGAATTCTGCTAGTGTTACTCGGGTTGTTACTGGGTATTAATTTTTCATCTTTTTTTTTAATTCTATTTCCTCAAAAGAAAAGGTGATTTGATGCTCGTTTTAGAAACTCTCCTTTGATTTGCACCTTTAACGACCTTTGGCATGAATCTTATGTATTCAATTTCGATTTATTCTAATGCAAGCAAACATGCACAGAGAATAGACATAAAACAAACGGGATTGCTTTTCCTTAAAAATCACAATCAAAATCATATTATTTTATTGAAATGGTCAAAATTACAGTCAAAATTAACTTAAACACAATATATAAGTTGCAATTAAAGAAAGAGTGGGAGAGAGGTTGGGCGGGTTTCCACGTTACCATCCTTGTTCCGGCGCTGTTATTCTCCAAACGGAAGTCATCTTCAAAATCACTCACGGAAAGAGAAAAGCGTATATCATGGGAGATTATGTGTTGACTAAAGGAAACCCAAAAAATTAGAAAATCATAGATATTTCTTCAATCACTCACCTAAGATAAATTATTACGTGCTTGTTTGACTTCTATTTGTAAATAATGATTAAAATCGAGAAGGTATAAGTGAATTAAAAAAAAATCTCCATCAAATTATCTTCCCTTTAATGAAAAATGAATCTAGAGAATAGGAGAAATGAATACCCAGTCATCACCCTAGTAATTCAAATCCGAGGATTGAGACTCCTTTTTTTAAGCACCACACACACTGATATGTTCTTTGAACGTATATTTCTCATATGCAATCCAGCTCATGGGATACACTTAGATGTGGGTAAATGGAAAGGTAGCATTGTAGATATCTTGGGTTAGAATAGAAAAAAAAAGGGCATATGAGATCATCCTAGCTCTTGATTTAGTACCCATAAAGTTGAGTCGTCCTGTAACCATGAATTTCCTAGAGATTCATTACAATGGCGGATAAAGGTTTTCATGAGAGTGAAATTGAGTCTAGTGCTAGTTCAAAGAGGGATGAGACGGACTAGGATTTTCGTCCAAAAGGGCGGATTTTGTGGGTAAACCCAAGATTTCCATATGGGTATTATTAGAGGACCCAAAATTTCCATGCTGGTTTTAGAAGCATACCTAAGCGAGGGTTACAAATGGAACGATTTTGGGTCGGAACTATACTACATCCAGACCCATTTCCAAATAACGGTTCCGATTCTAGGTCTAGTTTTGACTCGAAATCTATTTTGTTGGTTCTAAAATCGGTTTTGATAGGAAAACTCAGATTCGGCTCCGGAATTGAATTCACATAGAGAACTGGAATCTGGCTCGAAAATTGATTTTAATTTCTCATAAAATAAGTATATCATTCAACTTATAACCATGCATGAAGTCTACAACCTTCAACATTATATATAAAAAAATATAAAAAAATTAAATTTAAAATATAATTTACAATATCAAAAACTAATATATAGATATGTGGACACGACCCCTCAATCAAGATGAGCCCAAGTGGACCCCATGCGGACCATTTTCTCCCCACGCGCGCGCACGCGCACGCACGCGCGGACGGGAGATTCATGCTGCGTGAGCCGAGGCTCCCGGTTCCTTAAAAATAACCCCTTTCCGCACGGCGCCTGTGATTGGCTACTCCCAAAAGACATCTCTCTCCCTTTTTCCCGCAGCAGCGGAAAAACAAAAACAAAAACACAACAAAGGAGAGAAAAGCCACCGCAGCCTGACCGTGAATCTCGGTCACCCGCGATTCCCACCTTATTCTTCACTGGGCCCTACACCCCTAAAACTCTCCAACACTCACATCCACCGTCCAATCTCACACACCTGACCCCACCCAAGATCCCACAACCTGCCCGCTTCTCCTCCTCGGAAAAATATTAGAAAAAAACCCTTTTCCTCTTTTTCTCTATATTTTTATTTTTTTTACTCTCTCTCTCTCTCTCTATATCGTTTTCTCCAATCCCGATCCACCAATGCCGAATCAATTTTTTTATTAATCTCGTTAGGGTTTTGATTCAAAAGTTTCTTCTCAACGAGTATTAGGGTTTAGATCAAAACGTTCTTGATCTCGATCTCGATCTCTCTCAGTTAGGGTTTTTAATTCGGATTCGATTGATTGAATGGAACTCTGGTCAAATTTCAAGCGCATAGCATAGAGAGATTTATTGAGTTTGAGAAGAAGAAGATCGCGCATTGAAGAAGATTCTCGGGATTTGTGGCAAAGATATATGCTTTTGGGCGGTTCGGATCTGCTGGTTGGTGATGAGTAGTGACTGAGGGGTCCTCTGCTCTTGATGTGGAGGATCCCTGTTGGAAGGGGTTGTAATTGGAATCTTCTTTCAGAGGGGTTTTATAGTGTTTGATCTCCTTTGTTTCATTCTCGTTTTTTTTTTTTTGAAGTTTTTGCGTTTCTTGTTGTGAATTGATGATGCTGTTTGGATGATAAGATGGTTTTTCGATTTGGGGCGGTGGTGATTTGACAAAACAGGGAGAGATTTGGAGAGATTTTTTATTTCTTTGGAGGATTTGAGCAGATGTTCTCTTCTGGGACGGATTCTGTTGGAGAAAATAGCGGTGTTTCGGGATCGGATTTGATTCTGACGCGGTTTGTTTGGCCCTATGGGGGGAGAAGGGTTTTCCTTACTGGCTCCTTCACAAGGTCAGTGTTGAATTTAATCCATTTTTTTTCCTTTTTGGGTGGTTGTTTTTGAAGATTGTTGTTTATGCAGATTGTTAGTGTTAGATATTTTGCATGTACTTCAGTCTTTAGAGCACAATTGTTTGGAATATTTTGGCAGATTAGATGTTTTTGATGCGTGTCATGGAAATCTGAAACTTCATGAGATGTGATTCTGTTGTTTTCTTAGACTGCCTTCATGCCCTAACTGAACATGGGCAACTGGAATTGACAATAATTTGGGGGCAAAAAAAAAGAAAAAAAAAACAAAAACGGAAGGGTGGAGAAACAGTATCTTACCCAATGCCTGCTTTCTGTTTCCATGATGCCAAACTCTGGTAGAGATTACCATCCATTATGTATTTTTTCCCTGCATACTAGGTATATGACTTTTATGGTAAGCTACGAATTTGACTGTCTGGGCATTTAGGCATATTTTTGTAACGCCTTGGAAGAGGAAACGTGCTACCGAACTTGTTTGTGACTTGGTTGTATTCCACTATCTTTAATGTGCATTGAAAACTTGAATTAAGGCATGTTCTCGTAACGCCTCGGAAGAGGAAATGCACTCCAACTCCTCACCCAAATAGGAAATGTGTTTCCTATGCACGTAGGAAAACTATTGAAAAGCACCCGCCACACCAAATGACAGAATAGGGTCAGGCATGGTGTTTTTCTGTTCCTCGACCGCAGAAATGCTGTTACAGAAATTTGACACTTTTAATATAGATTTAAAAATGATTGGAAGCTTCAAACCAGTTCCCCTTTGTTGTACATCTAGATGTGCATGTAAGAAGCAATTGTTTTACATGGCATATGTATAATTTCCTATTTTGTTCAACAACTGTGGAAAAAACAATTGTGATTGGTCTGTTCTTGCTGCTATATCATAAAAATTAAGCAATTAGTAGAGAAACAGTTGTGATAAGATGTTGCATATGTATTGTTTTGCCCTGGAAAATGGAAAGCATAAAAGAGTGTTCTTATTAAACCACTGCAGTGTTTACACTCAATGGGAATATCAAATCTATGCTGAGAAAGTTTTTTGTTAGGTGGTCTGAACCTCGGCATATGTCCCCAGTGGAGGGTTGCCCTACTGTATTCCAGGCCGTTTGCAGTTTAACGCCTGGTCATCATCAGGTGAGTGTTTTCGTACCATCATTGTTATTATCTTTTTGTCTTCTTCCATCCAGGTGAGTGTGTATCTGCTTGAGGTACTATCTATCTTTCTTTCTTTCCTTATATGATGTTAATCAGCACTCTATTTACACAAGGCCCCATAATGTTTCTTCTTTATATGATGTTAATCAAGTGCGGCTGCCTAGATGTACAATTCATGGTGATGACATTACAAATGCAAACATTTAGAGGCATCTTTGTACTATGGCCTCTGCACAACGATTCAGCTAGAAGCTTTGCAACAAATTGCATTTGTGTATCTGTTTCTTAGTACATTTTTAAGACGGGGGACCGGGACGACCCTCATGACATCAGTTTTCTTGGTTGCTCATAAGTGTCCCCTTACATATGGTCCTGTAGAAGACAGCTGCAATTATTGATGTTTCTATTATTTTCTTGGAGTGGATTTCCCTGTGTTTTTCCACTTTCTATTTCTGATGACTGTTTTCATTTCATTGTTTACTTTCGCAAACAGTACAAGTTCAATGTTGATGGGGAATGGCGGCATGATGAACAACAACCTTTTGTAAATGGGAATTATGGGATAGTGAACACACTCTTTCTTGCAAGGGAACCAGATCCAATTCCTGCAGCCTTGAGTCCGGGGACACCCAGCTTCAGATCAAACATGGATGTTGACAATGACGCTTTTCCACGAATTGTAAGTTCATTCTATTAAAATGTGACCTATATATATATCCGTAAGTTTTGATATGACATTTTATACATGGTTACTGGTAGAAAAAGAATCGTCTTTGATGGCTTTGTCCTGTTCATAGCTGACGCCATAGTTACGTAGAACTCCCAGATCCTATTTTGTTGCTTGTTTACAATTGAAGTCTAGGTTGTTCTCTAGGTATTCTGGCATTTGTTTTGGGCTTCTCTGTTAATTGTCAATTTTGTTTGGTATTCCCATTGGCCTTTCAGGCAAGATTGTTGCTTCCTTTGCCTGCAGATCCTCAACTGATAAATTTTATTATTTAATTATTTTGTCAGATGGCTGATTATCAAAATTATATATGATTGTGGATCGAATTGCCATTTCATGAAGTTACATCTTTTAACATTTCTTAAGGGTTGTTCCTGTTCTGTATTATGGACTTTGCCAGTGCTAAACAACTCTATGTTTCCCGTGTGAGCTATGAAACTGTATCAGTGTGCACTTCAAGTGTTCTTCATATTTTCTGCATTTCTATTCCTGTTACGCCGACCAGGTCACAGTGTCAGATGGTATCCTGCAGGACGCAGCACCAAGGATTTCAGAGGCTGATATTCAGATCTCTCGTCATCGGATATCTGTGTTTTTATCTTCACATACTGCTTATGAGTTGCTTCCTGAGTCAGGCAAGGTTTGAACGCGCCACCTTCCTTTTTGCCCAAAGCATTTAGTGATTCATGTTGGTAGGTTCATTTTGTTTGTGACAGTTTACTGTCTGATTTACAATCATTTAAGATTTCAGGTCATCGCCCTGGACGTGAATTTACCTGTGAAGCAAGCATTTCATATCCTTTACGAGCAGGTACTGCCTTCTAATTTTCTGCATACATAATGATCTGTAACAGTTATTTATTATTAACGGCTTTCACTACTGCTTTTGTCATTTTCCTTTGTTTGCTTATGGTGAAAATGGTGATTGTTTTTTTTTTTTTTTGCTAGTGTGTTTCTATGGTCAACTTAGGAGATGATTCACTAGGTTTTAGAGAGACCATCTGGAAAGTGAATTTATAAGTGATTCTTGTTCTCATACATAATAATGTATTCTGATCATTGTGTTAATATCTGGCATCTGAAGTCAAGTAGCTTTTTCCTACAGCAACCAACATCACTTAGATTTTTTTTCAAAAATTTACTTTAGTAAAGGAAGTATTGAAAATTGTTGGTGTTTATTTAAAATATGCTATATTTGGTTTTCTTTTTGTGATATCATTGCAGTTTCTTACTATTCTGGCTTTAATAAAATGGGTGAAAACTTTTGTCAACAAGCCCCTCATCTTTCCATCAACAGTCGCTGACCTGTCTCCCTCCTTTCCATCTCTCATTCTGTCTTGGTTCTTTCCCCCGCCCTCTCTCTCTCTCTCTCTCTCTCTCTCTCTCTCTCTCTCTCTCTCTCTCTCAATCTGTTTCATTTGAAATGGACTGTGCCTTGAAATGCTAAGGCTTGCTGTGGATGTGTGGATGATGGATTTGTTAGAAATCTCCACCTTTGATTAGTGTCATTACATATAGATGGTTGAGAAAGCATTATAGCAACCCAGAATTGCCTGGGTGGCCAGTGTTTTAAAAATCGTCCGAGTCAACTTGGACTCGGTCATGGCCGAGTTGCTTCATAGGGTATTCAGCTGAGTCTTTTCTTTCATCAAAATCCCTTTTTCTTTCCTTCAGTCTTTTATGTGCTTTTGTGAGAGTGATCGGTTGGGAAGTGATGAGCTTTCATCATAGAGAGAGTGTTTGCAATTGCTAGGGTTTGGGTTTTGGGTTTTGCCTCTTTTTTTTTTGTTGGGTTTGGTCTTCTTTTTTTTAGTCCCTAGAGTAGTTTTGCACTTTGGATTCATTACCATCTATTGCTTGATCCTCATAAATAAAACGACATCAAAAAAACTCAAACGGAAAAATAAAATGAAGGAGGAATCAAAGCAAAGAGAAGGACTTGTCTGAGACATAGGTTCTGCGAGGGGGTGTGGAGTGGAGCAGCAGCTGGTTGAGAAGAAGGGCAAGGGAAAGGAAGTGTCTCGGGGTTGCTGCTACTGACTTGTTCTATGGCCACTCTTTCTGCTGCCATTTCTCTTCTTTATGACCTAAATTGGAGTGACTGCCTTGTCCTATTGCCACCACTCCTGCTGTCATTTTTCTCTTCTTTATGACCTAAATTGGAGTGACTGCCTTGTCCTATGGCCACCACTCCTGCTGTCATTTCTCTTCTTTATTACCTAAACTAGTATTGAAACACGTGGATGTAAGCATGTAATGGCTACACTAAAAAGCTTCACTAAACAGCTAGAGGAGTTCCGACTCAACATAGTTGCACCCGACTCGGCTGAGTCAGGTTGAGTCGACTTTACTTGATGGGGAGTGACTTTTAAAACCCTGCCTGTCGCTATGATTTCCATTGACGTCATCATTTTCGAAGCATACCCTATCCTGTAGGTGGTCCATCTTATAAATGCTCATGGTCATTGGACCAACATAGATCCTTTGTGGGCACCACAATTATCTTAATTTTCTGGCTGTGCGAAATTTATTAAAGAAAGGGGGAAAAAAAGAAATAACCCATATTCAAAGAGATTTCCATGATAAATAAATCCATTATTCATGAACAAATTTTCGTTGCCCACACTACACTAGGAGATTGAATGGTGCCATTCTATTATTAGGGATGGATACAAACAGTGAATTGCAAAAAACTTAATTGTGAGTTTACCAACCAAAAGGACCATACAACAATATTGAGTTTATGCTAACTCCGATATATTTCAAACTATTATAGAACATGTGATGTAGGGATGGAAACGAATATCCAATTCTCCGATTATCCAGAGGTTCCTACTCATAAAAACCGATTTTGGAACCCTATTTTAGGTTCTGATTCATAAATGAGCCCAGATCTGGAACCCAATTTAGGTTCCGGTTGCTAAATGGGTTCAGTTCTGGTACCCAATTTAGGTTCTGGTTGCTAAATGGGGTCCCGTTCCGGATCCATATAGGTTTCAAATACCTGGAACCCGGCTCGGCTAATGTCAAAAACTTTATGTAACAACCTAGATATTAGTTCTGAAGATATTGAGATTTATTAGTTGTGGAAGGTAGACTTGATGCATTGTTATAGAGTTGTATGATAGCCCTTTTTGGGTCGAATGATATCCCTTTTAAGCAAAAATAAAAGAAAAAATAAGTCGAAACCGGTCCTCTTATCGAAACCAGGAAAACAAGTTCAGAGTTGAAACTGACACATTTGCATCCCTAATGGGATGGCGATTTTATTAATAATGAAATATAATTATGTTTTCTTATTTCATTGGTCTTTATTCTTCTTATTTTCTACTATATTTCTGCAATTCTGCATGTTATTTGAATAAGGGAATTTTTTTTTTCTGTCATTATTTTCCTTTATTCTAGATGGCAAGGTAGTGAACGAAGAAAATTGTAGGCGCCACAAAGTGGAATCATACCGACGTAAAATTCTTGCACTCTTTGCATATCATGGTGTACGATGTAAATTAATGACTAATAATTAATTATATTTCTTGTAAAGTTTATATACGACATGCATAATTTTGAATATTTTATGAGACTGAAAATACAAATCTTCTTTTAAATTTTTTAATATATAACATGGAAGTATCTACCATTCAAAAAAAAAGGAAGTATCAATATCTTACAACAGATTTAAACAAGGATATAAATATATGTAGCGGCCGATATATCGGCCGTCGCACCCGTGGCGGCCGATACGTAGTGGGGGGGTTTATAAAAACCCCCCATGACGAATTTTGGCCCACTTTTTTCATCTCTCTTCCTCTCTTTTCTCCATTTTCACTGCTGTGAACTCTCTTTGACTGCCCCCTAGTGGTCCCAACTCCATTTTCTCAGGGTTTAGGGTTTAGGATTTGTCAGGAGGCTTAGGATTCAATGTAATTTCTTAAGAAGGGACATAGGTTCTGAATGAAGAACTTCATAAGGATACCCCCGGATCCCCTTCGTGAAGCGCATGTTTTAATCATGAAGACAAAAGGATCCTACTTGACCATGATAGCTAGGACTCTTTTACTAGTTGTCTTTCCTTTTTTGTGCTTGGATGTCTATTATTATCATAACTTGTTAGATATGATATTAAACCTGTTTAATTATGTTTGGAATGGTATAGTAGTAAAGATATAGTTACCTATTACTACTAGATTTCAAACTGGTCTTAATTAAATTTTTTATAAAGAACCCTCGTTGTGGTGGTGACTAAGTTATTCCTATTTCCTTCACTAACTCTACTGTGTCATTTCTAAATTGGTGTTGAATGTTGATTGTTGATCACTTCATAGTTCATTCACTTGATTGAATTTGAACCTTGAATGTTGAAGTATTGATATTTGATTGTTCAATGTTCACTAATGAGTAATGAGTAATGACCTAACTCTTAAGTCTTATGCCTTTATTTCATGTTCTTTTTTTTTTTTTTTTACTTTCTAAGTTAGTATGACTAATAAACATGAATACATGTGAAAAAACTAATCATTACTATTATTTTCCATTTATACAGCGATACAGGATTTCATATATTGAGAGCACCACTACGCCCCCTTTTCTTACTTACTTTTGCAAAAGAACCACATATTCTTTCATTTTACAATTTTCTAGATTTTCTGGAATTTTTTCAGATTTTTTGGGCGATTTTTTCAAATTGCACCGCTACGCCGCTATGTATCCCCGCTACACTACGTATCGCCCACTTTGTAGCGGTTTGGCGGCGGGCCACTACAACTATTTTCATCCTTGCTCAAGAACGTTTCCAAATATGATTTTGTTAATTTGTTTCTTGGAAACAATTGAAATAGAATCATTCTCAGCACAGTCCATTTTTAGAATAGAAATGTTTTCAGCAAAGTGATGCCAAACGGGCCCTAAATTTGTAAATGACCATGTGCCACCTTCACTAGACTTGGTCGAGTTTCCCTTCAGTATCATAACCATAACAAAACAACTAACCATAATTTTCCTGATTCCATGTGCTAAGATGTTTCTTGAAGCACTCTTATGTTTTCTTTCTCTTGATGGAGAAGGCTGTAGCCTGTTAGATGGCTATGATATCAATATGTTTTTTTACTTAAACATGTTGGTTTTTGCTCGTTTGTGTAGTTTTGAATACTTATTTGATTGGTATTTAGTGGCGTAGACACATTTTCTGAAAGAAGCTGTTTTTCAGGGAATTCCTGTGGCACCTCTTTGGGACTTCTACAAGGGACAATTTGTTGGAGTCCTTAGTGCATTGGACTTCATATTAATTTTGAGGGAGGTATGCTTAGAAATGTTGTCCTGTCTGAAATCTAAATTTGCATTCATTTTTTTTTCGATTGTTAAATTTTCGTTCATTTTGTAAGCAAATGTTTACTAGCTTACATTTTTGGAGCTGTTAAGCATACAGACTATATGCACCCAGTTGGACAAGTCATTAATTCTCTACTTTAGAACTTTTATTTGTAGAAATGATTGAGTTTGTTTACATAGTATGATCTTTAGTAACCCTTTTCAATTGCAGCTTGGGAATCATGGGTCAAATCTGACAGAGGAAGAGCTCGAGACACACACAATATCAGCTTGGAAAGAGGGAAAAGTACAACTTAATCGACAGCTAGAAGGGCAAGCTAGAACATTCCAAAGGCGTTTGGTACATGTAGGTGTTTTCTCTGGTTTACAGTTATAGCATTTGTTAATGATGCTGTTCCAATATGAGATATAGACGACCCTCAAAGGGATCGAAGTTCATTATTCCATTTTCATCTCTCATACTGACAGCATTTAGCAACTGCTACTCAGCTGTGGCTTGTATGTTGTGACTTAAACACTGGCTTGCTTTTTATTTACCTTGAATCCTTGATAGCCATTGGTGGATAGATTTTGAGAAGGCATTACAACTTGACTTCATCAATAGCTTGCTGTCTTATTAAATTTGTTTATGTTGGGGAAACTTGGGAGTTGTGTCAGATTTTCTTAAAATTTCATTTTAGGTTTGGATGGCATGCTTTTCTATCATTCTATGAAAATCTAATTTTTATTATATAGATGTCTCATGATAATGTGCATTGGTTTCTCCATATTGGTTATAATATTTAGGGCTTGTTGTTTTGCACTCATTCATGTATGTAAATATTACTTGTGTATCATTTACTCATACTCACGGTTGTTTGAAGTTTTTTTTTTTTTGGCTACATTGGAAACTTGAACTCACACATTCGTGTCCCTTACCAGCTGAGCTTCAGCTTGAGGACTTTTTTTTTTATATATGTAACAGTAAAATTTATTAATAAGAGGGAAAACCCAAAAGAATAAAGTACAGGAGGAAACTCATAACAAACTATACATCAAAGGATAAAGAAGGACGAAGCACTCCTTCCTTAGCGAGGATATCAGCCGAACTACTGGCCTTACGTAACACATAATAAAGGACAGCAACCAAGTGACTCAAGATATCTTGCACTTCCTCCAGCACATCAGCCTACCACCAAGGATAAGAACAATTGCCTAAGCTCCACTGAATGGCAGAAAATGAATCTCCTTCAATGATAATTTTAGAAACTTCCATCTTACGCAGCTAACGGCAACCAACCAAAAGAGCATTCATTAGCATCTAGAGAATCTATTGGCTCAGAAAAATTCCTTACAGTAATGCCATTCCAGTCTCTAATGACACCTCCAATACCACCTCTTCCAATGGCTTGAACATAACTTCCATCAAAGTTTAACTTGAGGGCTGTTTGAAGCTTATTTACCTATCACATGCATAAATGAGATGTGAAAATGTTGTGGTTAGGCCATTTTCAACCCAAAATTCACACCTGAAATGGTGTGAAACCATTCCACACCTCCCACCTCAAAAGGTGGCAGGACAGTTCCCCCTTCATTTTTATTTTTTTTTTGCCTGCAATGGGTCACTGAATCAAATTTGTAATCTGAAGCGTTCTACTTTTTTATTGCACTGATAGACCCCAAGTGGTTTAGTTTTATATCTTAAATAGTATATTTTGAGAAATTCGGAAAGTGAAAAAAATGATGTAGATCTTATTTTCTGCACTTTTGTGGCCCCTAATCACGATCAAAACCGCTCAATGTGCTCAAATAAATGGTAAAAGTCCTCAAGACAAAGTTTTCTGTCTTAGATCCGTAAAAACATCAAGAAGCATGCGAAAAACACAAACATCTACATCCCACTTTCTAATTATTCGCAGTTTTATGGGCCTTGAATTCATTATCCAAACTGTTCAATATTATCAGAGATGCAATAAACCCCAATGCATGAAGTTTCATATCTTAGATCCTGATTGATTTTAAGAAATATGCAGAAAATACAAAACAACTGAATCCCACTTTCTAAGGGCCCCCAATTCATGATCCGAACCTTTCACTATGTTTGAGATCCACTATTTCTTCTGCAGAAAAGTATTGGGGTCTTGGAGCCCACTAAATTGTATAAAAACTGATACAGATATTTTCTTGCTCCTTTTTCCGCCCCATTTCATTTACTCATGTGAAATTGGTGCTTCCAAATGAACACGGTAATATGTTTGACATATCTAAAATTGATATGTGTGAAACTCACATATACATGTGTAAATCCCATGCGTAAAAGACAAACAACCCCTTAAGGCTCTTGTGCACTCATTTCCATAGACTCCGTCTATGAGAGATGGGAGGGAGAGGATATTTCGTATTTACCACTTTATCCTTAGATTGCTTGCATTAGACAAATGTTTTATCTACCATTTTAAGGCAAATTTGCCTAGTTGGTATTGGACTCCTATGAACTCATAGTGAATGAGGGTTTTTGAGGAATATTAAAAAATGTGTGGAGTGAGAAGTCCAAGGTGGAGATGTTGATGGTACTATCACTTTCCTAGGATTTCATTTAGTAGGGTGATGATTGGATTAAAAGATTGGGTGGGTGTTTTTTTGTTTTATTCTGTTGTTGTGGGAGAAAAGGGTAGGAAGAGGGGGAGAAGGGGGCGGGGGAAGGGGACGGGTGGGGGTTGTTGTTGGTGGTGTGTGTTGGGGTGTATTAAGGCATTAGAGGAGTATTAAAGAGGTGAGGAGTGAGAGGTCTAAGGCGAAGATGTAGATGGTACCAGCACTTTCCTAGGGTTCATTTATTAGAGTGATGGGTGGGCAATTATTTCTTGTCAAACGGGAGGCCATTTGATGGCTTCTTGTGGATCTTCACCTTTAACGCATCACTTTGAGCCCCTTTGATGGAAAGGGATGGGTTAAAAATCCTGAATTCAAACCGATAAAAAAAAATAAAAATTTCCTGAATTCAATAAGGATTAAATAAATGGACCCTAAATGAGATCAGGATGTTCTGAAACTGATGACTTTGCAGAACTGTTATGAGATTTGTTGATGTTGGTGTTGGTCTTTTTTTTCTTTTTTTTTTCTGTCGGAGATTTGGGTAATATTGAGAAGATAGGATCATCAAATGATTTTTTTTTGGAGGCTATTGTGTTTCAGCCTCACAAGATTTAAATGCATGTTATCAAAGGCTTTTCTGAAAAATGCCAACTATTGAAATTTGCATTCAGTATCAGTAACATCTTACAAGTAGTTCCTTCTATCATATTTTGAGACATATGGCTGGCATGTTTTACTTTTTTTTTCTTTTCTTTTTTGAAAAAAAAAAAGAGGTGATGAGCTTACACATTGTAAAGGTATATAATCTATAAGCAAAATATGCACTGAAGAAACAACTACAGTACAACTGCGAAACACAAATCCCACTCAGACACTGCAAATGACAATGATATTTACTTCTTAAAGCAATGAGCTTCCACAGACATTCAATACCAGTGAAAAAAAGAAGAAGATGTTCCTGTTTTCTTTTTCTTTTTTTTTTTTTTTTAATGGTAATTTCATTAAAAGAGAACAAATAGTACAAGAGAATTATACCGACTACCTACACAAGAAAGAAAAGGAACCAACCAAAAACAACGAAACCAGAACAAAAACACCAACTCCAAAGACCACAATGAGGAGAACAACAGTCTCTATCAAAGGCAAGCCACTTCTCTCCAATTTCTAACAATTTGGTCTATTGAATACCCTTTGAAAGAGCTATTAGACAACACCCAAGTGGCAATGGTGAATTTGATTCTTTCCTTCAAAATGCTACCATCCAAAGCAACCCCCTCAAAACATCTTGAATTTCTTTCCTTCCAAATGATCCAAATTACCATGAGGAAAGACAACCTCCACATTTCCTTTCCTCTTGACGACCCTATTGGGCTTTTCCACAATAGGAAATGATCCAAAATGCAATTCCGGAACACTCAGTTACACCCGAACCAATCAGCCACTGAAGACCATAACATGCTAGCAATTCTATAGTTAAGCAAAAGATGATCGACTGACTCCTCAACACGCAGACACATAGGGGTGTTCAGCATTATCTTATCCATGCTGTTCATGGGCCGGGTTGTGCAATATCTGGGTCCGGCCTGATTTTTAAACCATTGGCCCAAGCCTGGCCCTAGTCTCACTCAGGCCCCATAAGTGCTTGGCCCGAGCCTGGCCCACCTTAAAAGGGTTAAGCCCGAGCCTGGATAGACAATGGCTTTTATAAAATAGAAGGCATTTTCTAACTGTCCTAAGCTGTAGTTCAGCTGGTCGAACTCAACTACTTTCCTTCTCTGGCTAACATGATTGTTGACATACCAGCCAAGATCCGCCTTTTCTACCGTCTTTTATTGTATATGATATATTAGATTTCTTTTTCTTATCTTTTACTATAACCGTTCGACATGACACGGACTGGATCAGTGTAGTATCTTTAGTGTATTATGAATATGCGGTTGATGGTTTAATGTTTTTGAAATGATGTCCTGAAAGAACTGTATTTGTTTTAATCAGGCTGGTCCATATGATTCTTTGCAAGATGTAGCTTTGAAGATTTTGCAAAACGAGGTCTCCACAGTTCCAATCATTTATTCTTCTTCACATGATGGGTCATTTCCTCAGCTTCTACATCTTGCATCTCTTTCAGGAATACTCAAATGTAAGCATTATCTTATGCATGCTGATTTACCCTGATGATCTATTCTTGGATATGGCTAAGATGATGGAGATGATCTATCACTAATTATTGAAACATATGTTACATTTACAGGTATTTGGAGGCATTTTAGACATTCTTCAAGCTCCTTGCCTATTTTGCAGCAACCTGTCTGTGCAATTCCTTTGGGCACGTGGGTTCCAAAAATTGGAGAATCTAATGGACGGCCATTAGCAATGCTAAGACCCAATGCTTCTCTTACTTCAGCCCTATCTTTGTTAGTCCAAGGTAAGCCTTTTTATGTTGTACTGTCCAAATGCGCCGTATATTATGACATAAATAGAGTACATTGAATGCTAATTTTAGAACCTTCTTGAAAAACTATGAAGAATTATCATGACTGGCGCGGTGGTGCCCATCAAATGCTTAGAAATTTCATGAAAACTTATGTATGATTTTCCCACAAAAAGCTTTGCTGAAACATTGTCATTTTAGTGCAAAACATTCTTAAAATGAATAATAAAAGGAAAAAAAATGAAATTTAAAATTGGAAATAAGATAACAGTTACACTCAAGTTACCCTTTACTATTTCATGTGTGTGTAAGTATCTTTTGTCATTTTATTTTATATCATTTAATTATTTACTAGTTGGTCTATGCTGAGATGCGTTCTTCATAGCTCAATAAATTGTGGTATAATGTAATGGCTAAATTTATTATTTTTCTCTGGATGCTTGGCATCTAGGAAGAGTTTGTCTGGGTGCTGGATGGTTCTTGGTATATTGCTAGTTTTTGTTTAGGTTGGGTTTTTGTTTTCTTTTAGAGGATCATTGGCTTCCACGGGTTAGTTTACTCCTTGTAATTCTTTCTGTTGCAATAAAGTTTTCTAATTTTTCACTTTTAAAAAAAAAGAAAAAGAAAAAGAAAAAAAAGCAGCATTGATAGAGTAGAGATTTTTGTTGCAATGAAGTATCCTTTGAGAACTACAGATTTTTCAGTTATGCAAAGTAGCATATTGATAATTTGATATAGTAGTTATTCATGTTTAGCAACATTTAGATGATTTGGACCTTTCAAATGAAAGGATGCTGTAAGTATTTTTACATATAAGCTAAAATTTTAGATGCTTATGTTCTTGCATTGATTGTCTTTGCAGCTCAAGTTAGTTCAATACCAATAGTTGATGACAACGACTCATTACTTGATATTTATTCTAGAAGGTAAATGTCTCTTGCTGACTAATTCCACTTTGCATTTCCACAGGGGATACATGGGGTTTCTTAAAGAATTAAGCACTGAAAATCTGATACTAGATGATTTTTGGGGGTAATCCATGAAATTGAAAAGTTGGGAGGCAGAGGGATGATAAGGACAATAGAATCAGAATTGAAGTTTTAAAACATGGCCAGCCTCATGCTTTATGGTTATGATTTTCATTTTTTAATTGCTGGCTAGTAAAAATGATCACTGTACAATGATTTGAATAAGTTCTGGGAGAAAGTTTTTAAATTGTTTTTCATTGAAAATCACTTTGTATGTGTGATTTTGGATGCAATGACTTTGTTAACATGATTTAACTTTTTGCAAGGCTTGCAGCATGATTTACAAGTAGAAATTTACATGAGAAAAATGGGCTCAACTGAATGTGTTTAGGACTTACTAGTGTGTGCTCTTTATTCTTTTTCATTGAAACAACTTTGCATGTAGGGTGATTTCTGATGCAAAAGGACTGTGTAATTGTGATTTTAAGCATAAGATGTAGAATTTTACATGGGAACAAATGTGCTCTACAAAAATGGGCGTGTTTATGCTCTTATTGTGCGTGTGGCTAGATCCGGCATCCTTGTCATTTGTTTGTCTTGTTTCTGAACTGGTGACTTTTTTGAACAGTGATATCACAGCTTTGGCGAAGGACAGAGCTTATGCTCAGATTCACCTTGATGAAATGAGCATCCATCAGGTAAACTACTATGACTTCTATAATGCAAACCTATCATTTTTATTACTTTACCCTCCTATTTGATGAATTGCTTAATACCCATGGTAGCCAAGGTTGGTTATGTCCTGAAAATCAGAAGATGTTGGGGAATGTGATGTCTATTTCTTTTCCCTGATTTTTGGAGAGTTCTATATTGACACACCGGCTCTTCTCTCTCTCTCTCTATATATATATATATATAGAGAGAGAGAGAGAGCAAGGCTCCCCTAAGCTCAAGCTTAGGGAGAAAATTTCGTAAGCTCGTGCTTGTGGGGCCAACCTTTGGTCCATCCAAATGGACCAAACACATGACCCCCTTAAATTGCACATGTCCACCAACTTTCAGTAAGATCCGAATTTACTGGACCGTTGGATTGACTATATATTAATCCGGATGGATTGTTGACCATTAAACTCTTGGGCCCATATGGAGATGATAGAAATTATGGTTAGGGCTGATTTTTTGCAGGGAGGAAGATCCTAGGGAGTCCTTGAAATCCCCTCCATCCCCATCCCCATGTGGGTCTCCAAGTGGGTCCCACCACACACTTGAGCTTACCTTATCCTTAGCTTGAGCTTAGGGAAGCCTTGCTCATATATATATGGAAATGCTCCTATGAGAGTACCGGTGTGTGTGTGTGTGTGTGTGTGTGTGGCTATGGGGAGGCTGGGACCTGAGGGGATGGATCTGCCTGGGTCCCTCGTCTCTGAAAAATTTTAGTGCCCCTATCATCTGGGGCCCACATGCTTAGTCCATTCATATGTACTGATTTAATGGTGTACAGTTTATTCGGATGGGTGTAAACTTGGTGGGGCCTTTGTGTGTGTGTGTATATGGGAAATATTCATGTGCATCCATCCCTCACCGTGTTATGATGAGGGACAACATAGTAGAGTTGACTTTATAACACATCCGAACCATCAACACACATGGAACCCCCTTAAGTACACTAGACCCATTGAATTTTCACCTATCCAAATGGATTGGACCGTTGGATCGAGGGTCAAATTTTTTCCTTTAATATAAAGTCATTAAATTTGTGGGCCACGGATGAAGGGGTTAGAAGCATGGGATTGACAAAAAATTTGATATATGGTCTCATCCAAGGCGTCTCTTCCCATCCCCCACAAGTCCATGATTAGTGGGAGGTGGGCCCCATTAAGTTTGTCCCTCACCATATGGTGAGGGAAGGATGCACAGGAACATCCTCCATATATATATTTTGATTGGGGGGATGGACCCCCAGGTGGGCCCCACCCCCAGCGCACTATACACATTACACACATGAACTGCTAGGATATATTATCCTGAAGACACTGTGGGAGTTATTTACTTTTTAATATCTTATTTGATTTGTCTTTTACTTGAATCTTTATTAAATTTGCTTGGATCCTGGATGCTATTATTGTGTTTCCCTCAATCTTTAAGTTGCATCTATTTCATTTAGAGATGACTTTTTCAGGGAATTTGGCCTTTGCTTAGAACCTATAGATATCTTTATTGGATCTCTCCAAAGAGAGAAATCGATATTGTTTTAATAGAATATGTTACATTAAAACCAAAGAATCGTGGACTGAAATGTGCCTTCTGTTTCTTTCTACAAAATATAGGCACTACAACTTGGACAAGATGCAACATCTCCTTGTGGCTTTCTCAATGGTCAGAGATGCCAAATGTGTCTTCGTTCCGATCCCCTACAGAAAGTGATCGAGAGGTTGGCAAATACAGGTAAACCTGTCATTTAGAATTTTGGGTCTTTTGAAAAATTATAGGTCCTGGTGCAATGAATAGGGAAGGTATAGTAATACTATGAATGACCCAGTATCGAATACTGGTAATAATATCAGCAAAAGAACGTTCTCCCGTGCTTCCAGACATGCTGAGCTCCACATATTCTTGTACAGTCAAACAGAGGATCGATTCCGTGAAAGATGGGATCAGTAAATGGAAAACTACTGATATTTCATCCTTGTGAGATCGTCAATAGTGTACCGAAGGTGTATTTAGAGTATACCGAATCAGTATAGCTATCCTTCCTCTGACACAGCAATGCATTTTCAATCAGTATCGAAAAGAAATGGAATTCCTTTCTTCCTTTCTTGTTCCTTGTCTATGCAAAACCGCGTGTCATTCAATAGAAATCTTGTGTAAATACCGTCTTTGTCATATGTTATTTGGAACCTTGCAATGCATATGGGACCTGTGCCCCTACACACACGGATTTATTTGCAAATGCCTTTCTGGATATTTATTCAATATGCGGCCTGGTAAATCTTTTTTTGTTGATTTGCAATTTTAGAAAAATGAGGCATATAATTCCCGTTGTTTTGTAATCAACCAACCAACGTTTGGCCTCCATGTAGTTATAGTGCTAATGCAGTTACTACCAAGAAGGTGCTGAAGATTGGATGACTGGGATCTTCCAGTTTAGATGGTTTTTGGCCATCCTCCATCCACAGTCGATCCAACCATATTGCCTTAACATGCATATATATATATATATATATATATGCATTATGTCTTCATTGATAATACGATGCAGCAGATCCCTTACTTTTAGCCCATAACCTAAAATTGTTCACACATGTAAATGGTTTCAGGGGTACGACGCCTTGTCATTGTGGAAGCTGGCAGCAAGCGTGTTGAAGGCATCATATCATTAAGTGATGTATTTAGGTTCTTACTCGGTGTTGGATAGTCCAAATCGCTGGCAGATTTCTTGATGGGGTCGCACACAAGATCAGTACCTTTTGGCACTCAAATTGACTGCTACTGCCCGTGTATGTGTCAGCTTTTTATGGTTGATGGATCCTTTTCTTTATCATTGATTGGATGGGCCTCTATGTTTTAGAGCCTTGTCTTTTAGTTTTAGGATGAAGGGCTACAGGAGGAGGTCTGTAAATGAGAGGATATGTAATTTGTTTTTTCCCTTTTTACTCCCCTAAGTTATTATTTTTCACTCTTTGTGCTTCTAATATTTTGGAGAGAATAAACATGGATCTCTCCATAATTCTCTGAAAGGAAATTAACAAGGAAATGTTAAAATTCATGTGAAACTGGTTGCTTCAATACCAAAATCTTAATTGTTTCTAAAACTGACTACTAGGTATGGTATGAATCTTATCTGCTCCCCTTGTGTTCCATAGTTTGGTGGCGTAGTTGATTTCTCAATTGAAACCCTTTGAATCTTGCTTATTCCGCTTTTGATCACATCATTCCCTATAAATCCTCCGGTTCGGTTTCTTTTGATCACATCATTCACATCAAAAACGACTCTATATAGTTTTTACTGGCAACTTTTTAATAATAATAAAAAAAAAGTTTAAAAATGACAAAATAACCCACCCATGTGCTTTACATATTTGGATGAGATTTAAAAAAAAAAAACCATTTTAAGCCTTTTGTAAGGTTATTTTTGTCATTTTTAAAGAAAAGTCGACGATGGAGTAGAAAAACTTTCTAAAAAAACTTGATTGAAAAGAACTTTTATACTATTTTTAAATATCCAATTTATCATGTATTTTTTTTTAAATATCTACTTTTTTCGATTTTTCTCAGCAACTATTTTTTTTTGACACGTCATAAATTGGAGTTTATTAAGGTCTTAGGCAAAACTATGAATGAGATTTCTTTATTAAAAATAATTGAATAAAAATATATTAACAAAATAAGATAACATGTATAGGGATCAATTTGTTGGAAGGCTGATTTTCCCTCACCCATGATGTGTCTACTAATCAGCTGTGTTGTTGGGATGCAATTTCTCGCCAATAAATGAGAATAAAATAAACATATTGATTTCATTTCAAACGCGTGAGATACGTACCCTGCCCCTCAAAAGAGAGAAGCAAAAATTTGGGTTTTTTATTTGGCAAAATTAGCGAAAGGTCCCTATAAGTGAATGTATCAAGCCTCCAGTCCAAGGAAAAACTTATTAAGGCCTCTAGTCCACTCAGCTAGACTCTTTACAGCCATAGGTCCCTATATCCACATGATCACATTTTTCATGACTAATTTGCCCTTCCAACTGTTTTAGGCATAAAATTTTGAAATTTAAAATTTTAAATCTTGTATTCTCCCTCCTTCTTAACTTCCACAGCAGCTCTGCTTATCCAATCCAAATACATAGCAAACCCAAGCCCTCTGCGAGCTCCGCCTCCTCTCCAAGCACGATCCGGACTCCCGCACCTACATCTCCGAGGTCGGCGCCATCCACCTTCTCCTCCACCTCCTTTATAAAGTAATTCAAGCCGACTGGGCTCGGATGCAGTGGGTGATGGTGGGAAACTTTGGATGATCAGATGCTAATGGATTCTTGAATATTGATTTGGTTGAAATGCACTGTAGACAAATTCAACGAACTATCATTAGTTTTTGTTTCTTTCTGTGTTTTGATTCTACCTTCAGTTGTCATTTGTCAACATTTCTTTTGGGGATCAATAAATATCAACAAATATCCCTCTTGTGAAGAATGGAATAGTTGCTTTGTATAAAAAATGGGATTTTTAAGAAGACGTCTTTGATTGTGTAGTCTTACAAATTAGTGCACCATATTTTTTAACTTTTCAGAACCATTCTTCTATGCTCTGTCCTTGATAAACGTTAGTTTCAGATGATGTTCCAATATTCTTTTGTTATTTTTCTGTTCAGTTTCTTATTGTACCTTACTTTGAGAAAATCTTTACCTCTGCCTCTTTTCTTTGATGAAGAATTAAACGCTTCTTGATGCTTCAAGACTTGTATTAAAACGATTCCAGTGCAATGATGCGGTGACTTGTGCAATTGCGCTGGATCTAGCCATCGCGGCGGGGTAGGCGGTGACCGGCTCGTCGGATTTATGGGTGGTGAAGGCCGGCGGCTACGGTGGCTGCGGCGGTGCAACCTTATCGCCGATCTTGTAGGAGATGTTGAGGATGCCTTTGGGTTTCCCGGAGGGCTTTATGACCTGGTAGCTGACGAACTTGGTGGCGGTGGTGGGGTCAGAAGGGGAGACCTTGAGGAGCTCCTTGATGGGGATGTGGACCCGAATGGGGACAACAATGACCTGGGTCTTGCCATCTGGTCTTAGCCATGGACAAGTTCCGCTCTTGCGGACCTCGGTTAGGATGATGGTCTTTATTATTTTTTTTTTTTTACTGTTCTGTAGTGGAGATGGAAGATGAGAATTGGGTGCTGTAGACAGAGGTGGTGACAAGAAGGGATTGAGATGGATAAACGGATGAGAGGGGAATTCCGTTGAGGACCGACGTCTCCCCGGTGATTGCTCTTTGGCTCTGTTTATCTATTTTATCAAATTTATCTGAGTTTTGTTCAATTTTATCCGAGTTTTTTGTCAAATTTATATAAGTTTTGTTCAAATTTATCTGTTTTTTGTCATATTTGTCTGAGTGTTGTTCAAATTTATCTGTTTTCTGTCATATTTCTTTTTGTTTTTGTCAAATTTATATAAGTTTTGTTCAAATTTATCTGTTTTTTGTCATATTTGTCTGAGTGTTGTTCAAATTTATCTGTTTTCTGTCATATTTCTTTGTGTTTTTGGTAAATTTATCTAAGTTTTTTCAAAATTTATCTGTTTTTTGTCATATTTGTCTGAGTGTTGTTCAAATTTATCTGTTTTCTGTCATATTTCTTTGTGTTTTTGGTAAATTTATCTAAGTTTTTTCAAAATTTATCTGAGTTTTCTGTAAATTTATCTAAGTTTTGTTCAAATTTTTCGGAGTTTTTGTCAAATTTATCTGAGTGTTGTTCAAATTTATCTATTTTCTGTAATATTTCTTTGTATTTTTGGTAAATTTATCTGAGTTTTTTTCTGAGTTTTTTAGCAAACTTATTTACGTTTTTTGAAATCTATATGCGTTTTTTAAATTTATTTACGTCTTTTGAAATTTATTGCGTTTTTTCAAATTTATTGTGTTTTTTCAAATTTATTGCGTTTTTCCAAATTTATTGCATTTTTAAAATTTATTGCATTTTTTGAAATTATTGTGTTTTTTCAAATTTATTGTGTTTTTTCAAATTTATTACATTTTTTAAAATTATTGCATTATTTAAAATTTATTTTCATTATTTAAAATTTATTTGCATTTTTTGGGATTTTCTTTGGATCTTTTGAGATTTATTTGAGTATTTTGAAATTTATTTATATTTTTTTAAAATTTATTTTGATATTTTAAAACTTATTTGTATTTTTTAAAATTTATTTGCGTTATTTGATTATATATTGCTTTTTTTAAAACTTATTGTATTTTTCGAAATTATTTCATTTTTTAAAATTTATTTTCGTAATTTTGAAATTTATTTGTGTGTTTTTAGAATTTATTTGAAAATCTGGGGATTCCATTAATCGTGGACAATTAAATGTTAGTTGGCCATTATTAATGGGATATCCCACCAATCATGGTATCCCACCAATCATGGGATTGGTTATGATTTGAAGAAAGGGTAAATTAGACATTTTAGGTGTGAATAAGTGTGAGAGGGACCTTTGGCTCTATGACTTTTTTTTGTGGATCTAAAGCCATAAAGTGTAATGTTGAGGGACCTGTCGCCGAATGCCCCTTTTTGTTTATTGCACAGTTTGGATTGGGTGATAGGCAGGGGTGGACCCACAAAATTGAACTTGGAGATCTATGTAAAAGAAATATTGAGGGAATGGGCGAGTGTAGAATTTTTATTATTAATTTCTAGAATTTCAAATTACATTCATAATTAGAGGAGGTAGAGGATCAGTTCCACAACAAATCTACAGTTCTCTGCATCTCCACATGGGTCAGTGGTCCAGACCATTAATGGCTCTGTAGGAGCCTATCTTGTTTAGTTGTTGCCAACACAAAGTGCAAGGTTCTAATGTTCTAAAAGTATCAGAATTATAGCTTTTCAAGTCACACTTGAACTTTCTCATGGCCTTTACATTTTCATAATCCTAGGAAGAAAGATAGTGGGCATTCACTAACAATGTTTAAGGTTTGGAAAATACTCTGCTGCTAACCTTAAACTCTGCACTACCTCATGGTGTCTCATTCGAGGTGCACAAGGTGAATAGATCAATCTGTACCATCCAAATTATAGACCTTATTGTGGATGGAGTATGTCAAAAAACTCATGATGATCAGACAATCATCACTGTTAAAATGGTCACTATAACAGAGATGATCAAGAAGCAATGGTCACATTCCAATTACATTAAGTAAAGCCACATGGTTGGGATTGTTGAGTTGTTTTTAATCAATATTCCTATCCAGAAAAGGGCTCATAACTAGGCCTTTGTGGATTGGAATTCTTGTATGCCAGATGTGCAGAGGTAAGTCATCAGTCCATACATCTCTCTCTCTCTCTCTCTCTCTCTCTCTCTCTCAAGTCAAGTAGGTCAAAGAACATGATAACTTCCCTAAATTCCGGGGGACTTTAGCTCTGGACAAAAGCAAATGTTTTGGGGATTGAGCCAATTCCTCTGACCTAAACAACTCCTAGTTAGGAAACTTGGAAAGGGAGCAGTGAGGACAAGCACCAGCTTCTCCAGCGTTTTAGTGCACCCTCTCATCTACTATAATAATGCCCACAGAGCCCCCACATACCTCACCTTTCTTATATCTTTTGAGAGGGGCTTGACTCGCCCATGTTTGTTGTCACCATCAAACTTTATACTATACACCAAGTACACTTCAGCAATTGCAGAAAAAGTGCTTTTGGGAGTTTTAACTTCTACCATTGGGCCTTCTTTTGAATCCTTTCAATCCCTGAAACATGGCCCCCATGGAACCAATGTGAACCCAAAAGAACTGCACATCCCTGAGTGGCCATGACCCACCTAACCATTGGTTGGACTGTGGGTCAATCCTCACTCTGGTCCATCAGTCTGGATTAGCAAAAAATGGGCCACATGTTCAAACCCAAGGCCTGAGAATACAATGAACATTATTTGGTCAAGGATGATAGTGATAGAAGCACCCCTTCTTTCTCACACTGCAAGGGCATTGGTAATTTATGCCTCTTTTCATCAATGACTCTCAAGGGACACAGGACGACAACAGTACTTAAATATCTAGATAAGTCTAAAAAAAGTTTTTCTTTTAAGTGCATGCTTTCATGTGGGAATTGGCCTATACCAATGGAGAAGAGAGGAGTGGTTGAAAAGTAAATCCTCCTGTGTCTTGCCCTGAAATAAGTGGGCAAGTCAAAGAGTCTTAGATTCCAGTCCAAGCAATATTGGTAAAAGAGCTTGAAAACCTCTGTTCCCCTATAAAAGCTTTAAAAAAACCATTCTTCTTTTTATATTTTTGTTACACTCTTGTGGTGATCATCTTCTTATTATTCTTCTTCCAGGATATTATATTAATTCCACTTTTGTAAATGAAATGGGGAGCAAAATGGAATTTAAGAAATGCCAAAAATTGGAAAAAAGGTATACCCTATTTGACTCAGCTACTTTATGTTGTTCCCAATGCCATAATACATCTTCTGAAGTTGAAAAGGGAGGAGGATTCAAATGCCATGTTCTCTGTTTTTTTAAATCATGGTTTGTTCTATTATCACATAGTTTTCTGATGCACTTAGTGTTTTTTGTTTTGATGCATTTTTCATCTATAAATATCATTTTTTCTTCTCCTCTGCCTTTTCTAGTTTCTTTTTAAACTACAGACCAATACTTATTTACTCACTGAACTTGAGAAGAGGCTTTGTATGATGATTTTAGGTCCAACCAGTTTCAAAACCTTAGCCACTGACAAATTCACATTACTCTGTACTTGGAAGTATCATAATACAAATCCTTTGGATTGGAGAAACATACCCACAAATCTAGTTTGATTTTTATGCCCGTGAAGCTGACAAACAGAACATGGCTCGATTTAGGGGTCAGGCATTGACCTGTTGGCCTAACTTAGGTCCTCTTTTGGTGGGGACATGATGTGTGAGATTGCCTACAGAGAGATAGACAAAGGCCAATATAAGATTATATCCATGCAGTTCTTTCCTTAGTATTAATTGGAACTATCTTAACTGCTTCCTTTGAAAGTCATGAAGCAGACAAGAACTGCCAAGTAATTTGATTGTAATTTGATTGATTATTTTTACTTAGAATGCGGAAAGACATGTGAATTCAAATGTATTAAAAAAGTGCTTACGCATTCAGTTCAAATTTCAATAAGATCCCTTAATTTAGCCATACTTGGTCTAGTGTAACTTTTTTTAGCCGTTTTGGATCCTCGGAACTCAGTTGTATCATGTATGCACTCAGTATAGTTGTAATTATTTATGACAGATTATAAGACTGTCACTTACTGTTAACTCAGTTATCCAAAAGCATGAACCTGATATATAAGAGTGACTGCTACTATCTTTAGCATGTTTGCTCCTACTGATAAGCTATAGGCATCAACCCATGTGTCAGATTAAGCTTGTGAGAAAAAAAGGAAGAAGTGTCGTTCTTGTAGCAAAAACCCAAACTACCATTTACCAAAGGGTGTGTTTGGATGTGCCTTATTGCAAATGCATTGAGGAAGGGTAATCAACCATCTTGTCCAAAATGTTGAAACCACTTCAGTTTTGTATACATTCATATTTCAAAGGCAACATAAATGAAATAGAATAATAATAAAAAAGTTTTTTTTTTTTTGCAAGAACAATAAAAAAAGTTGGATCCATCAATAGCAGCATCATAGATTGATCTTTTATGAATTGTATTATAATCAAGTATGAATTTTGGACAATAAGATTATAGAGAGAAGAAAATTGATAAAAGAGGGGGAAAAGTAGAGATGGTCATGCACTTGAAGACCATCTATCCCATCCCAACTGTCCTTTTCCCTCCCCTCTATGACCTATCCATTCCTTTTAAAATCCATCCCATCATTCCATTCAAACCCAACACTGTCTCTCTTCCTCCTAGCATTCCCTTCTATATCCATCCCACCTCTCCTCTCATTCAATCAAATCTCTTATACCACAATGTCCACTTCTAGAACCTCAGATAAATCCTTCAAGGATGACCAAACCACCTTCCCTCAACTGGGGTTTTCTCTAATCCAACCAAATACATCTCCATCCTACTCAAATGAGAGGAGAGGAAAGAAAAAGCAAGCAGAGCCAGGGAGGTTTCTTGGTGTGAGGAGGAGGCCTTGGGGAAGGTATGCGGCAGAAATCAGAGACCCTTCAACTAAAGAGAGACATTGGCTTGGGACCTTTGACACTGCTCAAGAAGCTGCACTGGCTTATGATAGAGCTGCCCTTTCCATGAGAGGCACCCAAGCTAGAACCAACTTCATCTACTCCTCTGAACCCACCTCTTTTGGTACAGTTCTAACAGCTTTTAATACCCAAAACCTCAGACCCCAAGAGCCATCAACCCACCTCATTAGCACTCAAACCAAACCAACAGCAAATCAAAACATCCTGAATTGCGGCGGAGACCAATCGGACTTCATGACACATGCTCAAGCTCCATATGGGGGTGCAACCAATGACAACTTCCTGTTCTCTGCTGATTCAGGGTCTGGTTATTTGGATTGCATTGTTGCTAATGCCTCCTTCAAATCTACTCCAAACATGATAACTTCAAGCAATGAAAGTGGAAGCAGTTCAGGCCTTCAGAACTTGAGCAAAGACAACCCTGTTCACCCTCCTCTCACTATCCCCACTACAACTCAAGTCCCGTGTAATGGTTCCAGTTCTATAAATAGCAGTTTTTCATATGCTTGCTGCGTGGAAAATGCTTCTAACGTGGGATTTTTACCATGCTTTAGTGAACCGAACCATGGGTTTTGGGCTGGTGATCATGAACTTTCAAGGGAGGTAACTGCATTTAATTTTTCCGCCACTGAGAGCAACAGTCCTTTGATGGTGGATGATGGCTTTATTGAAGCTTCGGATTCACAAATCCAAAATCCGTTTTACGGGTTTGCACCAGAGGCTTCTGAAACTTACTCTCCATCAGTCTCTTCACTCAATGATGTTCTTGATTTGGTCTATCCTTGTTCTGAGAACTGATTTGAGGTTCTTGTCATGTCTGTTAAGTTAGTTACTTTCAGTTATTCTCTTTTTTCTCATGTTTTTGGAACTTGCCCATGACTGCAATTTGGTCTGAGAAGCATTTCGCTTCATTGTAGAAGACTCAACTGTTTATACATCAAACTTGAGAGAGAGAGAGAGAGAGAGAGAGAGAGAGAGAGAGAGAGAGAGAGAGAGAGAGAGAGAGAGAGAGAGAGAGAGAGAGAGAGATTCCTACTTGTTTTGGTTGTTTCAGGTCTCATAGAAGTATTTTCAATGCTGCAGTGAGCTTCAATAGCAGAAGTTCAGGTAATCCTTCCCATCAACATTTCATGTAGAAAACTTCTATAGTTTCTTTATTATATATATTAGTTGGCAAATTCTAGTTTGTGCCATCCTTCCCATCAACATTTCATGCAGAAAACTTCCATGATTTCTTCATTACATATTACTTGGCAAATTCTAGTTTGCACCTTGTATAGCCATTAGACTTCAAAAGCTTAAGCTAAGGGCTATAGGACTTTTTGTTTTTTGTTAGGTAAGTACTCATACTAAGGGCTAGGACTTATATCCTCTTTTCCCATAATCTTCATTTATACCTATCCATCGCCATGCCTATCTTCATTGTTATGCATCTAGTTGGGCCCAATAGAGGGTGTGCATTTCTTGAGGAGACAAGCCTGGCATTGTGTAGTGTGAACTCAAAATAATAAAAAATGATCTATAGCATGAAAACATTACTTTTACTGCACATTGGTTAAAAAGTTGGAATATAAGATGACATGTTTTTCCTACAGTTTATAGCAGAACTTTTTAAACTGATCTGAATCGATGAGATAAGGCTAAGATGATGACAATGATGATGAATAAGTATTTAGATTGATTAGGATACTGATCCTCGTCGTGGATGATGATTTGATGATTGGAGGAAAGGAAGTGCACCTCAAATGAGTCTAGTTAAAACTTCAAGATTAGGCTCAATATCAACTTATTGTGACCTCATCTTGAACCAAGTGGAAATTTCCTCCAAATTTTCACCTATCTTTTTAAAGTTATTTACAATCTAAAGAAGGAAATTGACATTGTTCCTTGTTCTTCTCTGACTTTTCAGACTTCCTTCTTGCAAGGGCTTCAAGAAGAAGATTGGAGTTCAGTAGCATGTGTTAGCTAATGTTCGTATGTAACTAATACAGTATGCCCTTTGTTTCTATATGGTGAATGCTGTCATTATTATTAAATACAGTAAGACTCATGGTGTTTTATGTTATCATTGCAGTGATTCTCACTGCAGCCTTATCATTTCTATTACAAAACTCAACTTTATGAGTTCTATTTCTCTGCTCATCCTTTTCCAGTGGGTTAGCGGGGATTGAGTTCTGAGTCAAGGTGTTTTGACAATTATATCAAGGCTTTCAAGGGCTTAATAAAAAAGAAAAAGCACACTGTCGAACCACATAAATACCTTATCTGATTTCCCCCCTGTTGTGGTTGATTTTCCATCGTAGATTTCCACTTCCGCATACACGCACAACAGCTCGGATAATGTTCAACCATATTAATGATCATGGATGGTGCTGATCGCAACTAAAACTTGAGTAACCACTGTTTGATCTAACTTGCTCATATCCTATGGCTTTCAAATATCACTGCAGGAGTGATATGTAGAATGAAAATTCAATCTTGATGAGTGAGTTACGTTCATTTATGGTTTCTACAAATGAATAATCCAATGGTGTATTGCAATCCATTTGGAGTAATTAACTAAAACTCCAAAAAAGATGATATGATCCAATCACTCTCAAAACCCAAAAAATTCTACTCCGCGGAAAGCTGATCCATTTGATTGAGAGCTCTTGATGTGCAAGTTTATTTTCCTCGGTTTGTTGCATTCGAATCTCCGATCTGGTCGACAATCAGCTGTGATTTTCTGGTGTTTTTGGTGTTGATTAGGTTAAGTATATATATTAAGTGGTTCTCCTTTAGACAATTTTCATGGAGCATTCAGATTGGATATGGTAATATGATTGTGGTTGGAGAATTAGATTTTAGGTTTTTAATTTGGAAATATAGAAAAAAAAAGATTATTTATTACTTTTTTCATTGAAGCAAGCAATAATGATTTAGATTTTCCTTTTAAATTTCTTATATTAAATTTTCTTTAGTGAAAAATGTGGAATCAAGAAAATAGTTCAAAATTTTCCTCTTTGATTGAGATAAACTCTGCACATAAATCACAAAAGCAATCAGTGCATTTTGCATGTGGTATTGTGGAATCCTTGGTATTATTCAAACATATGCGGTGGAATCAAGGGATAAAAACCTCTTGTACGGATCCAAATCTTTGAAAACTGCTTCATCAAGAGAGTTCTAATTAACACGACTTTTAAATTAATGTCTACTAGCCTTATCAAATACGAGAGGATTTTGAGGTGTGGTCAACAACACTAAATTAGATTTGTTGGACGTTGATAACAACTACTTTTAGACCGCAAATGGACAGTTGAAACAGAAACTTCAACCTTCATCTTCTATTAACATCCATTCAAATGAGTATAAACATCCAATTGACCTGAATTTTGTAAGTTTAACTTTAAACTCAAAGCTCTATTACATTTAGTAGACACACAGCCTCTACACTCGTCCTATCTTGAAAATCATGAAGAGAAGGGTTTTTTTATTTATATATTTAAGTTTTTTGATCGGTTAATAGAAACTTCCATTAAAAGAAGAAAATACAACAAGGGAAGGAATGTAAGGGGGGGAAAATTGAGGGAGAACACCCCCCACACCCCACTTCCTGTTAGAAGACGACATCCAAGTTAGAATATAAGACTAGGATTTCATTAAAAAGGAATTGGAACTTCCAAGAGTTAGCTTTGAGATTACACAACCAACATTAAAAGAATCATTCTCCCAAGCCACAACATTAGAAGAATCATTCTCCACACTATGAGTACCATTGAGATATCTCAAAAAGCGTGGAAGAGCTTTCAAAATTGCCAACATATCCGCTTAATTTGAGTCACACACACCCACAAACTCAGAGAACATCAATATGACCTCACCCTTACTATTCTGAAGCACACAATCAATTTATGCAGGCCCGTCTTCTCTTTCACTGCGCCATCAACATTAAATTTGAACAAACTAATTAGAGGAGGCCAAACATCAGACTTCCTTATCTTAAAAAGAAGCACACCTCATACAAGCTTCCCAGTTAACAATGATGCCATAAAAAGTAAAATTAGAAAACTCCTTTCTAACCAAAGCCCACTTCTCAATTCTTTATGTTGATCTTGCCTATTTAAAATCCAATTCGTTGAAACTAACCATATCAAAGAATCAATAAGTAAACATTGGGGATAGTAATACTAAGAAAACTTTTATACCAAGTCACTTAAATTCTCAATAAATAGACTCTAGCATGGAGTTCCATGGTTTTAGCAGTCGTTTGTCTGCTGTCATTAATATATGTAAATGATTTCCATGTATAATGACTCATATATTATCACATTTGTTTGCGCTTATTAACCCATGTAATATTTAAATGAGGTGTGATCAGTCCATAAGAATGAGATCAGATGTGGGCCTAGAGATTTTCCCACGCATTCGGAATTTGGAATCACATGTGGGACCCAGTGACTTCTCATCAGAGATCTTCTAGAGATTTTGGAGGAACAAACTGTCCAATCAGCTGCTGCCACGTAAGCAAGACACTGTTGGGAAAACTCGTCAGTCATGCCGAGGACACGTGGTAACTGTTTCCACGTAAAACTTTCTACCCGGCATGCTTCCCTCTTACCATACCTTGTATGACCCGCATCGTCACACGTGTCAAGCGCCAGTCCTCCCTCTTTTCCTTGATGTCAGATCTGAACCGTACATAGCAGATACAGAAGCAAATACGAAGCTAAGAACCCGATCTGCCGACTAGCGGTCACTGTTCCAATAGCGAATCCACCGAAAAACATATATATATATATATAGCAAAGCTATCCTAAATTTAAGCTTATGATATAATTTTATAAGCTAATAAATTTTAGGGCCCATCCTTGATCCATCCAAATGGATCAAACACACGACCCCCTTAAATTGCACAAGCCCACCAACTTTTGGTCAAATCCGAATTTACTAGACCGTTGGATCGACTATGTACCAATCCAAATAGACCGTTGACCATTAAACTTTTGGTGCCCAGATGGAGATGATAGAAACTACAATTTGGACTGATTTTTTGTAGGAAGGAGGGTCTTAAGGAGTCCTTGAAATCCCCCCACCCCCATCCCCATATGGGTCCCCAAGTGGGCCCCACTACGTAATTGAGCTTACTTCAGCTTATCTTATCTTAAGCTTCAGCTTAGGAGAGCTGGCCCCAAATAATATATATATATATATCTATTATTTTTTTGTCAAGACTGAGGGATAAATGGAAAGACACACAACTTATATATATGCGAGGTGATGGAAACTCACATATAAAAAAATATGAACGAGGGCTCGAATAAGAAGCATGTTTTTCTTAAACGTACTTTTCTATTGGTGTGCCAATCCTATTGATAAGTTTGTTATGCTACAAGTCTCCTAGGAGCGTGATGTTACTTACCATGGGACCCATCTATTGATGGGAATCGCCAAAGGTGGGAACCTCTTGAATTTTATTTGATCCCAATTTTATCCGATCCCACGTGATGAAAAACACGAATGCACAGGGTAAGGATCAATTATGCATTATCAATCATATGTATTAATTTTATTATTATTTCTTTCAATCCACTAGTGGTGAGACACCTCTCTTTCACATAAATAATAAGGATGAATCCCTTGCTGTAACACTAACGGACTTGGATGAGAGTGTGCACGTGTCTTGAGTTTGGATCTCCGGCCGCAGCTATTACACCGCTCCTCATGTAGAGGTGCCAAGAACTCCATAAAGTGGTGTTTTGTATTTTTACTTGTAAAGTCAAGTAGAGTTATGTCAAAAAGTCACTTATATTTTATTTATACTCTCTCCAACTTTTCCAACAAAAAAGTAAAAAGCAACAACAATTACTCACTAAAATACAAAAAAACTCCATTTTCATACCAAAAGTCACAATAGTCTATCCCCAACAACTAAAAAGCAAAATATCATAATTACCCACTACATTTTTTATTCATACTTTTTATTTTACTTCACTCCACTTTATTTTAAAAGTAAAGTGCCAAACTAGGGCCAACCTCGAGATAATTCGAACTATTCAAGATAAAATTCACGACCCTCTTTTTTATCTGATATGAAGGAGTCTTATTAAACACCTTATTGTAAACGAGACTGAGAACTAATGTGGCATCGCTATTAATACAGTATTAATAATGTTTCTACATCATATGTTCAATTGGACAGTGGAATCCATTCATGTAATAATGAGGTTTTAGGGATGAGATTATCTTGACCGATCCAAATCATCCCTGTCTGCCCATAATGGAGATTCGGACATGGGGAAGCGTGTGAGAGACCACGGAGGGAATCCAGACTCCGGTCGATATTCACATGTTTACTCCTACACGTCTCATAGATGGACGTGTATTGAGAATAGTATACGGATACTAGGTTTGTACGGTAACTGTACGCTCGTGGGGTGGGGCCGGGGGGGACCGGGTTGGCAACAGTGAAAACGAATCAAATGTACTGGGAAGACTGTCAATGATACGGATACGTATACAGTAGAAAGTCTCTGGCAGAGACGCGTCATCTTTTACTCGCACAAAGAACGAGAAGTCTTAGATGAGATGAGACGAGCATGCATTCGCATTTCTCATGCACCGCAGGAGCACAGATACTTTACGTTTTGTTTGCTACGTTGGGATACCACGGGGCTTATAAGCGGCTCAATCTCGATATTAAGCGAAGATATCGTCACTAATTAAAAACGGAGAAAAAAATCGACGGAAAGATCGATTTTATTTTATAAAACTATGGGAGCTTTTTTGGTACACAGGTCCTCACCTATAATTTTTTGGATAAATTCATCAACATTTGTACTAGTGTTTTAAGGTTTGTTTGTCAAACCCTATATTCCAAGTGTAGAAATATTAGAGCAATTTGCGAATTATTCGTGGGTCACAATTTTTTTTATCCAAATCATTAACATTCTTAGGCAATGGATTTTGAGAATTTGTGAAATGCATCTAAATAATCCAAATACATTTATACCACTGAATGTATTCATTTACACCAAGAAAAAGTGAAAATGATAATTTGAGAAACATAATAATGTATTCAGTGATCCTTAATTCCAAATTAGGATTCTGAGCTAATTCTATGATTGTACATTATGTGGACCGCATATATGATTGTAATCTCATTCATGTCAGTTCCTAAGGCTTAAAGAAAACCCTCACAACTAAGTTGAAAATATCTAATAACTCTATGCATCCTATGCTTTTATTATTATTATTATTATTATTAAATGCAGAGATGGATTCCTGCTGAACGAAGGAATGGCGGAGTGCGCCTTTGCTGGGGACGGAGGGTTAACCGATTTGGGAGTTTCTTAGAGAGGAAAAGAGAGAACATGAAAGTTGATTTTTGAGTTGAGGAAAGGGAGATGGGAGCTATGGATTATTTTAAGTGGGGGCTGGACCAGACTTTTCTTAAGGCCCTAATGAGCTTTTTTCAATTTTGGAGGGGGCTTCAACCCCCCAACATGGGACATGTAGGTCCGCCACTGCCAACAGCCCAACACCACTCAACCATGAGTGTCTTGGCTCATCCGATTCCATTCGAGCATGAAAATGGTTGATCAAATTGTTAATCATGACCAATGTTGGGAATACTCTTATTGGCTAATATCTATGAGAGACTTTATTGGGAATTTTTAATTTTTATTAGTGCGGTGCCAAATATTATTGAAAAAAATAATAATTAAAGAAATAGAAAAAAATAAATTCAAAAGATATGAACATACTAGTATTATTAGAATTTTTTAAAATAATTATATTATATTAAAATATAGACAAAATATAATGATGCATTCGGATCTTTGAGCATTGGGGGCACAACCTACAATTCTTCGTATCGGGTCATGATTGCCGATAAAGAGTCTGCCACGCCAACAGTGTTTGCACGTGCATCGCTCTTTGGTACAAGGCCGAAATTATTTTTCCGTCGTGGTCACTGCTCAGTGCTAGCCACTAAGATGATGAAAGAGGATGGGGGAGATAAAAAAAAAAATGGAAAAGGGAGGTTAAATATGATATAAAAATGAGGGCATGGTTGTTTGCAAGAATTTTAAAAATTCATATTTGAGCTAAATTATCTTAATTTTGTCAGTTGGCTATGACCATGGCTCATAATCGGAGGTTGAAATTTGATAATCTCCCCGCATTAAAAGGTTGTATTCATACCTTTCATATTCTTTAAACCAACTGTGATTTTGGCATGTGAGAATTCTTTCAACCTTAGTTGTCTTTTTCACTTTATTCTCCTCTTTTTCTTTTTTTTTTCTTTTTTTTCTTTTTTTTTGGTCAGAAGAAGAATTTTATAAAGAGTTTTTTCAATTGACCCATTATTGATGGGTAAGTCCTCGACCTATTTGGATAAAAGCATTTTTGATAGAAATACAGAAGTTGTTCATGAGAATTCTCAATTCCATATTTGATGGAGTTTAGGGGATTGAAATTTGTTGAGCTGGCCAAGTGAAAAATCATTTTTGACTAATTCAAATTTAGAATTTAGAATCCTCTTTTGCGATTAGTATTTTGGAATTCTACTTCAAAGGGATTGCATTTGGAATCCTCCAAATTCTCTAGACAGCATATCTCTTAATGTTTGCAACCAAACAGGCCCTAATGATGATGAATAACTTTTTTTTTTATCTGAACTAATATTTCAACAGCAGCAAATTAATTACCATAAATTTTCATTATCGAATAGCTTCTTGTATCCTATTCCATCATGAATGGGAAATAAGGAAGAGAACATACTCTGAAAACATGTTTCCTACCAAACTCACATGCAAATTGGCAGAATTCTCAATGCACCCTAATAAAACAAAAACAAAAAGGGCGTTTTCAGAAAAAGTATGGAGAAGAGTAATTTCTCTTCATTTGGGAACATGACTCTTATCTGTTCTTTCCCCACCATAGTGAAACTCCCTTTCCAAACCAGAAGAAAGGCCACCTAACATACATGGGCCAAACCGATAATTAGATGAGTCTTCAAATTAGGTACCTCCCAAAATACAAACAAACCCTCCCATGGTTGATGGAGGTGAATTTGATGGAGGAATGGTAAACCATCCCAGGGCTCACCTTTGATGAGAATAAGAAGCCCTTACCACTGAGCTGTCTCATGATTCTAAGACAAGAGGGCGGTATCAATGCAACTGTCATATATCAATACTGCTATACAAAATATACTAGAGCTTTGAGTTGGGTCCATGGGAGTTGAGCCGGGTCCTACCAATTTTACATCCTACTGTACCACATCAACAATAGGGTCCAACATTTTGGACTGTTGGATCCAATGGATCATACAATCCCATTGCAGTTTTTCAAAGTTCAAATTTGTGCCATTATTGTAATGGATAAGCTTTCATTAGTCATGATTATACCCCCAAAAGCACTGCAAACCTTAGGATTCCTGCAACCGAAATCAGATTAAAAGGCAACCACTTTCACCGAAAAGAGGCTAAATATATGCATTTGCTGACTTTAGATTAGTACTTAAATAATAAAGAAATATCAAACCAGCTCTTAATCCTGTATGGGTCTTCTTCCCTTTCTCTGTACCAACTTTCTGCCCAGTAAAATGCTGCTTAGTTGCCAGCTTTTTCCATCCCACAAATCTTTCATCTGTCTACTTCACACCCAATAACTCATTATTCCTAATCTCCTTGAAATGGGTCTTAAAGATTACATGAAATTAGCTCAAGCTTAGAAAGAGAGATGGGTGTTGTAACGGCTAGTGAACTGAGGTCAAGTGTATCGGGGAAGAGAACGTTTCGGCCGAGTTTAAGCACCCGATACAGTACTGAATGGTAATCTTCTCAACTGTTCCTTTTTCTTTATTTGAAGCTTTTGTAGTGGCAAAAGAAAAAAATAATGGAAAGATCTCTAGTTGCAGAGTTGTTTATTCCATAATCCATTACACCAAAAACATTTGTTCTTGTACAAATTTTTTCAAGTTATTTAGATTGCAAGGTGACAAAGGAAGCTCTCATTGGGAGTCGGTTACACAACTTCTTTTTTTTAAAAAAAGTATTTGTTGCTTTCATACTATATATCAGAAATTTAATTTTTTTCCCTTTCTTCCATTTTTTTTTTTTTTTTTGCTATCGGATGGTTCTCAACCCTTTGGATTGGACTAATCCATCCGGACTTAGAGGGAATCCGTTACTTATACTGTTTGGTGCATAAATTTGAGAAATAAGATTTTTTGAAACATTTTAACTTTTTTTTTTTTGCTAAGTTGGACTTCTGATCAAAAGTAATTAATGGTTTTAAACTTCGAGACCCAAAGATCAGGTCCCTAGACATGTATGTGTAACTAAGGTGTCAGCACCACTCTATCACGAGTGTATTGTCATTTTACCATTAATATTGACAAATCACTAAATATGGTGTATTATAAGATGCACGTTTTTTTTTAATTTTTGAAAATCTTGTTCTTATTTATTTTTCGGACATGTGTTTTCATGTTAGAAATATGATTTTTTTTTTTTTTGAGGAAACAAAAGGAAAGAAAAAGTAAATAAGGGCTTTTGTCTGGTGACATGTACGTAATGCATAAGCCTACAGCCCATGCAAGTCTAATTATTTTATTCTTTGCAACAATCAATTACAAAATAATTAGGGTTGCAATAATTCACATACGATAATGATACATAGAATATTATATCCGCTATGTATTAAAGTCCATCCTAATTGATATCAACCCATATCACTATCGATCTCAATAACCACTACTTTGAAACTTAATTGCAAAATGCAAACCAATCTGGACCACTAAAATTGGGAGTTCAGTCAAGATGAATAAAACCCTAATAATCCTCTTGATTGATTGATTGATTTGTGACATGTTCTCAATTGACAATGGGGCCCACACCTGGATGGTTTGGATTCATGTAAATACAAATGAGCTACCACAAGAGCTGTGACTTGTGAATTGTGAAAGAGGTGGTTGGTAAGCTATCCTTGTGAGTGTGTGGGATTTGCTTTCCAGAGGCATTTGTAATAGGTTTCAGGAGTGATAGTGAATGGTGATATGGTGGTGGGACATGTGATTTGGAGAACGTTAAGGAGAATAGAGTCCATGGGCCCCTATACAGGCTCCCCCGACAAGCAAACATACCCACCTGAAGACCTGATGTGTAGCGTGGGAAGCCACACATCAATGCCCCAGTGAAATTTGTCTCTTATGTTTTTCACCTTTGGAACTTTGTTTTCTCCAGTCCAGGGATCAACAGGGTGAGATATGAGGTTGCTCAGTTGGCAACCTGAGGTTCTCTCACCTTTGGACCTTTTTAGTGTGCTTGTGTAGCAATGAGGAAACCTGCGGATTTGTCGACGCATTCCATGAAAAACTAAGTCATACTCCATTGAAACTAATTTTTCTTAGAATCACGGAAAATTGGGTTTATTTTTCTGCCTTTCCTATTCCAAACATGATTTTTACTATAGCACAGAAAAGAATGTATACAAACATACCCTAAATCTAAGACTCAGTATGGGGCTGATTTCGCTTATCGGCTCATTTCTCAATTTCAAATTGCTTTTAAAGAAAATAATTTCTTAGACATTTATAAAATAAGAAAGAAAATCACATGTTTACAATTGCTTTAGGACATTATGATGCAATCCGAATGACAAAGGGAACCTGAATGCCAGCTTTAATACTGCTTGGGTAATTCACTTGCAAAGTAAAGAGACAAGAAAAGAAGATGGATCATATGAAAAAGCACAAAAAATCCAAAACTTAACTTCTTGACTTTTTTTTGTCAATTTGTGGCATGATAAAAAGTAAAATTGATTTTTTTTATTTTAATTATAAAAAAAGATGTCTTTTTGTCCATTAGTGGAATGAGCTGAATAATTTTTTTACTTTTTATAAAAAGAAAATAGAAAAGGTGATTTTTGAAGTTTTATACTTTTGGATATGACTCCTTTTCTTTTTATCTCTTGAAGCAACCCTTACAAGTGAATTACCCAAACTAGTTACGGAAGTTTCAAACTATGCTCAAGCTGGGGCACGTTTGAAAACAATGGTGGGTTTTGTAACTCGTGGAGTGTATATAATGCACTTCTCTATTGGGTTTTATTCAATTGGTTGGGTACCCCATTTCTCACCTAAATACCGAGAATTTAATCATTCGGTTCCTCTTCCTAGAAGAACAAGCTTCTTTCCCATGTTGAGGGCTTCTCTTCCCATAGAAGCATGCTTCTTTCTCAAGAATGCAACTTCTCTGCGTGTTGGAGCAACATGCTTCTTTCCCCCTGGCCAGGGTCTCTCATGGTTAGACTTCTTTTCCATGGATGGGTTTTTTTTTTTTTTTGAGAAGACTTCTTTCCCTATGACTAGACTCTCCCATGAATACTCCCAACGCCCTCCGCTGTTTAAAAAAATAAAAAAAACCACTTTTCCTTGCCTTCAACATTCCAAAATTCTTATAACCATGGATTTTACCCAACAATTTTACTCAATATATCTGCAAAGAACTATCACTAGAAACTTTGATATCCAAAAAAAAAAATTGTCACAAAATGTTGCCACATAGGCATGCGCTATTGGCCGAGGTTGGGTCTTGATGAGAGTGACAGTAGCTAGTAATTTGTGGGGTGTTCATCTGTTTGAATGGGACCTCTACTTGATCGCCCACCCACTAGCTCTGGTTACTATCTAACCCTAGTTTGTCGGTGATAGTTTTGACTTGACCTGCATTCTGACCTTACCATGTTCTACCTTCTCACTACAGACTTTGTGGCCACGAGGAACCAGCCCATCCAAATCGCATTTCCTGTAGAGGAATTGAATCAATGAACCAGTTCATTCAAATTATTTGAGATCCAATCAACTCACATGTACAAGTAAAGATGAAACATTTTAATGATTTCAAATAAGAAATGACAACCTCAAAAATCTGGAAAATTTCAAGATCTTTCTAGAAGCGAGCCATGGTTCGAAATCGAGACCCTGACCCGACTCACCCCCACTCCACTAAGTCAACTCGACTTAAAAGCCATCAAGGGAGGGATTGTTGAGGTTAACGTCGAGCCATCGCCCTCAGCATAAAACTATTGTTGTACCGTTTCCTATCACCAATTGTTTTGGGGATAAATGGTAGCTCAATGGGGTGTAAGATCCTACGTACCTATTACTTTAACCCATAAACTCAACTCGATGCCCTTCCGAGTCATTGGAAAAGGTGAGTTTTAGAATTGTGCCTTTGGATGTGTACCATGTTTATAGTTCATGTGCATTATTAATGATGGAAATCTAGCCCTTTTGACCCTAACTAAGATTAAAGTCTGGTCTATCACTGGCTGACATTCCCATATACTTGTATCCGTTGCATTCATGATGAAGCACATATGGATGAGGCAGATTGTCAAGTGGGATTTTTTGGTGAACCAATTTCTGCACTCTTCAATCATCCAAATTTCACAAGACATCCAAATAAGCCTTTACATGGGCATGTAAAATCTACGATTGAAACTCTTTGAGATTTAGAAGAAAAAAATGTAAACAAGAGGAGATAGACAATTCTGAAAACGTTGATACTGATGGGCCCGTCCTTATTGCCCTGGCCAACTAAATTCACCCAATTGGAGAGTTCTAAACCTTCAATTGCCAGTCAATAAAAAAAAAAAACAGCTACAGAAGGAAGTTTTGGTAAAAAAACAGACATACCAGATATTGGAAGGTTACATGTTTAAGAAATCAAGAAAAGGAAGAACCCACTAAAGATCTCAAATAAAGACATGGCAGATTGTCGAGTTAGCAAATATAGTTGTAAGACTGAGTGAAAAAATAGAACTCGCAAAGTAAAATATGATCAGATAGACGGGATAAAACTGCAATGATTGGGGGGGGGGGGGGGGGGGGGGGGGGGGGGGGGTGTTCCGAATGCGCCAAATTTGGAGACATTATAAACCTGAATCATTCACTGTAGGAGAAACGGACCACCATATTCAAATAAATATAGAAGTACCTGGTTTGTTAGGAACCTGAGCTGTTAAGAGTGAGCACAGGTCTTCAAATACAGTGTGTCTTCAGGCATTTCCTTGCTTTGAGTTCATTGCACTTTCAGCATCCAATGGACATGTATGCAGATAATTCAGCTCCATTGCTCCTTCTACACTCCTCAGGCTCTTGATTCTCTATAAGACTCTAATATTATGAAGTGTTCCTTCTCTTTTCAGGCCAGTTTCCGATGTGTCCAGCGATCTTACTGTTGAAGTTGGAGCAACAAAATTCTCACTTCATAAGGCAAGATTTAGTTTTCTTTTTATTAATATAAGCAGATAATTTGACATTTTTCGAGCTTTCAATCATTGTATTTATCGATATGTTGTGGATATCAAGGAAGAAGTTAATACGGTTCTTTACAGTTATGAACTGCACCTTGCTATCTTTTCTTTTGTCAACGGATAATAGATCAGGTTATTTGATTTTATTGTCTAAAATACAAATTATTCTGTTACTCTCAGTTTTGTTTAATCATCAAAGCACCATCTTGTGGGTGTTCCTAAGTCATATGAATTCTTGCTGGTCAGTGGTCACAGAAACTACTACCAAGGTTTGGTTGATGCCAATTTGTTTTGAGCTGTGAGGTGCTTCTCATTTGCTTTTCCATTTACATGTTTCATGGGTGTAACAGTAGTTACGCTTGTTGAGATTTAGAAGTTCATTTTCATAGATTTGAGCTGCAGGGTAGCTTCTTATCCTCTTATCTATGATTCATGGTGTAGTGGTCGCCGGTGGGTATCTCCAGAAATTGTAGGAATTCTGTGTAACCAAAGTCAGGCAACCCCTCCTCTGGTCTTAACCATGAGTCACTCTTAAGTATCTCTATATCATTTTTCATTTCATCACCAACCTCATCCTAGTGGTCAATTTATTGCATTCTACCCAAAGAAGGAAACAAGCTAAAGACCACAAAGTTGATCCTTAGAACATAGGTGCTTAACATTGATCTCTCTCACACATGAACACACATGCTGTTGATTTTCTCTGATTATAGAAAAAAAGTAAAATTGCTTTCATGTCCACTCTCAATTTTCTCTATTAGACAATTATTCGCTACATTATTTGTGGGTAGCTGACTGGAGTATCCCAACCTGACAAAAGGAAGCATCTGATTGGACAGCATGTTGTGTTTTTGTACATGAAAAGAAACCATTCTTGTTCACATCTTAGACACTTTAGTTGTTGTAATCCTTGGTTTTTTACCTGCTATTGTCTATGTCAGATACCAGTGAATCTGAAATTCAATCCATGCATTCTTAAAAGATCTTGGTTCCTTCTACAGTTTCCTTTGGTTTCGCGGAGTGGAAAAATCCGAAAATTGGTGTCTGAAGGGAAGGATACAAAGATATCATGGATAAAACTGCAGGCCATTCCAGGGGGACCAGAAGCATTTGAGCTAGTGGCAAAGTACTGTTATGGTGTGATCTTTGAGATTACCCCAGCGAACGTTGCTATGCTTCGATGCGCAGCTCATTATCTAGAAATGACAGAGGAATTTACAGAAAAGAACTTGGAGATCCGCACTGAGAACTATCTAAAGGAAATGGTGATCCCAAGCATCTCTAACTCAATTACAGTTCTTTATAGTTGTGAAGGTCTCATTCCCACAGCTGAAGAAATCAATCTGATCAGCAGACTCATCCAAGGAATTGCATCCGCCGCCTGTAAAGAGCAGCTTAGAACTGGTTTATCAAAGCTTGAGCACAGCATACCTGTCAAACCCATGATTTTAGAGGCAGAAAATCCATCAGATTGGTGGGGAAAGAGTCTGACAGTGCTCAATCTGGACTTCTTCCAAAAGGTTGTATCTGCAATGAAATCAAAGGGTTTAAACCAGGACACGATCAGCAAGATCTTGACAAACTATGCTCACAATTCTCTTCAAGATCTCATCATTAGAGATATTCAATCAGCCAAAGGAAGATTCTTAGATCCAGAACTGCAGAAGAAACAGCGTGTAATCGTTGAAACAATAGCTGGTCTACTACCTACTCAATCACGAAAAAGTTCTGTGCCAATAGCATTTCTTTCAGGTCTGCTGAAAACTGCAACAATGGTGTTAGCATCTTTCACATGTAGATCAGATTTAGAGAGAAGAATCGGCCTGCAATTGGACCAGGCAATTCTCGAAGACATTCTCATTCCAGCAAACCCATATGGAAACAACCAACCACTGTACGAAACCGATTCAATTTTGAGGATCTTCTCCATTTTCCTGAACTTGGATGAAGATGAAGATGAAATAACTAACTTGAGGGATGAGAATGACATGTACTATGATTATGACAGTCCTACATCTCCTAAACAGAACGCTATCCTCAAGGTATCAAAGCTCTTGGACAATTACTTGGCAGAAATTGCGCTAGATTCGAACTTGCTACCATCAAAGTTCATCGCACTAGCGGAGCTCCTCCCCGACCATGCTCGAGTTGTGAGTGATGGTTTATATAGAGCCATCGATCTTTTTCTCAAGGTTGCATTCAATTCTCACATCAATTTATCTCTCTGATCCAAACTGCAATCCATGGTTTAAAAAGCAAGGCATGAGGCAAGATGTTCCAATTGTCTGAAGTGTGAGGACTAAGTGTCTAAGCCTCAATGTGTGAGGCATTAAGCCTTACGAGATGCTATTTTAATTACATAGAAAGAAAATATGTTACTGTAAATAGAAAACAACCAAAGTTTGGTTTTTTTAAGCCTGAATTCTAAAATTCTATTGACTTCCAACTTACAGGTCCATCCTAATATCAAGGACGCTGAACGCTATCGTCTATGCAAAGCTATAGATTGTCAGAAGTTATCTCAAGAAGCTTGCAGCCATGCAGCTCAGAATGAACGACTGCCGGTGCAAATGGCAGTCCAGGTCCTCTACTTGGAGCAAATAAGGCTTCGAAACGCCATGAATGGAGGACACAATCAGTTGTTCTTCTTTGGGTCTACCAATGGCAACTATCCTCAACGCTCGGGCAGCGGTGCAGGCAGTGGTGCAGTGTCTCCAAGAGATAATTATGCATCAGTGAGAAGAGAAAACAGAGAATTGAAGCTTGAAGTCGCAAGAATGAGGATGAGATTGACTTTGTTAGAGAAGGACCATGTCTCCATGAAACAGGAGTTGGTTAGATCAACTCCTGTGAACAAGTTAATCAGGTCTTTCACTAAAAAATTAAGCAAACTCAATTCATTCTTTCGGATAAAAGACGGTAAATTCTTGAATGGTAAGTTTAATTCAGAATCTCGTTTTCTACTTCAGAAACGGAGGCGCCACTCTGTATCTTAATCATTTCAGTGCTGCTAAGAGTGTGTATAAATATTTGCAGTTGTAGTAAACAATAGCTAATTCATGTACCCAAATCTGTTCTCATTTAATTACTCGCGAAAACTTGCAAATTTTATTGCATGGATCCCTCTAAAATGGACCAAGTGACCATGTCACTGATTACAGGTAAGATATTGGACTTGGTTGACCTCAAATCTTATGGTATGAAACATGAAATCTAGTTATTACTAAAAATAGCTCTTATTATTGACTATTTCTTAGTACAAAATATCCAGGTAAGGGTAAGCCATACCCAACATCAAAAGAGTTTCCTAATTGCTGTTTCTTAGAAGTAAGGACTTTCTAAAAAAACACCATTTTTTCTTTTCATTTGACAGAAGTGCCTGGAACAAAGATATTTCCAAAAAGGTTCCTAGAACTGAGGACTGATTTTATTATCTAGGTCCCTAGAGCCTAGGAACATTGGTACTGGCAGAATGAGTGTTTTTCATACAAACTAATGATTCTATTTCTACCCCTCCTTCTCTCAGTTTCTGTGGAGCATTGTTTCGTTCATAATGGGAGGAAAGTGATGAGCACAAAATGCAAGAGCAGGCTTCTCTTACAATACATCAGCAACAACTTCTGTTGCACAGGACTATAACACCTCGCAGCCTGCCAAGGAGATGGGAGGGAGCTGTGAATGTCTAACCATGTCTTTGAAAAATGGTCCGGGGTAGAGTCTACTCTTCATTTCTCCTACAAGCAGATGTCTAGCAATGATTTTTGTTTTTCCCTTGCCAATTGGAACTAAGCTAGAAATTTTACCTTCAGATGACAAGGGATATTATCTGTGTTTTTTGTAGCTTGGTTTAGATTGAATGCAAACTCGTAGTGAATATTCCGACAACCATTCATCAGATGTTCAGAATCTACAATCTTCTTTTTTGGGTATGATGTGTCCATCATCAATATATAGTCTGCACGAAATTGAGAGTTTTCCGCTGATTTGGTCTGCGGAAAAGTCCCCAATTGCAGTTTTTGCTATGGACGATCATAATTTTTTCAAGGAAATCATGAGAAAATCAGAATAAATGAGAAGATAGAAAAAAAAAATCTATGTTTTTAACCATATTATGTGTCTTTTTACCAAAAAAACCATATTATATGTCTATTTCATATTATTTATTTATTTATTAATATTTAAAAATTAGTTCAATTGTCAGAGAATGTTTCTTATTAATCCCGAGGGGTAACGTAGTTGGCTAGGACCATAGCTCTGGAGCAGAGGTTGCGGTTCCGAACTCGCGTTCTCTCCCTTGAGGGGGGGGGGGGGGGGGGCATTAGCCCATGTAAAAGCGCGATAAGCGCGTGGGGGAGACAGGAACTACACGTGCCCGAGGGAATAGTCGGTTCTCAAAAGGACCGAATACCCTCGTAAGAAAAAGAAAAAGTTTCTTATTATAACCCTTGAAGTGAAAATACCCTTACATTTTATGGAACAATCATTAATAACAACACCCCTACATGGTAGTAACAATTTTGTTATCATGGCTTCTACGAGACACATTAAAAGTTTGTTCAAAGAACTACGACAACAACACCCATAAATTTTATTATAATTATCAATAGACGGATTGAATTTAGTATACCAAAAATACCAAAATCAAACAACTGGACAAGCCTCTCGCTTCGGTCCGATCAATGCTTCAAATTCCAACGGTCATAATCATGCATCTTCGACCTGCAGATGAATTTTAGGCCCATGGGATGGAACTGAGCCTGAATATTACTCTTAACTTACAAAAAGTCTACTTGGACATACTTTTTGGCATGAATTTTGGACAAACCCCTAAGGGGTTTATCCAAGATTCATGTCAAAAAATATGTCTAGGTAGCATTACTCGTTAGCTTATTATAGACAAGCTTGCGATGACCCAACTCGGCCCTTTAATATCACCACCTGAGCCCATACCCGTTTAACTCCCAAAACTATATAATATACCTAAAATTGTACTCGTCCGCATACACATTCTTGATTGAGTAGTTTTGGAAATTGTTGTTTTATGCGACTTAGATTTCAAAAGTTGCCTAGTTAATGGATTTATAGGGTTCCATATAAAGAGAATTTAGATTCACAGCAAATAGGCCTTGAAGATGTGATTGATATAGGTGGTCAAACACAACAGTGTTTAGGCCCACTTTGATTCAATGACCGACTGCCGACCATTGATTAGAAAAGTTTCATCACAAAGTGAGATGGCTAGTGGGACCTACCTAAGAGGAAGGGAAGAAGAGAAAGATTTTGGATGAGTCAAGATTGGGCAAGAGGGCAATTTTGTGATGATTAATCAGGAAAAAGCCAAAAGTCTTAAAGTGCAAAAGCCCATTCACATTTCACCCCCACTTTTTTAAAACATGCCGCCCCACTTCTTCCAACGAAAACTGAACTCCCTTATGCTCATTTTCTTCCCATACGGCATCAGCCTCTCTCTCCGACATAGGCGCAACAGCTGGATATCCCCCTCCCACATATATACATACAAAAACCGAATCTAGTCCTAGATTTCTAAATCCGAAAACCCTGATCCCAAAATCCCAAGACTCCAACCACATTCCTCTTTTCCTAAATCTTAATACCTAAATCCCATGGCAAACCTGCAAAAATGTAAAACATGCAAGCCAAAAATATAGTGAAAAAGCCCATGCACTCATTAGAATTAAGCCCACCCCCTGCTCTCTCAAACGACAAAAATAATGACGAATTTAATATTATAGTCATCGTTCGCCCCACCCAAATGAAATCCTGGATTCGCCACTACCCATTGGACTATTTTTTTCCATCCATATAGCCTATAAGGGCATACGATTGCGCAAAGTTAAAAATTTACCGCATAACTGTAGATGCAAGGAAAAGTTGCAAATTGAAACTTGACCGCTGATGTAAGCAGCGGTAAGACTGCATTAGTGCCATATATTTGGGCGCAAGGGGACCTTCCCATTTCCAAGTACAATGGAAGGATTAATATGTGGAGCACTTCTTTCTCTTCTTTTTTCGTTTTTTGCTTGATAGCATTTTTTTATTGTTGTACATATTTAGTTGAAGTGCCATATGATGATATTGATTTTTTATCATAGGATTTAATCACTAGTGGGCCCTATCTTATTTGGTCCCCTCTCACTCAAGAATCACTTCCTATTGGTAAACTTACTTTACCAGTGAAGTGAAGGGTTAATTCAAAAGGCAATAACAAAAAAGATGGGTCAAATCAAAAGGTACTAAATTTCAAAAATCACCTCTTCCTTATAATAAAAAAAAAAAAAAAAAACATACTCTTTATACCATAGAATCACCAAAAGAAATCAGGGGTGTTCCGAGCCAGACTGGGCTAGGCTGAGGAATGTCCGGTCCATATATATATGAGGATTTTACTGGAAAAATCCCCTTAGAATCACTGAAGATAAAAAATAGCTTAAAAAGTTTTCATGCACCGCAATGGTCGTAGAGGCCTGAGTTGGTTAGATTTTTTCCAATTTTCCTTAAGAGGGGATATCGCCGATCCTCCTCTTTTTGCCATCGATCATATCTCATTTTTTTCCCTTTTCATCTTCCTTCTTTTCCTCATCTCCTCCATCAACCTCAACTCAACCGCTAACCGGCGCCTCTTCCACCTTTTTTCACATCCTAGCAATTAAAGTACTATGGGGATAACGCGACATTAGTCCTAGCTGGGACAACTGGACTCATCTATCAAAAAGTCTACATGGACAAACTTTTTGGCCAGAATTTTGGACTACCCCTATGATATCCGTTTAATATCAAGGGATATTCAAGGGATATCATAGGGGTAGTTCAAAATTCTAACCAAAAAGTTTGTCCATGTAGACTTTTTGTATATTCTATAGACTGCATTCCCATAGAAATTTCAAGAGAACTCTAGCAAGAATTAAGCTTGAAACTTAATTTCTTTTTTCAACATTAAATAGCATAGTGTACAGATATTAGTATATAATGCACCGAATCTGAATGCATCATTTCATTCAGTCTTACAGTCAAAACAAAACAATACCGGTTGAAATAATCAACTGTTTCATGCCTGTAAATCTCAACAAGAGGCATAAAAAAACAAGCATTGTGTTCATCACCATCAAAGGGATCTGACAGGCAAACTGCTGCTTCCAATGTTTCTCTTGAATAGATTCTGTGGTTTACAAAAAACCGTCCAAAAGCTACCACTTCAACATGTGTTCAGTTTCTTGGTGACGGATGTTTCTTGAGAAAGTCTTTCCATGTTTTGCTGAAAGCATATGTTGGTCCTACACCTGCTCAAGTCCCAAATATTCATCTTAGTGCCACCATAATCCAAAAGCATACATGTACTGAAGGAATCCAAGCATGTCATGGCACTTTCATCATTCAATTATGCGCCTGCGTGGTCGATTATCACCCAGACCTCTTGCCCTCTCTGACCTGTCATCAAGTTTATCAAATCTTCCTTGACGCCGAGCAGGCCTGTCAAAATCTCCTAAATCGCCGCCTCGGCCATTCCCTCTCCGCCCACCATATGAATCACCAGCGGGCCTGCGTAAATTGCCTCCTCGGCCATTCCCCCTCCGCCCACCATATGAATCACCAGTGGGCCTGTCAAAATCTCGTAAATTACCTCCCCGGCCATTCCCCCTCCGCCCACCATATGAATCACCAGCGGGCCTGTCAAAATCTCGTAAATTGCCTCCTCGGCCATTCCCCCTCCGCCCACCATATGAATCACCAGCGGGCCTGTCAAAATCTCGTAAATTGCCTCCTCGGCCATTCCCCCTCCGCCCACCATATGAATCACCAGCGGGCCTGTCAAAATCTCGTAAATTGCCTCCTCGGCCATTCCCCCTCCGCCCACCATATGAATCACCAGCGGGCCTGTTAAAATCTCGTAAATTGCCTCCTCGGCCATTCCCCCTCCGCCCACCATATGAATCACCAGCGGGCCTGTCAAAATCTCGTAAATTGCCTCCTCGGCCATTCCCTCTCCGCCCACCATATGAATCACCAGCAGGCCTTTCAAAATCTCGTAAATTGCCTCCTCGGCCATTCCCTCTCCGCCCACCATATGCATCCCCTTGAGATTCTCTCCCATCCCTATGAGAATAATATCTATCACTATCAGTACCAACAAAAGAATTCCCAGTATAACCCATCATATCATTAGACCTGGATCGTGAATCTCTCCTAGAACCAGATCGATCGCGTTGCTCAAATGCATTTTCTCTTCTATCTGAGCCAGATCTATTTCCTCTCATTTTACTTCTGTGAGAACTTGGGCCATGGTCGCCATCAGATTCTGAGTCAAACATTAACTCATCATCAGAACCAAGACTCTCCTTCCTCCTGCCCTTCCTATTTAATGAAGTGTGTGTTTTTGTTTTATCCCATTTAGATCCCAAACATCTGTCTTCATTATCAGAATCTGAATTCAATCCAGGCTCATCATCGGAATCCGAACCAAAAGAAAGCCCTCTTGACGGTCCACTTCCACCTCTACCTCTAGTTCTTTGTCTGGAATCTGCAACATGACTAGATTTCCAGTTGGGATGAACTGAAAGTTCACTGTCAGAATCAAAATCCTGATCAGCTTCATGGTCATCATCGGAGCCTGAAAAGGCAGACATTCCTCGTGCAGGACGAGATGGAATATCAGCTCCCCCACGTGTACGAGAGTAATGATTGGAATCATCAAAATCTTCAGACTCAGAGAACCCTTCAACTCCAACATTCATTGAAGATATCTCTAGTTTTGAATTGTTATTAGGAATGTCTAGCTCGTAACTATCCACATCATCTTCTTCATCGTCAAAATCATCAAATCCGGATCCATTGATAGGAAAGGGGGGCTTCCTTTGGTCAGGTTCTGGATATCTGCCTCTTTCCTGAATCTCTCGAGTTCTGATATTCTCAAATGAATCATCTTGAAACTCCCTAGAATTTCCTCTGTATGCATGGCCATCATCAGGAGTATCCTCACCCATTCTAGGAGGGTCTGCAAATTCAAAAGCAGCAACATCTGCCCCATCAGATTCATTGTCATCGAAATCAAAGTTCCACGCATTAGAAACACCAGGAATGTTGGCAGCTCTCTCAAGCCTTGTCCTAAGGCCACGTGGTTTCGCCTGAACTTGATTCTCCACGAATTCATCAGGTGGGCGCTTGTGCTCACAATGAAAACAAACCATGTTTCTTCTATAGTTCAAAAAGTTGCACCTTCAAAACAATAAAGAGAAAAGGCATCAAATATTTCAGATATCTCCATTATAAATCAAGAAGGAAGCAAGCAGTATCAACAAAAATCAAGCAGCCAGGAACATGTTCACAGTGCAGTGATAAAACCAGCAGCCAGGAACATGTTAACGATAAGTTGAGATAACCTGCCTTTTCAATCTAACCACCAATTGTGATAATGGGCCCACTTCTTACTAACAAAGTTGTTCGTTTGATGAGTCCTGTCATGGGACGGTTCATACCCAAACGTTTCTACTATTGAATGATTCTAACTATTCAATCAGTAGCTTGAAAATGGGCAATCGCAGTGGTGTTTCCATGGTACTTCCAGTAGATGATAGGGGGACTACACGAACTATTAAAATAGCTAAAAGGTGGGCCCAAAAAGTAATCGTTTCTAGTGCTGAGAACATATACAAACATCGAATATTTCCTTTTCAGCCAAAATAGTGATAGAAACTTACTCTGGACACTCCCATTCGCCTGGGAGTAGCTGCCTCTTTGGGCGCTTGGCATCACATTGCAAGCAAACAGTGTTTTTTGCAAAATTCATGAAGTCACACCTGAGAACAGTATAAATCATGTGAGCCAACTATATAGAAATTCGTAAACTCCACTACGATGAAACAGGCAAAAGTAGAATTAGCCACAAAGGAACATCAGAATATATATCCATTTAAAAAGGAAAAAAAAGAAAAAGAAATGAGTCAAATGAGATTGTTTTAATTACTTTGGACAGAGCCAATCTCCTTTCTTCATTTCAATGTCGTCCCGTCCTACCCGTTTCTTAGGTAGGGGAGGCGGTTGCTTGACCTTGGGAGGGGGCCTCTTGATTACTGGTGGCGGAAGATTTGGATCTATTGGAACTGCACTCAACTTGACAACCTCATGAAGCAACTTTCGGACTACTGTTTTCACAGATTTTAATTTCAAAAGAGGCTTGTTTTCAACAGATCCAGTCACTGGATCAAAGCCAAATGTCAATAGCACACGCACGATGTCAAGAGTCCGTGACTCATCCTCTTTACGTGTGAGTAAATAAGCTCTGCTGCAGGAGCTTCTTAGACTGCATGAACTGCAAACCTGAAAACACGTAGACACCCATGTCATTAGAAAATAGAAGATCACTACCACAACCTGTACTATTGGTACTATGAATTGTATATAAGGGCCTGTCTGGCATCACAGCTTGAAGATGCAGGGATGTGTATTGGGATGTGTGAACAACCCAGGAAAGGAGACGCTGAAGATCTGAACCCATTTATACTAAGGAGATGAAGAAGATCCTAACCCATTTATGCTGAGTGATCTATTTAGGAGGAATAGAAGGCTTTGATAGGCCACGGTCCTATAGACCCAAGGCGAGCTTAGCCATTCCTATTGTCTAATAGAATTCGATTCTATTAGATAGAAAAAAACTCCCTCCCTCCCTCCACGGTCGTATAGACCCAAGGCGAGCTTAGCCATTCCTATTGTCTAATAGAATTCGATTCTATTAGTTCATGGTTAGGTCTCTCACTCACAAGACTCCACTCCTATTCATGGTTAGGTCTCTCACTCACAAGACTCCTATTCATGGCTAGGATCATCTTATCTCATGTGAATTAACTAACGGGACCAAGTCGATAGCAGTTAGGTGAAGTTTCGCCCACATCCAACTATCCTAATCCGGTGATTTTGGAGACTAGGATTTTGACTTTTCAGCAGTTGATTTCTGAATGGATCCAAATGCAGTGCTACCATGATCGATTAGGTGGGGGTTATTTTTTTCTTGAAAAAAAAAATTGTAACCTGAGATTTAATTTTTCTTAAAAAACTCTCGTGAAAAAAACATAAAAATGAGAAAATCATAGTGCTAAGATGATTGATTAGGTGAAGTTCCTTTTATTTAAAAAAAAAAAAAAAAACAGCCTGAAATTTAATTTAAAAAAAAAAAGAACAAAAATATTGGAAACCACACGAAAGGGCAGAAATATTCTACCAAACATCCACAAAGATCATTCGCAGAAAAGCTCCCAGGTGAAGTTGAACCCACTGCTTATCATCCCTCTCTCCCATGTGTCCTCATAAGGTAAGGGGGCAAGTAGCATGTGCAGATTACCATGAAGATAAGGGATGTTGGAAGTTTCACCCAATCCAATTGGTGTAGGTTTCTGACTCAGTGCCATGAAAATCTCAGCCATTGCAAATTCGTAAATTTTCAGAGTGTCGAAATCACAATTCTACCTAGACCGTATGGATGTAAATCCTCCTATCCTCTTAACTTAGGTCTCCTTATATTCCACCACCCACCAAATATTTGCACTTAAACAAAGTGAGCTCCACAGAGTCAGTAAAAAAAAGTTTCATCACTGCATTATGTGAGCTTTTTGATGCAGACTGTGCCCCTTCAAGTGGGCCCATCAAGGGCCAGACTGAAGCCCAGGCCCCACCACAAAGCCCAGAAGATCCATGTGTACAGTTGCAGGCCCAAAGCCTCCATCCATGTGGTATAGGCTGTACAGCCACCAAGTGTATCCAGATAGATCTCATCCAGCTCCATTGAGATATTTCTATTGGTGATCTATTTATTTCTCATATTTCTGTTAGTGATCTTTCTAATACTGTTTTTCCAAAAGATCAAATTTAATCTATTTCTTTCTTTTCAAAATCAAATTAATGTAAATGAGGACTAGTTGTCAAAGATGGAAAAGTAAACATGTGTCACTGAGGATGCTAGCGAACAAAAGTGATCCACATGACTAATATAGGATGTGGAAGTCGAATAGGTGTGCATAATGCCTCCCATTGTATTCTCATGGAACAATATTTTTTTTCTTCAATAAAATTTCAGAAACCCTTCTCCTTTGAAATTCCTTTGGTCTCTAGTCTTTCAACGGATTCAACATGTGGATCAAGAGTGTTACGCTAGGCTGGAGCCTACCTACGTCTGGTTAGATCCTTCATTCCTTCTACACCCATCCGATTGTATCACTTTTCCATTTCTTTATAAGTATGGCTCAAACCTCTAGAGATGCAAGTCTTAAGCTGATGATTCATTTCCAAATTCAATTTAAATTTAAATGTAATGACCAGAAAACTAATTGAAAAGAAAAAAAAAACAAATTCTACATTTTTACCACTTTAGGAAATAAAACCCTTGTTTCATTATCTCTTACACAAAAAGATAATAGAAATGAAAGCCTCTTCAAGTTCGACGAAACTGGATAAAGGATGTAATAAAGTGCAATCCTCACAGTTTATAATGTATGCCGCACATGACACAACACTAAAGTTGCATCTGGCCCCAAGGTGAACCCTAAGCACTTGCATGCATTTTAGAACATTAGTTGCAATTATGGGATAATAATTTGTTATTTGTTTAGGCTGCCATAAAATTCAGTAACTGTAAATTTTGATATACAAAAATCAAAAGGCAAAAACGAGGAGAGATCTTTCTTCACCACCAAAAAGACCAAAAGGAACTAAGTGCAGCTTTATATAATATATATGAGTTATATACTAACGAGGAGAGATCTTTCTTCGCCACCAAAAAGACCAAAAGGAACTAAGTGCAGCTTTATATAATATATATGAGTTATATACTATCATATACAATAAGAAATTATTTACTAATACATTGTACAAAATTATCTACTATTGTGCATTGATCTAGAATGTTACACAAGTAATTTCAAATGCAAATCCAAAAAACTTAGCCATGATTAGACAGTTAGTCAAAGACTTGAAATTAAGAGGGTTGACTTAAATCTTCAACATGGAGAGGGTTGGCTAACAAGGTTACAACGTTCAAAATAACGGTGCTTGAGAGTATATCAGCCGGCAAAAAATAAATCGGTGTGTACATGCGATATGTATAAACCGTCGGTTATACATATTAGTAAGGGTGCCAATGTCAGATTAGGTTGAGAATTGAGGGTAACATGTAAAGGCTCAACCCAAACCCATCTAGGGTTGCAACATGGGTCAGGCCCTAGACTAACCCAACATCATTTTTGGCTAGGTTGGGTTGTGCTAATTCCGGTTCAGGTCAGTCCAGATTGAAATAAGTCAAGGTGGCTGGAACTTAGGTCCCCGATGTGATGGGTCCCATTTTTTCTTTCTCTTTGTGATGATAAACGACCTACTTAACCCAGTGGTTAGAGTATTGCTTTCATACGGCGGGAGTCATTGGTTCAAATCCAATAGTAGGTAGAACTTATTAGATACCGGAGTCGATGGTATCTAATAAGTTTTTCTACCCACCTTCTTCTCTTTTTTTTTTATGGATTTTGTACCCTTTCCCTATTATACCCCCACTACTCATATTTGTATTTGTTTTTTTTTTGTTCGTTACATCAGATTACAATTGATTGTATCCAATTGGCGGAATCTAAATATGGTGTATAAACAGAACTTCTTTTGATTATTCTGATACATTGACTAGTACGAAATAACATTGATAGCCTCTACTCGTGTCCTAGCTCGTCTAAGAGCTAGATTCGCCTCAATTGCTTGTCTCTTGCCTTCAGCTCTACTCAAGTTAGCTTCAGCTATTTAAGCGCATGTTAACACCTTGGGCAACCCGGCCCAACCTAAACTCAAACAAATATACATGTAAATCTACCTACTTTTAGTAACATTGTCTTTATTAGAATATGAAAGCAAAGGTTTCTCGTAGCTTTAGGTATTTGTACCTATTTGACCAGGAGTCCATATAACTTCATGATACAAATCCATTAGTGGGACCCACCACTGAAATCCAAACCGCTCAAAATCATTGTCCCACCTTTGATCATAAAAGAAAAAGCTTATGACAACCAAATATGTTCCCACTGTCAAATTGTTGGCATGTATGATGTAAAGCATGTGACTTGTGTCTTTGCCATGATTAGCTTGACAATGAGCATAAACCTGATTGGAGAGAAATTTACTTTTATGCTAAAATAAGGTGGACGAGTGATTTTGAACGAAGTGGACTCCAATATTAGGACACACTTGTGGATTTATAATGATGGAGTAAAAGAATATAGGACTACACCCTTTTAGAATCTGAACTATTGCCATAGTTGCAATTAGATCTACCGGTTAGGTGTGCCTAGATTTAAGATTCAAGCAGGTGACTTTTCCTATTCAAAATGCATATTAACAATGTTTTTTAACATTTTCGCTGTAACATAGTAACTCACAAACATCTCTCTCTCTCTCCATGCAAAAACACCCAATGATTAACCTTTTGTTGTGCCTAACTAAATCTCAGAGCTTTCAATCAACCATTTTCTTTCTTTCCCCTATAGCATCAGGCAACACTGAGGACATGTTTATGAAACCCATTTCCTGCAAAAACGAGAAGGAAACACAGGACATCTTCCTGCAGAAAACTTTTTTCCATTTTTTGGTACAAACTACAAACAACCACGCAAAAACGAGAAGGAAACACAGGACATCTTCCTGCAGAAAACTTTTTTCCATTTTTTGGTACAAACTACAAACAACCACTTCTCTGCGAGGAAAGGCAGCAAAAGCAATGCAATTTTCCACGAATATGCGGGAAAGTGTTTCCAATGGGGGGAGGTAGAAAAAACTTTCTGCAAAAAAGCAGAAATCTACAGATGTTAAGTGCCTTTCCACTGAAACGGTGTGGATAAGGGTACGTTTTTTCCACGGAAAAGTTTTTCAATCGTTTGGTGTGACCGATTTTCCATTGGAACCAATACAATTTTCCATGATTCCACATAAAGATTGTTTCCAATTGGGGAGTACAAACTAAAAAAAAAAAAAAATCAATTGTCACTTCCGCGGAAATGTTAGTTTTTTACCTACCACCCCACTCCCAAAAAAGGGGGAAAACACTAATCTCCAATCGCAGAAAATTGCACTTTTTTTCTGCTTTCCCTAGCAGAAAAGCGTTCGCACCAAATGATGGAAAAACTTTTCCGCGGAAAAAACATCCTGCCTTTCCATAACATTTTCGTGGAAAGGGAGTAACGCATTTTCCATGGAAGAGGAATGGAAAAAAAAAAAATTGGTTTTCCGCATACTCCTTTTTCCATCGTTTGGTGCAAACAGTTTTCCACAAGGAAAAGTGTCATTTTATTTTTGGGCTTGATTTTCCACGAATCTATGGAAAAGCCTTTCTAATGGGGGTGAGTGTAGGTGTTAGAATGGCTCGTATGCACTAAGGAAAGCCTCTCCAATGAGTTAGTAGTATGATTCGGTGGATCCCACAAGCATAGACCCCATTTGTCCCATGTGTGTACAAGCCATTCTAACATTAGGAAAGGCGGTGTGCTCCGTGGAAAAGCGAAAGAGCAAGTCCGTAGACTTTCATTTCTGTAGACACTTCATAAACATGCCCTATGGGCTTCCATCTCACACTCTTTCAAGATGCTATGCACCACACCTTCCTTTGTCAAAGTTATCCTAGATCTATTATTCTTTATTATTTATCTGCTTTTTTTTTTTAATTTGCAAAATTCCTCATCTTTATTTGTCAATGTCTAATAAAATGACTTGTTCTTCTTTCTTCTCATCTCAAATGATTTCATCACAATAAATTGATTAGGTTATAGTTGTTGTACTGAGAGCTCTATTCTGTTAAAACTTTGGGTTTCTTCACAGTGGCTTTTGATATTAACTAATGAAATTCGGGTTAAATGGATCGGTCTCAGGTTATGGGGATGTTGGGTCAGGTTCAAGTTAGAGGGTCAAGTTAAAGTCCGGGTTCAGGTTCTAACTAGCAAAAATGTACCCAACCCTTTTACTGTTTAAGTTAGAAATGCGAACCCAAACCTTAAATTACCGGGTGGGTTTGGGTCAGGTTGGCAGGTTAGGCTAGAAATTGCCACCCCTACATATCAATTAAATAATAATAATAATAAAAAATAAGGGCCTGTTATTTTAATTGATTGAAGCAATTCTAAGAAATGTATTTCTAAAAGTGATTAAAATTGAAGAAAAAAAGGTGGAGATCCAAAAGTGACCATCAAATAACCTCCCCTTTAATGGAAAATGAATCAAGGGGAATGGGAATGAAAACCTAGCCATCACCTTTGTAAAATCTACATCTTCTTTTTTGCATTCTCGAGCATTATATGGATTTATCACAGCCATAAATGTCATGGAAGTCATGTATCATTGTCTATTGAAGATAGAAGATTGCTTAAAAAAACAGCTAGAATTCTTTTATTGAAAAGAAGAAGAAGAAGAACATGGCTCACAATTTTCTAGAAAAAAGATTTACAAAGTCAGATACACAATACACGTAAGAGAGACTATATATTTTTTAATTTCTTTGAAAGAAAGGATAAACTAGCAACCATTTAGAACAATGACATGGAAAAGCTTTTGAGTTTAGAATGCAATACATACATCTCCTTCGTCGAGATGAACATGCTTCCTCAGTAGCTTTGCAGAGAAAACCACCTTGCTGTCCATGCTAGGGCAACCATAACCTACTAGAATCTGAATATCCTTCCTAGACAATGACCTGAAATCTATCACCAAAATTAGATTCACCGAGAAAAATATTATTAAGCAAGACTACTACAACAAATGGTAGAGAGCAAGGATTTGAACAGAACCAAAACTTAATGCAACTAAGGATCCTGTTTACCCATTGATAACACACACAGAGAGTGAGAGAGAATATGAAGCGATGGGTCTTAGTTCGACCCAATCAAAAGTTGGGTCAAATCTGTATGGACCTCTTTAGTAATCAGGTTGAGTATGGGTCCATTTGGATCCTTACACAATTAATCCGACTACCTAGATACTCGTAATCATCATCATCGCCGTCATCATAGCCTTATCCCATCGGTACGAAGTCAGCTAAAGAGTACTGCCATTCACCTATAGAAAAAGGTGTATGGCCATTTGATCATTTCTTTCTGAGGTCTGTGGATGAGTGCATGAATATCTGAATGGGTGTATGGGGTTAAAAACTTAATTGCCCATCACGATTGGGCCCTGATATCTAGACCAAAAGATGCGAAATAAACAGAAACATACCCCATTTACCTTACTAACAAGACTGATCCAAACCATAAAAATAGGTGTGCGCCCTCTGTTTTGGGCTCTTTTGACAATAGGATCCTGATGAGGGTTGGAACCATTTGATTATGGCTCTCCCAAACTTCATCAGGCTAGGTTTCAGTTACCTCCTATAAAAGAGAAATAACACAAAAAAAAAAAAAAAAACACATACAGTAACATCAACCATCAACCCCGAGGGGTAGCTCAGTTGGCCTAGGACCACGGTTTGCTCCCGGAGGTTGAGGGTACGAAACTGCACTACCACACTGAGCAACAGGGGATTTACCCGGCTCCCCCTGGCCGTAGGGATGAGTCTGACCCAAAGGACGTTGACAACCCCGTTAAAAAAAAAATAAATAAATAAATCAACCATCTTCATCATCAATAACGCCTCATCCCATGAATCTGGATTTGGAGCGGTGGTATCAACCATATGGTGATGAAATGTTATATCCTTCATTTGACCCCACATTTAGATATTAGTCATCCCGTCTCAAAATTGAATTGATTTTCAAATATAACATTGCATTTAGAAAAGATAGACTACTGCCTCTGACGTAGATACAGAATCCATCTAAACGCATTATGTAATGAAAGCTTCTAGTAATTTTATAAATACAGCAACAGCATGTTTCCAATACTTTATGAATATCAGTTTTAGCAATGTATCGCAGAATTTGGATGTATAAGTAACAAACTGCAAGAAATTCAAATCTCAAATATTTCCACAGAAAGATGTTCATCCATTGCATTATGATTTGGAAGCATCACACAATCAGGTAACCAAAATAGCAGTGGCAAAATCAGGAATGCAGCATTATCCATCTAAACCAATGAACTCGGTAGGTGATAGAAAAAGGTCAAAAAACAGCATCCCAGTAATACTAAATCTAATTTCCAATGTTCCAGTTCCACCCCTCCTGAATGCAAAGCATGAAAGAAAAATATCTACTCTGCCAAAGTATATCATCAACTATCTTAAACCAATCAATGTCATCAAAGAGGCAATAAAAACAACCTCAAGATATCGAACCGGTCGCGGCCAAAGTTAAGGCACGCAGTTCGAACTGTTATCCAATCCCTTGTAAAATCGAACCCTTCTTCAACAAATCCCAGCCCACCAACATCATCCAGCGGAACATTTGGGATCATCCCATCCTCGTCCTTCCGCCGGTAATCAAAGTAATTCTGCTGCACCAACCTCTCCATAAATTCGATCCATTCGGGCCAAGGGTGGACCACCTCAATCTCCTTGGTCGTAAAGATATTATCTTTCTTCTTCTCCGCCGATTCCGAGCTCAATTCATCGACACCCAGATGCCCATATTCCGAAACTGACGCTTGGGTCTTCTGCTTTTGTTCCCTCCAGGATCGGATTCGCTGCAAGGCCTCGTCTTTGCCGGATCGCTCGCGCTCAATGGCGTCGATTTGGTCGAAGACAAAGCTCATGCGGGAAGAGAGGGTGGTTTTGGGATCTGGGAGTTTTGGGGGAGGGGGGTCTGGCTCGATAAGAGAGGAAGAAGAAGTGGAGAAGGGTCTGTTGGTGATCGAGCAGAGATGGGAGGAGAGAAGAGACGGAAACCGATAGTGGAGAAGGGGTTTGTGGGGAGAATAGGAGGAACGAAGAAGAAGGAAGGAGAACATCGTTGGAGCCATGAAAGAGAGAATGCTTGATTTTCAACTGCAGAACAACATGTCGTCTTCTTCTTCTTCTTCTTCTTCTTCGATCTATCTGTGTCTGAACTCTGAAATCTAAAACCCTTCTCTTGTGTTCTGGGAGGTTTTGGCCGTATGTATCGATGGCTTAAACCCTTGTTCAAGGGCATCTGCAAACCAGGTTGACATGTGTGCTGCGACAAGCACGTGCGAAGTATGGGCCATGGTTTCATGGTTCTGCTGCTATCTTCATCATTTTACGGTCAGATCTGCCTTGATAGATTACCCAGGAATTGAAGATTAGTTTGATCCACTCATCAGATGAGTTGCACACAAGAGTATAAAAATGAAATGAGTATAATATTATTTATAAAAATATTATTATTTTATTTAAAATTCCAATCGCTTTTCTCTCGATAACTTTCTCGTGCACGTGAAGCCTAATCATGTATATTGAGACTTTTATCAATCTAATGGTAGGTCGTGTATAGATTAGATCAATTGTAATTAATTATAAATAAAGGTGTTGATTGTCATTACGATAGATTCAGATTTAATGAAATGGGCACTGGATTGAGAAAATTAGATTTATGTAGGGTATTCTCTCCCAACTAAATACAATTGTTAATGTTACGAGGGAAAAAACAAGTCGAAAGTTTTAAAATTATGTATATATGGATAAAAAAGATAGGCAAAGAGTGTCATTTCACTCTAAATTTTTTTAGTGGTTTGAAGGCTACTTGCTTTTGAAAATACAAATCTATTAAAATGAAAAGGCATGGGTCTATTTACAAATATTGAAAATATATGGCCTATTTACATATCCTTGAAACTTTAAGGGAGCATTTTAAAAATTAAAAATGCTTGAGTTTAACTCTTGTTGGAATTTATCACTTTAATCGGGGTTATTTCCATTGCATCGATTAATGAAAATGTGAACTACCTTGTTGAAATAAAACACTAAAAATTAGACAATATTTTGGAATAGTGTCGGTCCGACGATATATATCACTAAGATGGAAATAAATCTCCATATAGGACCATTTACGGGGCAACAAATTAGATCAGCTTGGATTTATAATATAGTTCCATCTCTCTCCCTCCTCATCTTTTCCATTTTTCTCAACTCTCATTGCTCAAGCTCATCTCTATATGGAAAAAAATTGAGCGAGTTAATGGTCATTTGGGTTTTTAATTTTGTTTTTTCATTTGTAAGGTGAAATAAGATAAAATGGAATTGAGATAGGGTTGAGAATAAAAACAATTTTTTTGTCATTTTGTGCTTTTTAAGAGCATAATTATTTTATGTCGTCTTGTGTTCTTTTTATATATATATTTGTCATTTTATGCTTTTAGAATTAACCCCCTCCACTTTCTTACTTTTCTACTTTGACATTCAACTTATCTTATTTTATTTCACCCTACAAAAAAATAGTCACTTTTGGGCCAATTCGGTAATTTATTAATAATATCTTATCTTCAGTAGATTGGTGGGAAACTTTTTTCACTATTTATATAAAAAAATAAGTTTTTTTTTATCATTTGGTGAAAAAAAAAGTATTATTTTTTTATTTTATTTTTTTAAAAATTATATATTTGATATCATCCCTTGTCTAAAAACATGAAGGTTTTATTTAGATTACTTTTATTAACCTACTAAATTGTAAAACACGCCCAACAGTTACCACAAAAGGGCGGTTCCTGTCAGTTCCGACAAAGAAGTCGAAAAAGGGCGACACTTTATCGTTCGAAAACCGATACCATCATCACAGCACAAGCCAAAACGTAACAGCAACCAAAGGAAAGGTGAGCAATCGATTCGATTTCTCTCCTTCTCCAATCAATCTCTTCTCTTCCGCTGCCTCTCTCAACGATCCAGATCTCTGAAACGAGAAAGGAGAGATGAGAATTCCTCTAGGTTTAGGGCTAGGGTTTTTCCTTCCAAAACCCTCTTCTTGAAATCCTCCAATCGCAACAGCGATCGCGAAGATAGAAAGATCAGCCGAAGCGAGGAGATCAGACAATGTACAGCGGATCCAGCGACGGAGAAGGCCACGAGGCGGCTGCGGCGGCGGCGCAGAAGAAGATCCCACCGGCTTCCTCCATGCCCTGGGTGCGGAACCTCCGCCGCTTCATCGGATCCGGCGCCGGCCTCGGCTCCGAAGCCCTCATGGGTCGGTAATTCATCTCGTTTCTTAGATTTCAATCGTAAAGCTGTAAATTTGCTTGGGATTTCGGTTGCAAATCTCAGCTGAGAAACAATCGGGGAGAAAATTGCATTTTTTTTTTCATTAGTTGAAGCTTGAGTGCTACTACATTGATGTATTGATTGTTTAAATGAAGCTGCAAGCTGCTGTGATCTGGACTGTTGGTAATTGCAAAATGCATGATGATTCATGATGCTTTTTTTTTTTTTTTTTTGCTATACTGGATCGCGTTGTTTTGGTTTATTTTGATGTTTCAATGGGTGAGACTCTATCAAGCATTATATGCTAAGTTGTGTTCATGGGGAAGCTAATATGCTGTGATTTTTGTAAATTATAGTAGTCTCGTATTGTGATATAGTGGTCGTTGAAGTTTCTACATTTGCATCTAGAAAATGATCGTCATGTTGTTGTTGAGATTGGTGTGCCTTTTGAAATGGTAACTGAGAATTTATTGCACTTTTGATACGATTGGATGACCTAAAAGGTTCAAAACTAGAAGTTATGCATTGAATATAAAAAAGGACCATATTATCCTGATGCTTGTTTGTAGCTCAGCTGACCAATATTCTTATACGGGCCTCACTGCCTTCTGCCATTGCTGTTGTTACGGCCCGATATTTTTTTTACGACGGTAAAATTTGTCATGCGACATATCATGCTAATGCTTGTTAACATCAGATTAATCCAATTCTTGATGTAACCTCTTCTAAGTTTACTTAACTATAGATTCTTTCGAGATCCAATCCAACAACTAAAGGTCAGATGAATATCAAATCAGGCCTGGTTCCATATCTTGCTGCTTTTTTCATTTATTTATTTATTTATTTTTTTTGGGGAGGGGGGGTGGGGGGTGGTTGGTTTGGGTTTGTTTAGTGATTGAGAAATTGGTTCACTGGTCAAATGTGGGCTCGAGTGGGCCCACAGAGTTGGACTCCGCTAGCTTTCCACTTGTGGTAGAAAATTTCTGGCCCTCTTAAATGTTTGTATAATGAATATGGATACAGAATATTACACCCAATATTGGCTGACTTTACCAAACACCATTCTCATTTGCAGAGCTTGAGACGAAGAGAATCTTACTTGAGATTTTCAAAGAGAAGCAACAGAAGAATGCTGAAGCTGGCGCAATCCCAAGCTTCTACAGAAAGGCATGCACTGCAGTTACTTACTTGGGTGGTTGGCTCGATTATCTTTTTTTCATGTGTTTAAACGATGCTTTATATAATATATGTGTATATATATTTGGTGGTAACATGCCTTGAACTTTAACTTGTGGTTGCCACATTGAGCACCTTTCAACTGTGCTATGCTCTTGTTGATGCTAATATAGTAATCGAAGCCATCTATTTTATTGATCATACTTGAAGTTATTTATGTATGGGAAGTATTCAAGTGCATCCATCCCTCACCATTTTTGGTGAGGGACACCCCCCTTTGGAAAGTGTTAAGTACAAAAGGAGAGTGTCAAGTACATAGTAGGACTCCCCTTTTTGTACTTGACACTTTCTAAAGGGGAGTGTCCCCCACCAAAAATGGTGAGGGATGGATGCACTTGAATATTTTCATTTATGTATTATAGCTTATAATACTAATGCAAAGTAACATCCCAGTTTTAATAATTTTCATTCAGATACATTCCATGTAATTTCGAGGAAAAAAGTGTTATGTACTCCAACCCTTGCATCTTTATCATAACATAATTATTATTCTAATGTAGTTTTAACTTCTGTTTAACAGAAACCTGAAGAAGGATCAATCAGCCAAAGGGTACAAAAACTGGCAAAATACCGCTTTTTGAAGGTATTATTAGCCACCAATTTCTCAGCTGGATGTCAAGAATGTTGGTATTTGAAGAAATCTAAATTTGCTTTTCTGAGGTTCTATTCTCGATATTTTTGAGATATTTTAAGTTGAACTTTTTTTTTTTTTTTACATAGATAAATGCACCTACATTTTTACCATTCTATAGAAAAGATTTAATGCACCTTTATTTATTGTTTTTTGGTTGGATCAAATGCACCCTTTTTAGTTAGTGATTCCAGTTTCTTCTCATCTATACATGTTTACTGGCTTAATATTTTTCATTATGTGGTTGACTATTTTACCTGCATCAAGTGGTCAAACAATTTCATTTAAGTTCTTGTTTTTCATCCATGCAGAAGCAATCGGATCTTTTGTTAAATGCTGATGACCTAGATGCCATGTGGGTTTGCTTAAGAGAAAATTGTGTTATTGATGATGCCACTGGTGCTGAAAAGGTTTGTTCCTATTCACCTCTGTCTGCTGATACTGATTGTGTGAACTTTGAAAAGTGGGCAGCCATTAGACAATATTTGCCATTATGAAGGCTCCTCTGCAGTGATAGCTTGTAACCCAAGTGGGTCATAAAAGGGGGTCTGAACTCTGAACAGCCAGCTGAGCCTTCAGGGTAGGTCCAATGCCGTGGTGCTGAGTTGACTGTTTCAAGTTGGGTAGGTGAATCCATAGTGAAGGCTGTTCCTACTTAGATTGCATTGAAAAACAACAAAACACTGCAATTCCTGTCAAATTCTAATTTTTTGTTGACAATGCACACAAATAGGGGAAAAGATGCATTTGTCGTCTTTGGCTTTTAGTCAACAGTTGTCTTGCAGCTTTGTGGCTTTCACTTCTGATCACATCAACTAATGAATGGCTCTGGCTGTTGATAAGTGCTTGCACTTCATGGATCTTAATCAAGGATGCAATCTAGGAAGCACGGACACCTCTCCGGGGCCAGAGTGTCGGTGTCCGACACGTGTCGGACACGGACACGCTCCGGACACGCTCCGACATGTGTCGGACACGCAAAAAAGAGTGTCATGTTTATTTTTTAATGTTTTATATTTCGGACTCGTTACGGACACGTGTTAGACACTGTTTGCCTCTTTTAATTAGAAAGGGGGTTTAGGTTTTTGTAAAAGGTCGTAACTTACGGATGATGTTGATCGTGATCAAATTGATGGTGATGATGAGGCAATTGAAGTTGCATCAATTGAGTAAACTTTAGATGGAAATTGACTTCTTTTTGTATTTTTGGAATGGAGGGGAAATTGATGAATGATGATCCTCCCTTTTCTTTGTATGGATTTTATGGAACTATGGATATATCATGTTTATTGATTATTAATTATGTTTCAATATTGTATTGCTATTTGATAATTTGATATGTTTGTTAGTTGGTACAGTGGTACTTGAATTTTAATTAATTTGATTGCTAAATTGATTACAAAGTTAAAATGATAGTATCTTTTAGTATATGATTAGATATATTATTATTATTATTAACGTGTCCGTGTCTACTTTTTTTTAAAATGCCGTGTCGGCGTGTCCGTGTCCGTGCTTCTTAGGATGCAATCATGTCTTTCTAGTTTTTTCCGGCAGAAAATTTTCTTGAGAACATACGAATTGATCTTTATTACTTAGCAAGCATATTGATATCAGTAAATTAGAGGTGAATCTTTTGGAAAACTACTGTTACCTGCTCCTAGTTTTTTCCCCTCTTTCTTCTGTTCTGGAATGCTGGTGTCTCTTCCTCTTTTTCTTGAGAACATACGAATTGATCTTTATTACTTAGCAAGCATCTTGATATCAGTAAATTAGAGGTGAATCTCTTGGAAAATTACTGTTACCTGCTCCTAGTTTTTTCCCCTCTTTCTTCTTTTCTGGAATGCTGGTGTCTCTTCCTCTTAACATGCAGAATTTTCATGTCAAAATTTAAAAATTCGGGTTTTCTCATACTGTTGTAGGATGATTTTTCATTTGCTATTTTTTTTATTTTTGATAATTGTATTCATGATTTTTTAAAAATGAATTTCAAGCCCTACATATTGGCTATTAATGCATTGTTATAATTATTGCAGATGAACTATGAAGATTTCTGTCACATTGCATCTGTATGTACAGAGCAAATTGGCACAAAATGTCGACGCTTTTTCAGTCCTTCAAATTTTATGAAGTTTGAGAAAGACGAATCTGGGCGAATAGCTATTCTTCCATTTTATCTTTACGTAATGCGCACAGTGAGTTTCCCTTTTCTGCTCTCTGAAGCTTTTTTTTTTTTTTTAACTTTTTCCCAAGAAAAGAAAATTAGCATCTAATTGAATGGCATTTTTATTATCATGTGAAATTGAAAGTCAACTCTTTTTCTTCCGTTTTTCTTTTCAGTTTGAACTTCAGTTGGTTTATAATTTGCCTCTCCTCTATGGTTATATAACTGTTTGAAAACAACTTTAACTCAGCATCTTTTCCGTTAAAATCTCATCCAGTAATAGCTCATGCCTTTGCTAATTTGCAGGTTTCACTCACTCAGGCAAGAATTGATATGAGTGAGCTTGATGAGGATTCTGATGGTTTCCTTCAATCTCATGTATGAAATATATCCAAATCTTTGTTTCATGATGAATATAAGTTACTTGCATTAGACATTAGTCTTACTTACCAGTAACTATTTTCATATTGTATATAGAAGGATATACCATCGAGGCTGTGTATTTTATGTTAATTTAGTGGGAACAACTTGCAACTTGATATTACTTCTCTTCTTTACAGGAAATGGAGGCATATATAAGAGGCCTTATTCCTAATCTGGCACAACTTCGTGATATGCCTGCGGCGTTTATTCAAATGTACTGTCGTATAGCTGCACATAAGTTCTTTTTCTTCTGTGATCCTCATAGGCGAGGTCTGTCATCAAGTCTTACTCTGATTACCATGAAAAGTTAATTATTTTTCTTCTTATTTTTTAATCTATGTTAGCTGATCCCTAATAGGTATGATGAGACTTTAGATGATGATGCTGAAGAATCTATCTCAATCAAAAGAAACCAATTCCATTTTTCACATTATCGAAATCTTCCTGTTTGGATGATCTGTTATGGTGTTTTTTTTTTTTAACACACGAGCTTTATTAGGAAACCTTTTTCAAATTGGGCAGTAGATGGATCAAATAAGCCCTATGGACTTGACCCATTATATGCAATCATGTTTGAGTTGGGTCTAGGTTCATGTCAGGTCCCAATCACCAGATGAAAAACCTACTAGGTTTGTAGGACCCAACACCTGACCTGGACCCCTCCATAAGCATTCTTGCCTAGGTCATGGAGCATTGGGTCCCATACGTACCTCTCACCCATTATTCATGTTGATAGACTCAACTCCTGCTGGTCCAAAAAGTAAATAAATAAGCATTATACCCAGATCCAGGTTTGCCCTACTTACTGTAAGAATATCCAGAACACAAACTAGAAGCATACAAGAGAGAAAGTTTGCAAGAGATTTTCTGTCTTGATTGAATGGACTAAGGATACATTTATACACATGTATTGAGCTAAAGTCAAACAAAGGGGCTGTACATTGTCAAACAAAGGTGCTGCTAGAGTCAAACAAAGGGGCTGTACATTGTCAAACAAAGGGGCTGCTATTGTCAAATAAAGGGGCTGTACATTGTCAAACAAAGGGGCTGCTATAGTCAAACAAAGTTAGCCTATTTCTTTACACCCCCTCTCAAGCTTTGGATGGGAGAAAGTGACCATCGAGAGCTTGGAGATAAGATCTGAAAAACGAGATATGGAGTGGCTTTTGGTGAAAAAATCCGCTATTTGTGCAGCCGATGGAATCTGAAAGAGCTTTATAGTACCACTCCTAACATGTTGACGAATAAAATGACAGTCAATTTCAAGATGTTTGGACCGTTCGTGAAAGACATCATTTGTTGCCAGTTTCTGTGCACTTTCACTGTCCGTAAAGAGGGGGGTAGATTTAGGAACTAGAACTCCTAAATCCCGAAGTAACCAGCGAAGCCAAATAATTTCAGCAGTAGTGTTAGATACAGCACGATATTCAGCTTCAGTGGATGACCGTGAACCAACTTCCTGTTTCTTACTCTTCCAAGAGATGAGAGAGGAGCCAAGAAAGATAGAGAAGCCTGTGGTAGAGCGTCGGTCATTGACATCTCCTGCCCAGTCAGAATCAGAATAGCCATGCAGAGTAAGATTCTGACTGGAGGAAAGAAAAAGGGCGCGGTTGGAACTTCCTTGTAAGTATCTCAGTATGCGTAGTACAGCGGCCCAATGAAAATGAGTGGGTTGCGCAACAAATTGGCTTACCACATGTACCGCATAGGCAATATCTGGTCTGGTAATGGTCAGATAAACCAGGCTGCCGACCACTTCACGATAACGAGTTGGATCAGAAAGTAGATCTCCAGCAGAAGTTCGAAGCTTCAGATTATGTTCAATCGGAGTAGAGACAGGCTTAAGATCTGTGAGTCTAGCCCGTTGGAGAACTTCATTGCAGTATTTCGTTTGCGACAGAAGGTATCCTGAGGGAGAGTAGGCAACCTCAATGCCCAGAAAGTACCGCAGATGACCCAAATCTTTCATCTCAAACTGTCGATGAAGAAAACGCTTTAAGGATAGAATACCAGAAGTATCACTGCCAGTGATAATCATATCATCAACATAGAGTAATAAGAAAACACAGCCAGATTGCGAATAGCGAGTGAAGAGAGCAGAGTCATGAGCACTTTGGGAAAAACCAATATTGATGATGCTGGTACTAAACCGTTCAAACCAAGCACGAGGGGCTTGTTTGAGTCCATATAAAGCACGTTTGAGACGACACACATAATGAGGAGGTCTCTCGACACCTAGAGGAGGATGCATATAGATTTCTTCCTGAAGGAATCCATTCAAGAAAGCATTCTTGACATCAAGCTGATAGAGTGGCCAGTGTCGAACAGCAGCAACAGAGATAAATGTACGAACAGTTGTCATCTTAGCAACCGGTGCAAAAGTCTTCTCATAATCTATCCCATATTCTTGTGTGTAGCCTTTTGCCACTAAGCGAGCTTTGTAACGATCAACAGAGCCATCAGATTTGGTCTTGATCTTAAATTAGGGCTGTCGGTGGTCGGTCTTGGTCGGTTTTCAGTCACCTCTGCACCCGGGCCAAATGTTCGGTTTTTTGGATATAGATAACCGAAAACCGACCACTGTATTTAGTGCAAGTGGGAAAACCGAACATTCGGTTTGGTCGATTTCCGGTCGGTTTTCGGTTTTGGGCTAGACCCTAATTTGAATGGGTCAAGCCTCATTTTGTATTGGTCTAATTGGCCATTGGGCTTTTAATTTCATTAAATAAGTTAAAAGTGTCCAATCTAATTTAGTAACTTACACACAAATAAAACAGGCCCAGCAGCAATTAACAATAAGTACAAGCCCAGTAGCTAACTAGTAGTACTTAAAAAATGCAGATGTTCAACAGTTCGAGTCACTAAGTTAGTGCAGTCTCCAGTTGCTTAACAATTCGGTCGGTTCGGTTTTAACCGGATGGTTTTTTAGTTTATAAAAAATCCGACCGTAGTTTAATTTTTAGGTGAAACAAATAACTGATTGGTCGGTTTTTTTTTAAAAAAAATATATAGAACCGCCCAAATGGTCGGTTCGGCCGGGCGGTTCGGTTATTTCGGTCAATTTTCACAGCCCTATCTTAAATATCCATTTGCAGCCAATAGCCCTTTTCCCGGAAGGAAGAGGAACAAGATCCCATGTTTGAGTTTTCTGCAGAGCCGCAAGTTCTTCTTCAATGGCAGACCTCCATTTCGGATGAGCAACGGCCTCCTTATAGGATTGTGGTTCTGCCAAATTATGAATTGCTACAAGGAAGGACTTATATGATGGAGAAAAATGATCAGTACAAACAAAGCCAAATCTAGAGGGAGGAATTCTGGTGCGCACTGGATACCTTTGAGTTGGAGGAGGATCCTGCACATCTGGAGCAGAGGAGATAGGCCCATGATCAGAAGGAGGAGGTGGTGCTGTAGATTCCAACGGAGCAGATGGAGGTTTGGACCGACGATGATATACTTGCAGTGGTGGAGGAGAAGGGGTATCGGATGGAAACAGGTCTGGAAAGGGATCAAGAGGATAGACTGTAGGTTGCTCAGGAGAAGGGGATTGAGTAGGTAATGTATAGAAAGGGATATGTTCCAAGAATGTGACATTACGAGATACCCGTAACCTATTGGTTTTAGGGTCATAGCATCGATAGCCTTTCTGTTCGATGCCATACCCTAAGAAAACACAGACAGTGGATTTCGGGGAAAGTTTGGTTCTCTCATTAGCATGTAACAGAACAAAACAGGTGCAGCCAAAAACTTTGAGATAGGACAAGTCAGGTTTACAAGAGAACAATTTTTCATAGGGAGATGTGCCAGATAATACAGAGGATGGTGTTCTGTTAATGAGATAGATGGCAGTCAGGACTGCTTCCCCCCAAAATGGCAGAGGAATATGTGAGGAATAATCAAGGACATGTCTGTGTTTCCGTTCTGCTACACCATTTTGCTGTGGTGTGGCAGGACAAGATAATTGAGCTAGAGTCCCTTGGCTGGTCAGGTAAGAGCGGAATTTCTGGGACATGTATTCTCCCCCGGAGTCAGACCTAAATCTCTTAATCCTCGTATTAAACTGAGTGGAAACCATGGTGGAGAAAGCAGTGTAGATGGAGTATAACTCAGAACGGCTTTTCATTAAATATAACCAAGTATATCTAGTGAAATCATCAATAAACAACACATAATAAATAGAACCACCTTTCGTTGGCTGAGAGGCAGGACCCCAAACATCAGAATGCACCAAATCAAAAGGAGCAGTAGTAAAAGAAGTGCTTTTATTATAAGGGAAAGCATGTTATTTACCAAATTGACAACCAAAACAAGAAGAAATGTCTGATACAGAAATTTTTCCAAATACACCACTAGTAAATAAAAACTTCATTTTATTTAAAGATAGATGGCCTAAACGAGAGTGCCACAGGGCAAAGGGTGATGTAGAGGAAACGAGTGCTGTAGGGGATATATTGGAGGATGGAAGGTGCAGTGAGTGGAGATAGTAAAATCCTCCTTTGCAAACTCTCTCTTGTATGCTTCTAGTTTGTGTTCTGGATTTTCTTACATGGTATCAGAGCTCTATCCATCTGATCTTCTGACCATTCAAAGTTGAGAGAAGTTCTGGAACAACACTGTTCGTCTGATCAAGCACTGGAAGACACTGTTGATCACCTGTTGATCACTGGCTTTTGATCACCTGTTGGTCGTCCATATTCCCTGGGAATTCTGGACATTTTTTTCAGATTTTTGGATCATCTGAGGTTGGCCATTCTCCCTGATTTGTGCTTATCATTTTTGAGCAAACAGCTTTCATCTAGACCGTCCAATTTTCTGTTTTCACAAGATTTCATAAAAATTCCACCTACAGCAGTTTTGGTTTGTTGAGGTACACATCACTGTGTCGTCTGATCATCTAGCTGATCATCCATTGGGGCCCACAGATCTGATATGTGCCCAAAATCCTGCTCGCCTGGACCCATTTTACGGACTTTTCTGGCTCTGTTTGGACTGATTGATATCTCTGGGGAAGATTATTCTTCTGATCATTTAGTTCGGCCCATAGCACTCATCTGTACTCCGATTCAGGACATCTGGTTAGTTGTAGTGACTGGGATTTCACTCTAAATTGAGTTCTGGTTCTGGATTTCTCTCTGTGACCAATAGTTTTTTTTTGTCCAAAATGTCTTCTGATCGAACTGTAACGGGTATTACCATCAAACTTGATGGCACTAATTATCCCTATTGGTCCCACTTAATGCAAAATTTCCTAAAAGGTCAGAAACTATGGAAATATGTTGCTCAGCAGATCCCTACGCCAGATAGTAAGGCTGAAACGTTTGAAGAATGGGAAGCTTCTGTCGGGAAAATTAACTCTTGGATTGCCAATTCAGTCACTCCATCCATTGGGAATCAGTTGGCTAAATTCAATTATCCTAAGACTGCTTGGGATTATTTAGCACAACTATACACTCAGTCTAATGTTGGTCGTCGATATCAATTAGAATGGGAAATCAAAAATGCAGATCAAGGCACTGACTCCATTCATGATTTCTTCATCAAAATGACTGCATTATGGGATCAACTGGCTCTCATGGAACCCACTTTTAAAACAACCGATGATGCTCAAACCTTTGAAGTCTATAGGCAGCAGACTCGTCTGGTTCAGTTTCTTATGGCCCTCCGCCCTGATTTTGAACAAGTTCGTGGTCAGTTATTACATCGATCACCACTGCCTTTTGTTGATATGGCGCTCTCGGAACTTCTGGCAGAAGAGCAAACTCAACTTTCTCTCACACGGAAGAAACATGTAGAACCCACACATGTTCTGTCCGCAAATGTGAGTACCCCTCAAAATAATCGCTCTTTTCCTCCTGGTACCAATGACTTTTGCAACTACTGTAAGAAGAAAGGACACTGGAAATGGAACTGCCCCACCAGACCTCAAAGGCCTAGCACTAAGAACAAACCAACTGGTCAACAGTCCAATCGTGGTCCCATGCACTCTTATCCACAGAGACCCTATGCGGCTAACGTTACTGAAGATGATAGTCTTGTGCCTCCGCAAATGAATCTTACATCTCAGATTCAAGCTATGGTTGATGAGCGTATGCAACAATTGTTTCTGACTTCTTCCCCTGGTTCTGCTTCTCAGACAACCACCACACCCTCAGCTTCTGGTTCTGCCATGACCATTTCTGGTCCATCAGGTACTCTTGATTCTCCATGGATTTTCGATTCTGGTGCATCCTATCATATGACAAATGATGTTTCCAAACTTCAAAATTGTTATACTCCTGCTAGCTCTCTCATCATTCATACAGCTGATGCCACTCCTCTCCCAGTCTCCCTTATTGGTTCCATTTCAAATAAGTTGCTCTCTCTCACTAATGTTTTGTGTGTTCCTCACCTGTCTATCAACTTAATATCTGTTAGTCAATTGACTTCATCTGGATGTAAGAATATCCAGAACACAAACTAGAAGCAAACAAGAGAGAAAGTTTGCAAGAGATTTTCTTACATGGTATCAGAGCATCATCGGTTGTTTTAAAAGTGGGTTCCATGAGAGCCAGTTGATCCCATAATGCAGTCATTTTGATGAAGAAATCATGAATGGAGTCAGTGCCTTGATCTGCATTTTTGATTTCCCATTCTAATTGATATCGACGACCAACATTAGACTGAGTGTATAGTTGTGCTAAATAATCCCAAGCAGTCTTAGGATAATTGAATTTAGCCAACTGATTCCCAATGGATGGAGTGACTAAATTGGCAATCCAAGAGTTAATTTTCCCGACAGAAGCTTCCCATTCTTCAAACGTTTCAGCCTTACTATCTGGCGTAGGGATCTGCTGAGCAACATATTTCCATAGTTTCTGACCTTTTAGGAAATTTTGCATTAAGTGGGACCAATAGGGATAATTAGTGCCATCAAGTTTGATGGTAATACCCGTTACAGTTCGATCAGAAGACATTTTGGACAAAAAAAAAAAACTATTGGTCACAGAGAGAAATCCAGAACCAGAACTCAATTTAGAGTGAAATCCCAGTCACTACAACTAACCAGATGTCCTGAATCGGAGTACAGATGAGTGCTATGGGCCGAACTAAATGATCAGAAGAATAATCTTCCCCAGAGATATCAATCAGTCCAAACAGACCCAGAAAAGTCTGTAAAATGGGTCCAGGCGAGCAGGATTTTGGGCACATATCAGATCTGTGGGCCCCAATGGATGATCAGCTAGATGATCAGACGACACAGTGATGTGTACCTCAACAAACCAAAACTGCTGTAGGTGGAATTTTTATGAAATCTTGTGAAAACAGAAAATTGGACGGTCTAGATGAAAGCTGTTTGCTCAAAAATGATAAGCACAAATCAGGGAGAATGGCCAACCTCAGATGATCCAAAAATCTGAAAAAATGTCCAGAATTCCCAGGGAATATGGACGACCAACAGGTGATCAAAAGCCAGTGATCAACAGGTGATCAACAGTGTCTTCCAGTGCTTGATCAGACGAACAGTGTTGTTCCAGAACTTCTCTCAACTTTGAATGGTCAGAAGATCAGATGGATAGAGCTCTGATACCGTGTAAGAATATCCAGAACAGAAACTAGAAGCATACAAGAGAGAAAGTTTACAAGAGATTTTCTGTCTTGATTGAATGGACTAAGGATACATTTATACACATGTATTGAGCTAAAGTCAAACAAAGGGGCTGTACATTGTCAAACAAAGGGGCTATACATTGTCAAACAAAGGGGCTGCTATAGTCAAACAAAGGGGCTGTACATTGTCAAACAAAGGGGCTGCTATAGTCAAACAAAGTTAGCCTATTTCTTTACATTTACATCATGGAGCTTATCATACTGATTTAGCCACCATGAGGTTGGACCAGTTTAAATCTTCACTTTGGAATCCAAATCTGGACCAAGTAGTCAAACTCAGTCTCAACTCATTTAGGTCTTGAGCTGGACCCAAAACCCATATTTTTAACTTTATAGAATTTATCATGCTTAGCCAGTAAGAGGTGCTGAATTCGGATGAATTAATTTGTTATGATTGAGAACATAAATGAAGAAGTTATGAGCTATATGTTTTAAATATTGATGGATGATTGCATTCCGATTGATGTGTTGTACTATCTGGATGTGCCATACTTTGTTGTTGTGAAGTTTCCTCTTTTGAGCTGATTAAATAAAAAGGTTTCCCCATCCAAGAGCCAGTCACTAGATTCTCATTTAGACCCCTGCTCTGTACTTCTTGTGAGCTCTCTCTAATCCAAATATCAAGTATCGATAGATATTCTGTTTTATTCCAAACAGAAATGGGGACAGATTCTTAAATTGATTCCTTTTGGATTATGTAGTTTCAGATTTTAACTGTTGGACAGTTTCCTTTAATACTGCTGACAGGGAAAGCATGCATAAAGAAGGTGCTCCTTAGCAATTGTCTCCAGGAACTTATGGAATTGCATCAGGTAGTATTGCATTGGCATTTATTCTTTTTAATGGCGTACACTACATCTTCTTGGTAGAAAAATATTTTGATAATCTGTTAACCTGTTATCCCCATTTGACTTTGAACTTGATAGCTTAGTACATTTGTTTTTCTTTTGTAATATACTATATTGACTTGGTTGATTGTTATTGTTTTGTTGATTATATGATTTTATTCTTCTAAACCAAAATACAAAACCTTTATTTATATTTACATGATCTCTGCTTAAATCCGAGGTCTTCTTGATACATTTAAAAAGAGGAAACACATTTCCTCTACAGAGATTCCTTTTAAAAAGGGGAGGATAAAATAAAAGATCGTAACTTTCTGTAAAGTGTGGTATAGCCAACTTTTTGGCTAGTTTAACATGACATGAATTGTCAATTCTTATTTAAATCTGTATAGGAATTGATAAATATTGTTTGCTGTTTCTTTTAGGATCATCATCATCATCTAGAATTCACTCTTATTTCTACTCTTTTACATCAGGAAAGTGAGGAGGAAATCACAGATACTGAACAAGCTGAAAACTGGTTCTCTTTGACCTCTGCACAACGAGTATGTGGTAAGTGTGTTTTTCCTGATATGTGGATGAATAGCGCTAGCTCATTAGATAGTGAAAGGGTTCCATTTTTATTTTTTATTTTTTATTTTTATAATGTCAAGAGCTTTCTTTAATTTGTGTGCATCAGAAACAAGTCATTTCTAAGCAACGGAATGATTAGGTGCTGGGCCTAGGGAATTCTTAGATAATTTCCCATGCCAAGATTTTGTGCTTGTAGTGTACATTGATTGTGATCAATGCAATACAAAGAGCTATACTTTCAGTACCCCTGATTGAAATATTACAACCCTTGGAATGGTGACCCTACAATTGACAGTTATGAAAGACCTATAGTAACCGTATAGGAAAAAAAAAAACAAGATAGATACAGTATTCCAGTTCTGGAACATTTCTCAGAGGGTACATTGCATTCACTCTCTGGATCATTAAAACATGGGCTTGGGTGGATTTACTTTTTTTTAATTTACTCAAGCATGACAACAAGGAGACATGAACAGGGTCATGGGATCCCATGAAAGGACTTAAACAGTTGCACCTGCCCGCTTTTTTCTTTAAAGACTATTGACTGCACTTAACCCAGTTCAAAAAATCTGCAAGACAGGAGCTCAGCACTCATCGTGCAGCAGATGGAACATCTTTGTGCCTGGGGCTCTACTTGTTGGAACTGGGAATCATAATTCCACTTTAGGGGCTCAACTGTGAACAGAACATAGTTTGGACTGGAAACACCAGGACTTGAAAGGGAATGAACAACAATGCACCAGCCCTTCACACAAGTACGTACACATGTGAGACATGCAATAATGCAATGATGCATGGTCCATAGTTCATATTTCCAAACTGCTCATCAACACTGTCCCCTGTTTGGTAGTTGGCATTTGGCACTGGCCGGAATTTTATTGCAATCAGAGATATGTCCATTGGTTGACAGTGTGTAAATGCACGGGATTTGGAGTGATTAACTCCACTTATGGTGGCATCAACTCTGTGGAGTGAAATTTGTCAGTGGTAATGCACAAGGGGATTGTAGTGGTGAGTTATTGGATACAAGAACACTGGGCTCCAAGACATTAGGGGAATGAGTATCATATGATCATCTCTCTCTCTCTCTCTCTCTCTCTCTCTCTCTCTCTCTCTCTCTCTCTCTCTCTCTCTCTCTCTCCCTCCCTCTCTCTCTCTCAATCCACATGCGACCCTGGTTGAATTGGTACTCTTAACTCATTTACTTTTCATAATGCTTCAAAGCGATGCTGAAGTTTTTCTTTATGCCAAAGTTATGAAGTGTTGTTTATCAACCTTGTGCATTCCTGCTAATATGTTTCAAGTGGTGTTTTTGTTGGACACGGGATTAATTGCATTTAGACACTAATTATTAATGTAAATTTTGACGTGGTCCACTTATGTTGTCCCTGATTATTTTGCAGATATGTTTCTTGCTTTGGATAAAGACATGAATGGGACATTGAGCAAGCAGGAACTTAGGGAATATGCAGATGGGACATTGACTGAAATTTTCGTCGAGAGGGGTTGGGAAATTTATTTAGCTTTTGAAATTTATCCAACCTTTTGCTAGATTATTCTCTTCACTTTCTTTTCTTTTGCAATTGTTTATACTACCGCTAATCATCTTTTATATATTCGTAGACATTGGAAGATGGATATATATTTTCATTCAATGATGCATTCCAGACATATACTGCTATCCTACACCTTAGTTTTCCATTTGATCAAATTGGGATTTTCTCTCTTTATGGTTATATTCATTATTTCATTAGACATGATCAGCCTATAAAAATTGCATCCTTATTTTATTTTTTAGTTTAGAAGAACACAGGATGCCCATATAGAGACAGCTCATTTTCACAATATTTAGGGTGGGGAACTGGGGATGCATTTTCAATCCAAGGGATGGCTCATTGATGAATAGAAGAGAGCAGAGTTTGGCTTCTTCAAAGTCAACTTGCAGATTTCAGATTCTATGGATTTTTTTAATGCAAAAATTTTGGTTCTCATTGAAGCTAAAATTTGTTTTCCAAAAAAACCATTTACACTTGCAAGATCTACATAGTTGAGTTTTTTGTTAACTTCCTTTGATTACTTAAGTTAATTTATTTTTCTTTCTTCAATATAAGGCATGATGGATTCTAGCAAATATTTTCTGTTACATTAGTGAATGGTTTACATTACACATCAATTAATTCCATGGTGGTATAGTTCTTTATTGTTTTAGAGCAATCTTTTTAGTGATTGCACTTGTTATCCTTTTTCAGCGTTTGATGAGCATGTTCGGCGAGGCAAAAGTGGAGGCCCTGGAGGGAGCAACGGCCGAGAGATGGACTTTGAGAGCTTTCTTGACTTTGTTTTGGCACTGGAAAACAAAGACACGCCTGAAGGGTTAACGTACTTATTTCGCTGCCTTGATCTTCACGGAAGGGGCTACCTAACAACGGCTGATATTCACACCCTTTTTAGGTAAATATTACTGAATTATTGACTGTGCTGTTGTTTATTCAACGATCAGTACCTTTCTTCAAAATAGAAAAAATGCTATGATCGATGCTCATTACATTGGACATAGATACAGCGAGGCTGTAAAAGAGTTGGGTTTAGGTCCAGGCTAAAGGACGTGGGCTCAACTGGTCCATGCCTTGACTGGATCGTCATTATACATGAATTTGCACCAAACATGAATTTCTAACTTCCGTAGAAAACCTTTTCCGAGTTATTTAAAAACCATAGACTTTGCTTATGTGACAATTTCATCTTTCCATAGAAATTACCTGTACACAAACGTGCCCTAAATTTATGGGATAAGGTGGGGGTGATGATGGTAACCATTAAGTTTGGGACCCTGAGATTGTGGACTGTCAATGTTCGACGTGTAATGATTGCTTGTGACTGTCTATTATGGCCCATTTTAAGTCAACCTGTAATCCATGTGTAAACTTTCTGTCCTCTCTTCCACAGTTGGCATCCATCCAAGTGTGCCCCATGTCATTTTACAGTCCAACTGCTTGTGTATTACTCTCTCTCTCTCTCTCTCTCTCTCTCTCTCTCTCTCTCTCTCTCTCTCTCTCTCTCTCTCTCTCTCTCTCTCTCTCTCTCTCTCTCCATTTTGCACTGGACCTGGTTTCTTTATTGAAGCTCCAACGTCAAATTTAAGGACAACCAGTTCTACGTGGAGTTTTAGGGATCCTACACCAAGGCACTGAACCCATTCTTCATTGGATATACACCATTGGATTCTAATTGCAAAATCCTGCACTTTAAAAACATTGACATTTGGGTGCTTAAAAGAAATGGTTAGGATGTCAATGAGTTGGATTGATCCAGACTAACTCATGTCCAAGCCAAAATTATTTACAAATGAGTAGTCCAAGGCTGGGACTAGGTATGATTCAGACCTAGTGCTCCGATGATAATGGACCAGCACAAGTTTGCACATCAAAGGCTCTTTAGTAAAATTTGACACAGATCCTGTCTTTAAGCGCGAGCCCAAATTTATATAAAAAAAAAAAATCTGACAAAAAACATATAATCCCTTTTCTATATGATGTATGTATGCTGATTTTAGTATTATTATTTTTCTTATGTACATCATGTATTATTAAAATATACATATAAAATACACACGAGCCTAGAAAGAGTCCATAGGGCTTGGACCCTAGGCTCAGCCGTTCAGATCCAGCCCATTATGGGTTTCAGACCCTAAACATGGATCAAGGACCAGCATGTCATACCCTAATGCATGTCCAGGCCCACCCAAACAGACCCAGAATTGGTTTGGAAGCAGATTCAGATTTCAGGCCCATTGACAGCCTTAGGTTAGGAGGATCAGATCCAGCTATTATCAGCCCATTAATAATCCATATAAAGACCTGATTATTCTTAACACAGAAATTATCAATCCAGCTTTGTTTCCCATGCCAATGAGTGATATTTGAGCTGGTATGCTAATTTTACCCCCCTTTTTTTCTTGTGGGGTGGGGGACGCTATAATCCTTTATTTTGGATATTTGGAAGGTCACAAACACAAGTTTGCAGTTTAGGTCGCATAACCCATAAATATAATAGAAACTATTTCCGTCTGCACCTTTTTTGTATATTTATTTATTGCTAAAACATCAACTATGGAAGGAAAGAAGGGGAGCAATCGAAAGCAGCGATGTTAACCCGATACAATCTTCCTACAGAAAAATTGTAATTTCCTGCTTGTAGTACTGCAAGCAAGTTCTGCAAGTCTCAAATTACAGGACATTTGGTACCCATACATTTATAGGTCTGTTTCTTGATCCTCTGTTTGTGAGTCTTTTGATTATTATTATAATTGTTAATTGTATGTATTTATTTATTTAATTTGGAAGATAAGCTGAGTTGAGTCCTTATGTTATTTATTCGTTGATTACTGCAAGTGTCCCATAGTTGAAAAAAAAAAAAACTATAAATGCAATAACAGTTTACATGGAAATGCAAGACAGTTTTGTGCCTTTGCCTAAATGTTAGGTTTTTTATGTATGTTATAGGATCCAGTTTTGGGTCTAGGTCCTGCTCGAGTCCCGAACACAGGATCCATTCCCAGATCTGACGAGGAATGTTGAAACTTGATGCCTGACTTAGGCCTTGTTACTATTTTGGGTCTAGGTTGACCGAAATGTCAGGTTTATTTAGGTATTAGGATCCAGTTCCAGTTCTATTCAGCTCGAGTCTCAATCACTGGATCCATACCCAGATCTGACCGGGAATGTTGGAACTTGATGCCTGAATCAGGCCTTAATGCATTTTGGGTCTATGGTTAGATCCATGTGTTGAACCTCAACATGAAATTATCATCATAAAAATTAAAAATAAAAATCGTCCTGAGCCTTATTCTACCAAATCTGGGGTTGGCTTGAAAAGTTCTATATAGAGCTGTGGAAAAAACTGTCATCGCATAATTTACTTTACAATTCAAGGGGCAGTAAAGTGAAATATAAAATATGCTGGACCTACAAGTACAGATTAATGACAATCTGGTTTATTGGGTCTTGGGAGCCAGGATGAAACATATCTCAGAAGGCCTGATCTTAGCCCAATCATTGCAGCCTAAGTTTGGAGCAGAACCTAGTATTTTTGGGTCAGGTCCTGTTGGGTCTCCGACTTGATCCCAAGTTGTGGCCCTAGTTATAACCCTGTTTAAAAACTGTTTTAAGAGTATTGCATAATGATGGTGGTGCCTCCTAAGCTGATGAAAACCTTTCTCATCCATGCTCTAAGTGATGAGTTGGAAAAGGAAGGTACTAGAAGCCTGGATTTTTGATGCCATTGGATGTAGTAGTGACCATGGAACACTGCCTACTGATTCATATCATATTACAGTGATTGACATCTGTTTCTCTTTATCCATCTTTAAATCATGTTTCTAAGACCTCTGTGAAAGTCTGAAGAATAATAAAATGTTTGAAAACTCATTTAATATTTATACTGGAATTAGTTTTTGAATAAAACATGGATTTGATTTAAAAATATCAGTTAAGAAAAAGCCTTGAAAATTGGAAATGAACACTGTTCTAAAAAATCAAAACAAAACACCGAAGAAAGGAAGTATATGAGCATTTCTTTTTGTCAGAAAGTGATGCTTCGCAAATGGGATATGAGACGCAAACGGCATGTTTGTTTGCATTAGAATACATAGGAATTCATAGTCAAATGAGCTCCATTGAAGAATTATTAAAGAGCTGAAGTCAGAATGATATTAGGTGAAGGATGAAAGGTAGTAATGTAGATGGGACCTTGAATTACTAGGGTAATGGCTGGGTATTCATTTCCTATCTTTCCATTAAAGGAATTGTCATTTGAATGTCATTTTTGTATATTCACCACGGATCTTCATTTTTCACCATATATGGCATGATTTACTATCCTATTCAATTCTTATGTTTTCTATGCAAACGAATAGGCCCTAAGTATTGATGTATTGAACTCTGGTCTGAAGGAGTGCCTAGAGTTTTGGTCTGCGTATTCATGTGTAATCATGATTGTGGATTTGTTCCACACCAGTGCTGTGTTGTGCGTCGGCTAAAACTGAGTCATATTATCAATTTTTTTCCATTTGAGAAACAGTATTCGTGTATTCCATCTGACAAATTCTCTGGCTATGCAACAGAGATGTGCATCAGAAATGGATTGAGGGCGGGAACTATGAGCTATGCATCGAAGATGTGAGGGATGAGATCTGGGACATGGTGAAACCAGTTGACTCTCTTAAAATAACACTTGCTGATCTACTTGCCTGTAAACAAGGAGGAACTGTCGCCAGTATGCTTATAGATGTGCGTGGCTTTTGGGCCCATGACAATAGAGAAAATCTTCTGCAGGAAGAGGAAGAGCCAGAAGAAGAATGACTATTTGGTTTTCTGGCATGTAGACATGGACACATTGACATTGTATTTTACACTATACATTACAAACAGAATGTACTATTCCTTTGTTCTTACTTAATGTAGTTATTTTTACAAATGTAGAAGGCAGGTGATGCGGTTGTGTGATTTCAGGAATCTCGTGCCTTGTTTCCTTTGCTGATAAATAATACTACATTGCTTGAACAAAATGGTACTCAAGGCGGGTTTGGAGATACTGTTGATCATTTTCTAGCAAAGGAGAGATTTTTTCTATGAAAGGAAGTACTGAAAGATAGGGACCACCCAAGTATTGCGGCGGTTTCAGTTGGTGGGCTGTTTTACCTTATTTTATATCCTGACTGAAATACAGGGTCCAGGGGTTTCTTAACCTTATTAGAACCCTCTGTCATTAGTGTTGACAAGGAGCTTTTATTTAGTTACATTTGTTTCTCTTTTTGGTTTCTTAAAACAGTTTTGCTCAGCTCTAGTGGTGTGTTTGTACCAAACCAAACCAAACCAAGCCTTTTCCCACTAGGTGGGGTCGGCTATATGGATTTGACGACGCCAATCAAATCTGTTTAGGGCCATGTCCTCCGTTAGATCCATGTAGGCAAGATCATGTTTAATAGTTTCTTTCCAACTTCTCTTGGGTCTCCCTCTCCCTCTCCTACTCTTGGCAAACTCCATGCTTTCACACCTTTTAACAGGTGCCTCTGTTGGACGCCTTCTAACATGGCCGAACCATCTCAGTCGATTTTCTCTCATTTTATCTCCAATCGGTACTATTCCTACTCTGCCCCTAATCTCCTCATTCTTAATCCTATCTCTCCTTGTGATCCCGCACATCCATCTTAGCATTCTCATCTCCGCAACTTCCATCTTCTTGACATGATTATGCTTTACTGCCCAACACTCTGATCCATATAACAACGCTGGCCGTACCGCCACCTTATAATACTTTCCTTTAACCTTGAGGGGGACTTTCCGATCACACAAGACCCCCGAAGCACTCCTCCATTTGGTCCACCCGGCTTGAATCCTGTGACTTACATCAGTATCAATCCCTCCATCCTGTTGCACTATAGATCCAAGGTACCTAAAGTTTTCTTTTTCTACTATCTTTTGTGTGCCCAAACTTACTTCTATGTTACCAGGGTGGTGTGTTTGTACCTGGGTGGAAATTCTCCTTAATTCAATAAGCTAGTAAACTTCTGAAAGTTTCGTCCTCAAGCCTGCTTTGAGGTACTCCTCAGTGTCCTGTAAGTAATAGTGATACTGTGATTAATTAAGAAATACCTAGTGGGTTATTTGGCTGGAGTATGAAATGGAACGAAGGGAGAGACAATGACGAACTGATTTTTCTATTTCGCAGCACAAAACCTCAAAAGCAATTTCCATTCAAATGGAACGTTCAATTCCCCTGTGAATGACTTGTCATTTTATCCTACTCAATAATTATCTTGCTTTCAGAGGAATAATATGGATCAAGTACTATTTTTGACCATCCATTTGATGACTTCAGATTAGACAGCTTGGCAATGTCCCAATTAGATCTGATTTTGTTAGGTGTTTAACCTATAAACCCAGTGTGTATTTGGTAGGGCCAGGGAACCCCAAAGACATGCCATGTCTCCATCTAAAAAAGAAGGTAGGAGCGTATCTAGAATTAAAGCAGCATGACCCATACAGTTGTTCAGCTGTCAAATGACTCCACAGCTAACAGGAATATTCGAGTCATGAAATGAGGATGATAGTGATTGAAGAATCAGACGTCAACTTTTTGGCAGCCAAGGCAACTGTAGTTCCCAAGCCCTAGGAACTGCTATTGCAGGATCTATTTAATCAGAAGCATCCTCAATAGTATCCGGTCATGCAATACCCAACAATCAACTTAAACACAACACAGATTTAAACATAGCAAAAGGATTTAAATCAAGGACTGTTTCAATCCATAATTAGATTGTAACTTACAGAATACAGATCAATTCAGTTCTGTTCCAGCTGCGTATTGAACAAAATGCACATGTAATTGCAGTTGCAATATCATCTAACAAAATTTTTTGGCCATGCAACTCCCATATATGTATGATCAGTGACAATTAACTTACCTTGCATAATCATCACCAACCTCCAACATCCCAAACGGAAGCTCTTATTTTGGTACCTTACACGTAGGGCAAGAAATTCTACAGAAACTTATTATTAAATACATATATTTTGAGAAAGGGCATTTACAGTTGGGCATTCTTCTAATAACAAAAGAGAGAAGTGACTTTTCTTCAATGACCTTTCCAGCACAACTGCATAGAGGCTGGTCCAGAGTAGAATATGTCGGCATTTCCACCCCACAAACAAAAAGAAGGCATCGTCAACAGCTTATCCTGAAATCAAGCAATCATGTCCAGGACTAGGCATGAAATGGTTTCCTGGGTGTTGGTGCTCTGCTCTCCACAGACTGCATTCTCTGTTTGAGGTGAAAGACTTCCACCTGCAACTTGGCATGCAGATAATGTAAGCACCATGACCAGATGTTGATTGTTGAGAGAATAATATTAAAATCACCGATATCTTGAGTGCATAGAATGATAGTCCATGAGCTTGTACACACTCCAACAGGCTTCTGTAACTATCATTCTAAGCAAAATACAGAATAAACCAGCTGGAGGAACTCTCATAAATATCCATTTATACCTGGAGCTGGAATGCTCTTGCCCTTTCTCCTGCAAGCACTCCTCTTGTTGAATGTAGCTCCTACATTATTCAAGCCATGAGTAACAATGCTAATTATTAGTAGTTTGATTGGCATTAATTACGGATGTGTTGATATGTGACGTGAAAATGACAGCCATTATTTTTCCAATTTCCATACAGCCCAAATGCCCCTCGAATTTTGTACACATACAGGTTACAGCTCCAAATGACAATTGTTGTTCATCATCATATTTGTGTTTTTGTTAAGAGAAACTGCAACAGGGGAATAGTTTGCTTATCATGGTGTGGCTTGAAAAAAATGGTTTTTTTTTGGGGAAGAAAACCATCACGCAAATGCACAAATAGGCACATAAAGAAGTAGTCTTGTACCTTCTGAGTGTCATCCAAAACTGCTTTTAGAAATGCCACATCATGTTCCAGACGTACATTGTCGGAGTGAACAATATTCGATAGGCTATTCGCCTCTTCTTGTGCAATCTCTGCAGCTGCCAGCTTCTCTTTTAGAAATTCCACCTCTTTCACTGAGTCAGCAAGCTTTCTTTCCATGTCTTGCCGGCTCTTAACAGCAGAAGATAAATTCTTCTCTGCAGTCTCTCGACTTGCCAATGCAGCTGCCAGCTGTCCTTCAAGCACACCATTTTTTCGTAGCAATGCAGCCATTTTGGTTTCGCACATTTGATAGATGTTTGAAGTAGTCAGTCCAATTGATTTGCAATCTGTTTCAGTAAGCATCACATCATCAGTCTCTGACAGAAGGTTTCCAATTATTTGCTTTTGGTGGGTTTTTGTGTTTTCCGAGTCTAATACAGTTTGCATCTCTTCTACATTTGCCACAGTTTCAGCCATATCCACCTGAACCCCAGCATCCAGAGGTTTGTTTCTCTGCTCCATAAAAAATTTTCATTTTATCGTCAATGATTGAGTGTATAATAGAACTGTAGTGAGAAAGAGACAAGAAATTATGATAAAAGTATGACAAGATGCTGTATATGTAACATCGCATAATCAATATAATCATGAGATTTTAGTTCTTCTATAATGTAGTTGGGGTCGGTGGCAGGTACATGTCTCTTGTACCAGTACACCTATGAAAGGAGTTTTACGTATGCTTTTATCTAAGTTGTATTTGTTCTCTTATTAATAAAAAAATTTCCTCTGTTTCTTGGTCTCATATGGGACATTGTTTAAATTACTCAACAGTTCAACTTAAAGGGGTTATCTTTTTCAACTAGGTCAGAATAGATGTTCATTTTGGGTGGATTGGAGATGAGGTAAGGGTTCAATGATAATGGTAAAATTTTTGGTTAGATGCAAGTTTAGTCAAAGTAGGACACCTGGTAACATAGAAGTAAGTTTGGGCACACAAAAGATAGTAGAAAAAGAAAACTTTAGGTACCTTGGATCTATAGTGCAACAGGATGGAGGGATTGATACTGATGTAAGTCACAGGATTCAAGCCGGGTGGACCAAATGGAGGAGTGCTTCGGGGGTCTTGTGTGATCGGAAAGTCCCCCTCAAGGTTAAAGGAAAGTATTATAAGGTGGCGGTACGGCCAGCGTTGTTATATGGATCAGAGTATTGGGCAGTAAAGCATAATCATGTCAAGAAGATGGAAGTTGCGGAGATGAGAATGCTAAGATGGATGTGCGGGATCACAAGGAGAGATAGGATTAGGAATGAGGAGATTAGGGGCAGAGTAGGAATAGTACCGATTGGAGATAAAATGAGAGAAAATCGACTGAGATGGTTTGGCCATGTTAGAAGGCGTCCAACAGAAGCACCTGTTAAAAGGTGTGAAAGCATGGAGTTTGCCAAGAGTAGGAGAGGGAGAGGGAGAGGGAGACCCAAGAGAAGTTGGAAAGAAACTATTAAACATGATCTTGCCTACATGGATCTAACGGAGGACATGGCCCTAAACAGATTTGATTGGCTCGTCAATCCATATAGCCGACCCCACCTAGTGGGAAAAGGCTTGGTTTGGTTTTGTTTTGTTTAGACTGGATTATCACGCCAATGAAAATAAGCCCACAAAATAGAGGATTGTGCAGTCCAACTGTCCATTTTTGTAGGCCTTTGATACAATGGTGATTATGAAACAATCAGGTTGGAAGTTAGTCTATATACAATCCAGATCCCGCCTCCTTCCATCTGCCACACATAAAGGTGACACCGGATATAGGTCATACCATCAGGTTGCGTTGCATTGTATAGCAAATGGGTTGCACTTGAGAGAGAATTCATGAATTTCTTTTGATGCTGATATTGCATTATTTTACAGTTACTCAGAAGGTGGAAGTCAGTATGCCTTGACCCATAATTTTGAAGCTAGCTATATTCCCTTTTTTTTTTTTTACATGGTCACCTTTTTCCTACATAAACAATTCTAACATGCAATGAAAAGATGCATATACAAAGCCATCCGACTAAAATCAGAACTTCCATGCAGAGTGCCCAAACATACGACACAAAACAGTCAAGGATAGGTACCACAATAAACTATGATGGCAGAGCCTAAGATCTACCTGAGAGGAAGTATTATTTGATAATGAGGAATCATCAGCCTCCTTATATTTATCAGCTTCAAGACACTTCTGCATTTTAAAAACTGCATTGTTCTCTTCCTCTTGGTGAAACTGCTTGCGAAGTGAAACATTACCACTGGCAAGATTCGGGTCGATGGACGATTCGGAAAGTGATTTTCTACCAGAGCTACGGTGCTCCATTGCAGATGCTAGATTATGTCTGGCAACAGAATCAATAGGATTTCGGGAAGCACCATTATTAATATGAGAAGGGAACCCAATGGCACTGGAGCAATTTTTAAATAGCAATGGATCTTTATCATGTGGAGGTTGCTGGCTCATAGACTGCTCATTCTTTACCATGGTCAATATCTCAACCTGCAACAACCATCAGAAATAAAATAAAAATAAAAAGATAAAAAGTGCTCCCAAGTTTAATTTAATGGTACTAAGATTAAATGCATGTGTGAAGACATTAAAATTTGCAGAAATAGATAAATGCACTTCTCCAACCTGATTTGATGGTTCTTTCTTGGTTCCTCCAAACGCAACAAGGAAAACCCACTCCTTGTGCTGCATGAGCACTAGGCTAAAGTTCTGTATCACCAGGTTCTTTGTCAAATATGATTCCGTGAAATGGTCAGGAAATCACTATCATTTATCAAATACATTAGAAGAAAAATACATAGCTACTTGTGCTAGATCACAAATGTCCAATTTAAACATAGTGATGAGTTTACTACAATGGTTTCACTACATTATTTAGTCAATAACCAGAATAACTGATGCTGTGCTGTTACTCATCCTAATTGTATAAACCGGTACATTTACAGCAGAGGGTTGAAAATGGGAATACAATATTGTGCCCAATACTTTGCTTGCTAAAAGTGGCATGAGATAACTCCCCAATACACACACACATAAAAGATCCAAGAGAGATCTACTGGAAACCCAAATTGCCCAAACTCAGTGAAGACCCTTTTTTCTTTTCTTTTTTTTCTTGAATGGAAAAACTTAGAAGTGACTAGACAAGATCAACTGGTCAATTTTCTTCTTGTTTCAAAACTTGACTCTAATTACATTAGCTTTATACTTCTGTTAAGAATATAAAAACTAATTGTTATAATCATGTCACCCCTAATGAAGACTCACTTGAGTGTCCAACATGGCCAGACACACAATATGAGTTTGGCCAGACACGCAATATGAGTTACTCCCTCCTCCCTAAAATAAGTGTTAGGATTTTATTTATAAAATAAAATCTAAAGTTACAAGATCTGAATGACTGTGCATGTGAAATCTCTTAACTCATCAGAAGATGAAATGAACTTGGCGAACAATGCTCCTTATTGTATTTCCAATTCAAGGATACCATTACTTTAACAAGGTTACATTTTTAAATTTTGAATTTAATCAATTGCAAGAAAAAATAACCTAATGGATTAGTTCATCAACATTGCCAAAAACCACAAGAAACTACACAGCAGGCCATTCAAGCTAATCTATAATCATGACATGATGATCAAATGAAAAATAAATTATATGCTCACTTTGTTAGCAGTAACTGAAGAAGGAGATGATGGTACAGCTACAGCCCACTCAACTTTTAGCACATCAAAGACCAAGGTTTCTGAATGTCCTAAAGGAAAAGGAGAGAGAAAAAAAAAAAGAGTAGGGGTTTAATGTCTAAAAGATAACAAGAAAAAACAATGTGAAGTGAACATTTAGAGCTTCATTGTGACTCAATCATCTGGATAGCATATTCATGGAATTGTGTAATTCATACTTATCCCAACCAGTTTACTATTTGCACAATCAACTTCTTTCTCAGTAATTGAAACAGATAACCATTCCAAAAAAAAAATTTGAAACAGATAAGCAGCCTTACAATAATTATGTTTGGCATACTTTTTTGAATGCACGGAGAAAAAGAAAAATGATCAAATGAAATTTTGGCACTTTGCAACTCAATTGAAGAGGAATCTGAGAACCATTTTGAAACATACGATGCCAGACCTACAAGTCTGAGACCCAACATCATCACATGTTCCCCATTCCTAACCAACAAACAAAGAGTGCAGTGTACCCCTTCAAATGGGACTTAAAGAATGAGAGTATCTACAAAAAATTATGAATGTTGTTTAAATAACTGTGATGAATCTTGCAAAGGTCAAGCGTACGTTTTTTCCGGCTACCACCCCCTGCAATGTACCATTTTGATCCGTAGAGAACTCCACAGCAACTTGCTCTGGGTGTTGGTTGAAACCCTCGGGTCTTGATTCTTGACCATACCATCTGACAAGAAAAATAGTCATATTTGAAGCCATTCATATCACGACCAAGATATATCAACTGGAAAAAAGTCAAAAAACTGCTCAGCCAGAACATACTGTTTCAAAGTCAAGTGAATATAGATCATTCATTGTCCGGGACTTCGATGCCCCTCCAAAAATAAAAAGAATTTTATCATTGTAAATGGCAGCTACATGGTTGGATCTTGGAGATGGTCCCGTTCCTCTGTACATGAATATCAATGGTAATTGGTATTGCAGTCACAAAAATTGGCATTCCTAATATCCATAATGTCTTTTCTTTTAGAAGTGCAATGGGAATTTAATTCTAGATGCAGCACACAAGGATAAGAGTACATTCGTATTCATCCAAAATGAGAAGAAATCATCATTTGCAGTTGTAGCACTGGTTCTATTATTTACTTATTTATGTTATGAGAAGTCAGGATTCCACTTAAAATAACATAAGACTAATGGTAACAGGTCCAAGATCACTCACGTGCACTGCAAAGGAAGCCACATTAAAGACTTCAGATCAAACATATGAAGGTCATTTAATTTCCTCCCTTTGGCATCCTCACCCCCAAAGAGGATCAAGACTGTACCTGCTTTGATCGTGGTATGGCCACTGCGGGCAACCTGTAAGACAATTTGACTTTAAATCATTAGTTCTTTGCCATTATGCCACAAAACAGAAGTCCCCACCCTAGGGTACACAAAACTGATAGAGTTATCCTAGGAACAGAGAAATGAAATGGGACAGATTGAAGAAAATAAAAGGCAATGGTTTTCACGGTAAAGCTAGCAATAAATAAACAGGATTTATATCTAGATCAGACATCAAGCAATTCACTTGACGAAGCTACAAACAGAAACGTAAAAACATAAGAAGGCTGGGAACTCTGTATGAGCTCCAACCGTTAGGAACACCTGAACTTTAACAATAACTCAGAGAGTAGACTTAGAGTGTGGCCAACATAATTCCAAGATGAGGATGAAATCCTTAACAATCAATTTGGATTGAGGATTATTAAATATAACAAAAAAAATTTATTGAGGTTTATTAAATATAACAAAGTTTCAGCAGTTGTAAATTGTGGCCCTGAATCCCACATGCTTGCACTTGGATGACCTTACCATGGTCATCGTTTATCAAAATATAGCTCTAGATGTTTCCTTAAGGTCTGTTCGGTGCCCAGTCGATGCTGAACAAGCTCAATTAAACAAGATCCTTATTGGTAGAAAAGTGTAAACCGCCTCCCCTCCCTCCCACCCACCCAATTTCTGTGCTTCTCCAAACAGATTATAAGCCAATGCACTGAACTGTCACTTCACCGGTCAATGTTGACTATTGACCCAGTTCCAAACAGATCTTTAGAGTTGTATTGTGTGGAAAAAAAAAAAATCAACTCAAAAGCTGATACACATTCCACAGGATCCACAAATTATGATTTATAAAAGTAAAACAAATATAGACTCAACTAGTTTTAAGTTTGAGTAATACCGGAATGTCTCCCTTGGTTTCAACATGCGACCAGCATTCTGTTTCTATGTCAAATGACCAAACTGAAAAAAATAAATAAAAGAACTACATTCAGCAAAAGCTTGGGCAAGCATAATTATAAAATAGCAAATTACATAACATATATACTGAATTCCAACCTGAAACTCTGTCACTCCCAGGATCGGTTTTACCTCCAATCAGGAGGGCCTTTTTCCCCCAAGAGACCTACTTGACCAAAACATACAGATGAGATTTTAAGTATTTTACAATAGTTGCTCCATGCAGATGCAACATCAGCCATAAGCAATAATGTATATGACTATGTGTGTAGGCATGCGCATTAATTAGCATTGATTCAAATTTGACAATCATCTGTGTAGGCCTCCAATTGATCATGCAAATTTTGGCACCCATACCACGTTATCTAGTGACTAGGATTTGGTTAACTTGATGCACTCAAAACAGTACTCTTGATGGGATGCTTGCTATTTTTTGTAGACCTTTCTTTCAAGCTCCTAAACCCCAACAAAAACAACTCCCCCTCCAAAACAAAAAAAACCCACAAACAAATGATTTTCATGTTTCCAGGTGGCCCCACAGTATGGATGGTTGCAGCTGAACCGTTGCAAGGAATGGTCAACCCTGTGAGACCTCTTGAGAGAATGACAAATATGGGGTGGGGTATGAGACCATCTGATCAAAAGGTGGGTACTATCTCAAGGGTCTCAAAGTCAACCAAATTCTAACTAATAGATAAGGCCCACCTTTCGCCAAATATGCATCATAAATTGCGGGGCTTACAAAACTTAGATGAATGTCATATTTGGGAAGTATAGACTAGTTTGCTTAAAAGAAGAGAGGCGGGGGGGTGGGGGGGAGCCATTCCCATTTCCGTGCTATGGACTTGAATCACGATCAAAAGGTGGTGCATATTGGCGTTCATCTCAGTTTGACATTGATCTACCCACTAACCACTGTTGATTGAAACACAATTAAAAACAAAATGCACAGCCATTACACCATAATACCCTAAAATCGTGGGCTCGGATGGTCTGATTGGAGTGATATTTACTAAACTCCTAAGCCAGATCATACCCCTCTAATCCTCTCTCCTAATTGGATGCATCAGGTCGATGCAAATAGGAGCATACTTTTGAAAAGAAAATCCAGGTTTTTATATCACTCTTTAACCATGCAGTCGGAAACACAAATAAAACATAGAATCTGCAAGAAAATACTAAAAGAATACAATACAAAATAGGTTGCAACAAGGAGCTACAAGATTTATACCACGCTGTGACCTTTACATGCAGGTATTTTCAGTGGTAGACTAGTGGGAGACAAGTAGAGCTTCGGCGCAGCAGTGTTCCACGTAAGCTTATCAAAATTAAGCACCTGAACAGAGAAACAGTACACACTTTATTGCAGCATGGAGAAGTATCAAATAAATATTAGGCCGAATTGAAAAGACGACAGAAAATAACATGACCAACTATCAACAGCCCTTGCCATGAGGTGTTCAAAGCAGCTTCCTGATACCTGAACATCTTCTAACAATCCACGACCAGATTCGCCACCAACAACAACCATCTTACTCCCAAGTACAGTCGCTGCATGCTATTGAAGAAACCAGTTCAATTTTTCTTTTCTTTTGAATTAACTCCAGACAACCTTGGTGAAGTTAAACACCAGAGAAAACATAAGATTGGGAATTTAATGCGTATATTACTAATTACATTAAAGCGGGGTGTAGGCTTGTCCCCTGCAGTTGACAAAGTCATCCACTTCTGTGAGTTCCCGGATGTGCAGTTGTCAAGATCAAAGCCAGATGATGAACATTGGCAATTGATGTCATCTGAATGGTTGCTTGCTGAGATCACATTTTCTACCTGGACAAACATAAAGGAGCTTAATAAGAATACAGACCGAATACAAAAGTAATATTTGTAATAAACCATATAACTATCTAAAAGCTTAAGCTCATAGGTGGAAGTCCCAAATAGGTATATATGAAGCCTTGCCAAAGACATTACTTAGGCGATGTGGGATGTGGGGCTTTACTTTACCAACACTCCCCCTAACGTGCAGGCCCAACAGATTTCACATATTGGCCTGTCACGTGAGATACACAAGAACGACAAGATCGAAAACCGGCTCTAATATCATGTAATAAACCATATACCAACCTAAAAGCTTAAGCTCATAGGTGGAAGGCCCAAACATATATATATATATATGAAGCCTTGTCAAAGGCATTACTTAGGTGATGTGGGCTGTGGGGCTTTACTTTACCAACATTATTAGCTGAGATGTCTTACATTGGAATGGCTGAGGCGTTTGTTGTGTCTGATAGGACTTTTAGTTCCCTGGGTCGAATCCGTGAGCTGGACTTTCAGCCTAAAACAAAATATTAATCAATTAAGATGAATGATTTCATGCTGGTATTTCTGCTCACTGAAAAACTTAAAAACCAAGAAAATAATAAAGAACAAAGAAACATTTAATGAATCACACGAAGCAAGGAAGCTTCATTAATAATTGCTCATAAATTTAAACCTTCATATTATCTTATAGAACCAAGAAATCAAATCAGCGTATCAATTTACAAACATGACTAGTTAATTTACAAATGGAAAATCACTCTCAATGCTTATTCAAATAAAAAGGAAAAAAAAAAAAAGATTTCTTCAAAATAAAAAATTAGCCTAATCTTTTTCTTAATTTTGAACTTTCAATCGATCTCGATTTCCAACCATTTTGGTTGATACTTCTTGATTCCATTTGAAAACCATTAGCAAAACACTTCATCATCAAGTCTAGTTCTGTGGCTGTTTTTATTTTCTTCAATAATAATCTGAAATAAAAAGAGACACATCACTCCTCTTTAAGGTTTTCACACTCAGGAAAATGTACATTCCTTATCCAAACCTCTGTATAGGTGAGTCCACACAAATGTCAACTTGAAGGATTATGAATCACAAAGGGTACTATTAAAAAAGAAAAAAGAAAACAGTTTCAAAGGAACAACAATATGACAAAAAAAGAGTGCAGTGTAAAATAGTTATAATAAACATTTTTGTGATTTGTGGTGGATCATCCATTTCTATCAGACTAATACTATGAATTGCGCTTGATCATTTCCTTTTATGATGCATGAGTTGTCACTTTGGAATATTTAAAAAAACTAGAATCAAAAGCTTAGTATAAAGATAGTTAAGGGATAAACTCTGCCTTCAGTCTTCACAGTCCACACAGCAAAAACCTGTAGCAACTCACTACCGTACACATGAAAACTGAGGAGGCCTTTGCATACTGTCCAAACAGTGGATGGCTTCATGCAACTCTCTCATCCAATTATTGCCATTTAAATAGTTAAAATCAAATGAACACAAGAGCCAAGTGCAAGAAACAAATACATTCTAGCATACCCAATCGTCCACATTCAACATACATGTAATGTAAGGACCACCTGATCGGTGGAGCATGCTGGTTTTAGTGGAAGTACATCTACAAGATGGAATTCACATACAGTATGACTTGAATGTGGTCGCATGAGAGGCCACCTATGGGCTTAACAAACCATCACGTCATTGTACATTGCAGCAATGATTTATCATCATCATCAACAACATCATTTAACATCTAAGCCTTGTACCCTATATTTGGAGTCGGCTCATGAGTTCTACCTTTTCCTGTCTCTATTAAGGGCTATATACTCTATCACTGTACAAACTAACATGGCATTCCGACTGGCTTCATTCAAGGCTCCAGTAGTTTCCCCTTCTTCGCATATCCTTGTGATAGAGTCACTTCAATTCTTTGCATAAGGGTTGTTCCCTATCTTCTGTTTACTCTTTCTTTCTTTCCTGATAATGAAGGTATCCCCCTGGTATTAACCCGTCAGGACAAATCTTCCAGACGCACGCACATGCACCGGGTAAATCTGGGGGGATTCAAACACAGGACCCCAGGCAGGAAAACCTGCGCCTTAATTTTCTGTTTACTTGCTCAAACCATTTCAAACAGCGCTCCTTAATTCTGTCTATACAGAACCCACCCATGGTTTTTTTTTTTTTTTTTTCTTATATCATTTCTTTTCACCTCTCAAACCCATCTTGGTATACCCATCTCAGTTCCCCATACTTTGTCCTCTCATTATTTCTATGTTACACAACAATGTAGACCTAACTGGCATCTTACAAAAATATCTCCTTCACCACAATGTCTCCCTAGCTCGCTTCAATTTGCCCACTTTGCATAATCATATTTACTAATGCTCCCCGCTTCATTTTATACTCCCTCGTCGATGGCATAAGATTTTTCATTTTGACCAAATTATCTCACAGACACCCATGATTAGCGATTCCCAATAAATGATAAATCTCTGACCCTTCAAACTATTTCTTGCCTTAGAATACCAAGAGGAGCTGATTATGTGATGTTACCCATTTCCTTTCTAGTACAGTTTCTTCCTAATCTAAACCTATTAGGATTTGTTAATTGTCAAAGACAACATTTTTCAAGACCTGTTTAAGCATGCAAACTTTCCTGCAAATCTACAAAAGCTTAAAAGCAACTGAAACAGGAAAATGAGAACAGTAGACAGAGAGAGAGAGAGCTTAAAGCAAGAAATAGGCTTTAAAAAAAGCTCCTTTTTGGCTCCATTGGCCATGAGAGCAGAGAAATTTCTCTCCTAACATGAGATAGCTTTCTCAGTTCCCACTTCCCAATGCATTTTCTCATCCAACCGCATACCAATCTTCAAATTCCAGAACCTTCCACTAAAAATCAAGAGTCATTACAAAGTACCAAACTAAAACCGCACAAACCAAATCAAAACAGAAACCCTACCTCCCAAGCTTCATCCGACGGCGCGAAAACCCGAACATCTTGTCCCTCTCAACCTCCCACAGCAGAAATCCACGGCCCGAGCTCACCAACACCACATCAAACGCAGCAACAGTTCCTCGACAGAAATCGAAGCATCAAAACCTCCAGATGCAAATACAAAACACACATTGTCATAAAAACCCTAGAAATCACTCCACTCTTCTTCCAATCCTGTGCATTTCCACTACTTCATCAGCTCCGATCGATGAAATGAGATTCCTTTCGTTCCTTCGTCGCTTCCGCAAAATGGAGATTGCGTTTGGTGCCGTTTGGATGTAACTTATCGCGATCCAAAGCGCCGCGGATGTGAGGAGTTATTGCAGTTGCAATGTAAACAAGTAGATGAGACTTGAGAGAGAAAGAGAGATTTTATAAGATTTCTGTGTTTGGATGCGATTTTCCATGGATTGATTTTCCTGGTAAAAGTGACGTGTCGTTTGTGGAAGAGTACTTTTGAAAACCTTGGAAATAACGCACTACTTTTCACCTGTGAGTCTGTGGACTGGGATAGAGAGAGTGATTCAATTATTCATCTTGTTTGTTTGGGTGAAAAGGCAAATCAGAGAAAAAGAGTCTTTTTATGGTCTATCACAAAAGGCTATTTTATTTGGAGGATTGGGACAGAATCTAGGATCTTGTGGGTTTGGACAACTGGGCCAGTAGGGCTTGTAGATTGGGAAAAAAAAAAGAGGATACTTTTGTACTGATAATGACAAAGTTGTGTGTGTAGGTGGAATGTGTAAATTATCAGTGCTAGAATGGGAAATCAATCACATCTGATATAACCTTGTTCGGATCTCAGCAGATTCTCTGTTGTTCTTTAGCTTTTTTTTTTTTTTTTTACTTAATATTACTTTATAGTATTAGAGAAAGACGTTTGGACGATAGATGAGAGTGTCAAATAATATGTGGGATAAAATAGCATAGTGTATTAGGAGGTTAGAAAATAAGTCTTAGGAGAATCCAAAGAGGGTACTCCGGTTCAGAAAGATGCATGGTGGTGGAGCGAAGCCGTCCAAGACAAGATAAGAGTTAAAAGAGAGTGCTTTAAAACTTGGCAAAAGGATCGAAATGAAGCGAACTTGGAGAGGTATAAAGAAGCAAAAGGAGAAACCAAAAAGGCAGTTAGTAAGGCCAAGGTGCGACTTGAGCTACTATAGGACTGACTAGAGGAAAGAGAGATATTCAAGCTTGCTAAAATCAGAGATCGGCGGACCAAGGACTTAAACCAAGTTAAATGCATTAAGGATGAGGATGAAAATGTATTAGTAAAGGAAGAGGAGATAAAGGAGCGTTGGAAGAGCTACTTCTACAAGTTATTTAACGAAAGCAGTAGTAGCGACATACAATTGGGGCAGCTTATTATTTCTAGAGAAAAAGCAAATCATATGTTCTATAGGAGAATCAGTAGGGAAAAAGTTAAAGAAATATTGAAAAGAATGAAGAATGGGAAAGCGGTTGGGTCAGATGGTATCCCTATTGCGGTCTGGAGGTGCTTGGGGGAGGATTACATTAGTTGGTTGACAAAGCTTTTTAATATAGTGCTAAATAGCAAGAAGATGCCTAATGCATGGAAGAAAAGTATTCTTATACCCATATACAAGAACAAAATGAGATATTCAGAACTGTGCAAACTACCGCGGGATTAAATTGATGAGCCATACGATGAAATTATGGGAGAGAGTTATTGGAGAGAAGACTAAGAAGAACAACAAACATTTCAGAGAATCAATTTGGTTTCATGCCTGGGAGATCAACCATAGAAGCTATCTTTCTCCTGAGGAGGTTAATGGAACAGTATAAATAAGGTTAGAGAGATTTACATATGGTATTCTTTGACTTGGAAAAGGCCTATGACCGGGTTCCTAGGGAGATTCTTTGGAGAGTTCTGGAAAAGAAAAGAGTGTGTGTCGCATATATTGAGGCGATAAAGGATATGTATGATAGAGTTGTGACATCTATAAGGACGACTCGCAGCGAAACTAAGGAGTTTCCTATCACGATTCGTCTACACCAAGGTTCAGCGTTAAGCCCGTACTTGTTTGCCCTAGTTATGGATGAGATTACAAGAGATATCCAGGATGTGGTGCCGTGGTGTATGCTATTTACAGATGACATTGTTTTAGTGGATGAGACGAAAGAACGAGTGAATGCTAAACTAGAGTTGTGGCAGAAAACATTAGAGACAAAAGGGTTTAGGCTAAGTCGATACAAAACGGAATATATGGAATGTAAGTTTAGTCAAAGTAGGACACCTGGTAACATAGAAGTAAGTTTGGACACACAAAAGATTATAGAGAAAGAAAACTTTAGGTACGTTAGATCTATGGTGCAACAGGATGGAGGGATTGACACTGATGTGAGTCACAGCATTCAGGCCGGGTGGAACAAATGGAGGAGTGCTTCGTGGGTCATGTGTGATCGAAAAGTCCCCCTCAAAGTTAAAGGAAAGCATTATAAGGTGGCGGTACGACCGACATTGTTATATGGATCAGAGTGTTGGGCAGTAAAGCATAATCATGTCAAGAAGATGGAAGTTACGGAGATGAGAATGCTAAGATAGATGTGCGGGATCACAAGGAGAGATAGGATTATGAATGAAGAGATTAGGGGCAAAGTAGGAATAGCACCGATTGGAGATAAAATGAGAGAAAATCGACTGAGATGGTCCGGCCATGTTAGAAGGCGTCCAACGGAGGCACCTGTTAAAAGGTGTGAAAGCATGGAGATTGTCAGGAGTAGGAGAGGGAGAGGGAGACCCAAGAGAAGTTGGAAAGAAACTATTAACCATGATCTTGCCTACATGGATCTAACAGAGGACATGGCTCTAAACAGATTTGATTGGCGTCGTCAAATCCATATAGCCGACCCCACCTAGTGGGAAAAAGGCTTGGTTTGATTTGGTTTGGTTTTAATATTGCTTAAGTTGTGAACAATTAAATTTATTTTATGGGTATTACAATTCAATATAGACATTTAAACTTGGCTAATGTATGTCCATCTATGGAGGGGATATGGCACTACTGTATTGTTTGGGTTTAAGAGATGACTCGTTGCGACGCAGACCTATTTTGGGTGGATTTGATAGTAGGTTTGTCAAGTTTGGAATGAGTTTCGGTCTTAGTTGGAATTGGCCTGTTCTATCATGTTTAATGGTCTTGTTGAATTTAAGGTGTCATTCCGTGGATGGGGAGTCCTGTGTGTGTGTGGATGATTTGGATTGGTGATAAGTTACTGGTGAGAGGTAAATGCACAGAGCATTTACCATAATGGGTTGAAACTAACAAAAGAACAATGGGTTGGATGAGGGCGGTTAGTCATTTATCTCCCATTGAATGGTGTTCGCAACTCATTTGAGGGTCAAATTTGAGTAATCGATAATTCGAGACAAAGACGGGTAGGAACCTACAAATTTGATTTTTACTAGCTTAGCAAGCGACCATATTATTTCTTAAATTTGGCTATTCAAGGCCAAGCCCAACCCACTTGGACTTCATAGAGGTTTCAAAAATTCAAGCACAAGCCCAGCCCTGATTCTACTTCCATTTGATTTGGGTCATGGTGGTTCAAACTTCAAATCCGGGAGGCCAAAGTTAAAATTGTATTGTTGTGTTGTGGCTTGGAGTTGGGAATATCAAAGGACTGAATTTGGTGTTGGGAAAGAAAAGTCTCAGGAGAAGGTCCCATCCATTAGCGGCATGAGCAGAACAATGACTCTACTTTTATTTATTTTTTTATGAGTAGAGTCAAAAGTGGTCAACACTTTTATGGCAACATGAATAAGTAATCAATGATGGAGGTTGGCTTCATTATTTACCATTATCAGCAGGACCTTTGTCCTTGAGAGAGCTCTCATTTCAAACCTAGATAGGAGTATTGGACCCAAAATATAAAGCTTCCCTGATTGGATGACTGAGCTTTATTTCTTTAATCTCCATCCCTGTCACTTGCTCACTAACAAACTTTTTATATTTTCCATTTTGACCTTCCTCTTTGCAAGCAAGGTAATTTTGCGCGGCTGATTTTTCATGAAATCGCGTTAATAGCGTTATAGTAAAATTAATGTTTTGATGCGCCACTTTATATGAGAAAATAGATAAAGATGAGTTGAATTTTCTACAATTCTACCAAAAAAAAAAAAAAAAAAAACTTTTCCAATATGGGGTAGATTTTTCTTCTGTGAAACTAATTTTCCACAGACGTATAAGAACGTGCCCTTAATTAAGTATGAGCAGGGCACTTTAGATTCAATGCCTTATCATTGCTTTAACATTAAATTTGCATTTTACCAAATGAAAAACAGTAAATTTGCATATGACAGCCGTTTTAAGGGCGTCTTAGGCCTTTATATTAGGTTTTTTTTCTTTTCTTTTCTTTTCAATATATAACCATTTATGATCACATGTAAGGGAGGGTCTCATAAAATATCTTATGGAGTAGTATCATAATTCACAAGCCACCAAAACAGATTTTGCAGAGGAGCAAAGTAGCTCTTGTAGTTTCTTACTAATGAAGCTCAACTGACAACGTCACATGAGTGGTTGCTTTCTACATTTTCCTTTTCAGGAACATTCAGTTTCAGTTCATAGAAATGAAATCAAAGGGAGACAGCCAACTCACCTAATAAATGGAGAATGGAAGAGAAGCTGTGGAACCTTGTGATGTAAATTGTGATTGAAAAATCACCTTATTTTAAGGGTGCCAATTTCATAATTTCGGACTTATTTTTTCAAAAAGCATTTCTTTATTTAAACGACATAAGCAGGGTATTTGTAATCTAAGCAGTAGGTGTGGGGATCTGAGGGAGGGAGAGGGAGAGGGAGAGAATCTCCAACCCAAAACCCAGAGGGTAAGTACTTTTGGCTAAGTTATGGGTAAAAGAGTTCACCTCATATGAATAAAAGAAAAATCAACAGACTCGAAATTATGAAGAACAAGAGCTTAGGTTCACCCAAGGGAAGTATTAAAAAGCACTTATGCTCTTCTATTAACAAATCAAGGTAGATTTTTGTTGAATTGATTTGTTAATTTTTTTTTAATGAAAACTAGATAAATTTAGATGGAGCACGGAATGACAGACATGACACAAACAATCCTTACAACAAGGCTTCAAGTTGATGAGAGTGAACGGGCAGGAAAAGCAAGTTATGTCACAACATGAGAAAATGATGGGCCCTGCTGTTTGGTAGAAGTTTGCAGAAAGTTTACTTTTCCCAATTTTAGCTTGACAATGTTGCTATACGGAACAATGGACATTGCCAAAATGCCTTTATCCAGAGTAAATGGTTTTTCCAGCCCTAGCAATTTTCCCCATCATCCAAGCACCTCTGTCTGTTGGGTGCTAAAGTACTTCCCAATAAAAGCAAATTTGAAGATGTTTTCAACAAATTTCCAACCCAACAAACAATAGATGTAACAATGGACATGGCCAAAATGCCTTTACCCAGAGTAAATGGTTTTTCCAGCCCTAGCAATTTTCCCCATCATCCAAGCACCTCTGTCTGTATGGTGCTGAAGTACTAGCCAATAAAAGCAAATTTGAAGACGTTTTCAACAAATTTCCAACCCAACAAACAATAGATGTAGTCCAACCCCTAAAAAATCAAGTCCATTTATCACAAAAATGGCTTGCGTATGAAATAGGCTACTTCTCTCCTAGGTGGGGTAGGCCCATTCTTGAAGCCATCATCCATGAAATATTGGGATTTTGGACTCTTCTTCCAGACAGGCTATGTAGTGACAGGATCTTTGCAGGGCCATGTTAGCCTGTGACTCTTCATGAGAGTTGCAGAGAGATGATTTATGAAGGTGGCATCATTGGTTGAAAATTTTTCATCCCAAATCCCAGTACCCTATTAGTAGGGGGGCTTTAAAACAAACAAGTAGAAAAAGTTGGTCCAACCGTTTCCTTTCATAAGGACCTGCATATATGGATAACTTACCCAACAAACTGATGAAAATTGACCTGTCCCCAATTCATCATAATTCATACCCCTTCAAATTGTCCCTACTTGCTGCACATCTCTACATGGGCATCATATTGTGGGGCACATTGGGTTTTCTAGTCATGCCAGTCTTCCTGTTCTTGTCAACCTATTTTTTAGACTATGCCATCCACTAAATGAGTGTGCTTTAATAATTATTCAATATAAGGGGTTGGGCTTAAATAGGAAGGATAAAAAAATTTATTGATCCGGTGGCATAGGGATGGGACATTAATACCTTACTGGTTCATTTAATACGGGAACGTATTAATGGAATGCGGAATTTCGAACTCTCGAACTCTTACTCAACTGGTTAGGGACATTTATATTGTGTAGTGTATTATTTGGAGTTGATTGTATGATAAAAAAAGAAGAAGAAAGAAGTAATTGGAGAATAGTAAATTGTTAATATAGTTGTTTGTTTTGCTTGGAATTTGAATGGTTAAAACTCATAGTATAACAAAGGATTATTAAAGAAGTAAAAGGCAAAAGATACAAGGTGGAGATGTAGATGGACCCCTCACATTTTTAGGACTTCATTTACCTTGCAATGAATGGGTATTCATTTTCCAATCTCTTCTTAATTTATTTTTCATTTTTTGGTTTTTCATGGATCTTCAGCTTATCAAAGCGGGTTATTAAGAATTGCATAGATATGTATTCTTATCAAAGTGGATAAAACTTAGAAGACAAAGACGGAAAAAGATCCATGAGTTTCCAACAAATACTACCCCTTCCGGTGGAAAGTAATTATCGAATCATCATCTTAGTAAATCAAATCTAAGCAAGTTAGGATGCCATATAATTTCCACATTATGCGCACACTCTTTTAATCTTTAATATTTAATGTTCCATGGTGGCAACCCATTTCACCCTCATGCAAGTGAACGGGCCCATAGTGAATTGATCAAACCCAAGGGTTCTTTGTATAGCAAATGCAACATCGTCATTGTATGTTGGTCCATGGAACATGAACCAGGCCCAATGTGGCTAATCCTAAAACTTGACCCAGGTTACATGTTTTGAGTTGGTCCATCCAGATCAGTTGAGCCTAACCGTTTAAAATCTCCAGGGAATATACAAAATATTGATGGAAGCATCCTAAACACATGGGAAGAACCCGATTTGGAAAGCCGGGTATATGGATCTGAGTTTGGGCCCACAACAAGTATCCAAATAAATGTGGATCGAACCTTGATCAGTGTGATGCTCAATGACCCAAATACCCAATGCCACCCCTCAGTAATATCAATGTATAGGATAATTTTCTCCTCCCAGCAGGTTGCAGTCCAGCTCTATGGGCCCCATTTGGGCCTACCTTTGATCAGTGCAGCTCTTTCATACTCTTAAATTCAATGATCTAGGAACCTTCACTCAGCTTGTTGGATTTGATTGAATCTCAAAAAGTTCTATGGTTAATAGACTATTAAACTTTTAAGTCCATTAAATCAAGTGTTAAGATAATATGATGGGACTGATTTTTTGAACGATCCTTATCTGTATGAGACCTTTCCATCCTTCCTAAACTCGACGAGTTAATGCATTCAAGAAGGCTCCACAAGTTAAATTGCGTAGTCCAACCTTGACAAGTGCCCCTGTTGAACCCGGACAAAGCCTGAAAACCCATATGAAAATCTTGGGTCCATCTTCAAGAACCACATGAAAAGCCTGCATTTGCCTTCAAAACCCATATGAAGATCTGGAGCTTGCCCTCAAAATCCAACTACCCATTGGGTCCGCTCCCCTCAAAAGAAAATCTTGCATCCACTACTCTGTAGGGGTGTAAAGAAACCCGAAAAAACCGTCTGACCAAACCGAATCGATAATTAATAACCGCCGTGTTTCGCTGTTTCGGTTACGCTTATTAAAATCGAAAAATTGTGCTTTACGGTTTGGTTTCGGTTTTTAGTCTCGACTCACGGTTATTAACCAAGTCGAATCGTAAAATACGGTTCGGTCAACCGTTTTCCCAACGGTTAACCAAACCGATACTCCCCAATTTAAAAGAAAAAAAGAAAAAGAAACAGGGGGTATTGTGTACTTTTATAACTTAAATAACACTTTTTAATTTTTGAGCTATAATCGTTGAAACAAAAAACGAAAGAGGAAAAAGTGAAGGATCAATGATGTGTTTGCTAGAAAAATGCACTTTACTACTTCATTTATCTATGTAAATATTTTAATGCTACTTTAGTATTTTGGAATTATGTAATTTGTTATATAGGATATTTGGTTTTGACTTTTGAACATGTATTTTGCATTCAAAAAAAATTAAGTGACAATTAACCATAACCGAACCGTCTAATACGGTTAATTGCGGTTCGACTTTTTATGGTACAGTTATGATTTTTAAAAATTAAAAACCATAAAATACGGTTCGCTTAACGATTTTTTCAAAATATACGATTAACCGAATCATTACACCCCTACCACTCTGAGTGCCCCCACAATGGGCATGACCCCAACTTCATCAATAAAATATTCCTTTGATTATCATGGTGCTGTACTTAATTGTTGATTATGTTATCATCCACCAACCAAGAGATTTACAACAATTTGATGGTTAGAATTGTTGCGGTGCATATTTAACCTGGAGTTTTTGATATGCTTGGGATTCCTTGGGCTCCGTAGAAAGCGCACATTGGAGGGTGAGGGACTCGAGCAGTGTGGCCTTGATTGGGACTTGGAAGTTTGTGCTGGGAAGGAGAATGGGGCCATTTTAGTGGGTCCCAATGTGACGTTCATCTGCCTCTCCGCAGTGGGACAGGTCTTAGTACGTCCTTGTCCTCCCACGTAATACAATTTCTTGTCTTTTGCTCTGTTTACAAATTACAAGGCCTCGAGACCAAATCAAATTCACAGTTCTTGCAGTTAAAACTTAAAAGTTAGGACATATTTTCATTACAGGATCTTTTTTTTTTTTTTTTTTTTTAACTTCCATTGTGCACTTCATAATATTTGTTTTTGAATTTTCAACGAGGGTGTCCGGACTCTTCAATAATCGGCTATTTTTGAGCATGTGAAGTCTCTACTTATCTCATTCTAAAAGTGAGTCGGGGCTTTTCCCTTGACAATAAAGCCCCGACAAGTGGCCCAGAAAGAAAGTGTGAGTCCTAAATTATAATCTTGGTTGCGAGTTCTAAACCGTAATTTCGATTCTTGAGCCATGGTCCCTAATCAACTATGCTCCCCTTGGGTTCTACTTCATACCTACTGAAGTTCAATTTTCTTGTTTTAATATCAGTTTAAAATACAAAGAGATTTTTACAAAACGACCTCCCTGTTTTTTTAGATAATCACAAAAGACCCCTATTGTTGTTGTTGTGTGTTTTTTTAGACAGAAAGGTTTTGGTTTTGTTGTGTAACATGCGATTGTTAGTTTTTTTTTATATACAAATGATAAATATGTCCTTTACTTGAGCTTATCAAATCTCACTAACTCAAGTTAGTTTAGTGAGGTCCACTTCTATGTATGTTGACCAAGAAAGGCATAATAATGGAAAGACTTGGATGTAGATTAAGGAAATAGGTAATATCATGCCAATAAAATAATTCTGGCCTTTAGTTTTAGGTCTTCAAAATTTAAGGTACAAAATTATTATTTTTTATCTTTTAGCGTTAGAGATGCGTGCGCTTATTTATTTTATTTTTTGAACGGTAATGAAAGATTTCATTCAAAGAAAAGAAGGTATGAAGTACAAGAAACCAAAAAAATGAGAGGAAGGAGATGTTTACGAGAAATGCACCACATCCTTAACCCTATTAAACAAAAACACACCCACCCAAAGAAGCAACCTATTAATCATTTACACAGGGGCAGAACCACATAGGGGCTGGGAGTGGCCATGCCCCCCCATAAATTTGAAAACCCCCCCGGGGTATTGAAATTCTCACTTATTTACAATAGTCCTCCAAAAAATTTTGAAAATGTTAAAGGAATTTTAAGTATTTTTTCAACAGTGGCCCCTCAAAAAAAAATTCTTACTTAGTGGTACCCCCAAGGCAAATTTTCTGGTTGTGCTCCTGCATTTACATAATCACACCCACGAAGGAAATAACCTATCAACCTCTTGCTTAATTAATACATCTGTCATGGAGTTAGCCGACCTAACCTCACAACGGAAGGAAATATTGATTTCAACAGATAACTCTCTAATTTCATTTAGGTGAAAATGAAACTTCCAAGGTTAGTTTGATTTCATTTAGAGATGCGTGCGCGTACTAAATATGCATGTGATCATATGGTGTGGAAAATGAGATGGATATGATGCAAATGAAGACCTAGAGTTGGCCAATATCACTCTAATACCAGTATTCTAGCCTCATTTTCTGGGCCGCTAAGTTTGAAAGTTTGATACCTCCAATTTTTAAATAAGTGTCAACAAATTCTCTTTTGGTTCTATCAACAAATATTTGTTTAATGACCATGCCACTGGCCAGCAGTGGATACATAAGATCCCACCTGTTGAACAGTAGAACTTGGATCCTGTCGAGGCCAGCCCAATAAACTCATTAGCAGGCCCAAACTCATCCAAATGGGTCAAAATAAACATTTAACCTTCCTCAGTGAGTCAGAATCCACTCCAATTGGGGGTGAGCTCCACCATCAGATTGGTCATGTTTTATACATGATTCACTCCCTTTGCATCCTTATTTTATTCACAGGTTTTACAAGTGATCACTTTTACACTATCCCATTCTGCCAACTTGCTTTGTCCAAGTCCCAATTTAAATGGCCGGGCTTTATCAACAATGCTCCTGGTTGAGTCGTGTGGGTACCTTAGTTTCACACACATAACAAAAGACTTTTCTTTGGGTTCTCAAGAAATGGCAGCAGCAGCAAAATTTATAATAACCCTGACAGTTATTTTGAGTAATTTAGCGCATTTTTGTGTAATGTTGAAATTCTAAGTTCCTTGAGATTTTGTTCGTGCAATTTCAATCATCCCATATGAAAGAAGGAAAAAAAAAAAAAAAGTTCACAGTTTCCTTCTTCTCAGTGAAGATGTTCCATGCCAAATCACAAAGAAACAGCAGTGCACAGAAAGGCAGATCTTTTTTTTGCCAAATTGGAAGTTACTCAAAAGTCAAGAGGAGGCCAGCTTTGGAGATCCCTGTTCCAAGACGATTGATTGATTGCCTTCAACCATTGTCCCCCACCAGCGGAGTACAGCCAAAATGTGCTCCAGATGTGCATTTGCCTCTTAGACGTTACACACAAAAGACCAGTCAGGACTGGTTTGCTCCAATTTTTCAAAAAAATGTATTGGGCCCTGGCCATGCATTCAAAGCTGAAGGAATCTCCATTTTGCTTCAAATTGAGTGTGTTTTTCTTTCTTTTTTTTTTTTTTTCCTTTTTTTCCTTTTTTTTTTTTTTTTGGCTTTTGGAGGGTTCTCCACCCTTGGGCTGGACTAATCCCAGAGGGACGCCGGGTAAACTCCTGTATAACCCCAATGTGGTAGTGCAGCCAACTGAGCTACCCTTCAAATTGAGTGTGTGGATAGATGACACTTGAATGAGAAGAGGCTGACGATATAATGACGTCGTCTATGTGAGGATTCAGGGCCGGCTCTGAGGTTTGGGTGGCCCTAGGCGAGCTCCTAAAACTGGGCCCTGTCTTAGAAAAAAAAAAACACGCATAATTTTTTTTTATGTAGAAGGAACATTTCCATCATTTAAAACTTTCACAATGGAAACCCACTTTACAGTTTCCATGAAACCATCATACAAGAAGCTAGGATTTTACAGCATAATAAATTTCATCATTCAATCAAAGATAAACAATATGCATAACTATAAACTATTCATTCCATTTTTATTAATCCACGCTAAATGAAACCCATTCGGCCAATGGCCATTCCATTCATGTAATCTAACTTGAGACTATAATTAAACTCAAGAGAAATTTTATTAGTCAATCAAAATTACTAAATGCATAGATCAATTATGAAAACAGTTAACCTGTCAAAATGAAAACACAGATTTGTGCAGGTATTTCAAAGAAAGAGAGAGAGAGATCGAACGAATGCATGTTACAACTTGCAAGGGAAAAAAAAAAAAAGGAAAAAATGAAAGAGGAAGGTACATGACCTGGGTCCTTCAATCCTTCTTTTCTTCAATCCTTCTTTTCTTCTGCTATGCGCCTATGCATGCTACAAGCTACAGCGGCTGGCGCCTAGCCGCTCCTCCTCCTTCTTCTTCTTTTTCCTATTCTTCTCTCCTCTTCTTCGTTAGGGACAGGGTTTTGGCTTTTTAGAAAATGGTCAAAGGGCTGGAAACTGGAAAGGGTTTTGGAAAAGGGGCTGGCCGGCTGGGTTTATGAAAAAATGGGAATAGAAAGTCAAAGCCTTAAGGAGCGTTGGATTGGGGGCCAGGGACGGTTTGATCAAACTCTACTGGGGCCATTTGAATCATATTAAAGATATTCTCAAAGCCTGGGGACCCAGGCCCTAATGTAGTACCCCTCAGAGCGGGCCTGACATGTGGGGGGCCCTAGGCACTGGCCTAGGGTGACTAGGCATCAGAGCCGGCTCTGTGAGGATTGCTCTATCTAATCACTAGGCTGGGTTTGGGCCAGAACTAAATAGATGCTTGGACCCATTTTAAATGCAGCTTCGGATATAAGTCCAATGCTTAGACCCCAAATAAAATTTGGGCCCGTCTTTGGGTCCATGTATTTCATTAAGGCGATGCCACCGTCTTATTTTTGGGTATATCTCATAGCTATGCATATGCAGCTGGGCTTTTTTGGGCCTAGGTCCCAGCCCTTTATTTGAGTCCGGGTTTGGGTTCGGATCTTTTGTTTGAACTTGAGTATGGATACAAGTCCTGCAACCTGAATCCAATTTGGGTCTAGTCCACATCATTATCGGTCGATCAGGTTCAGGTCCACAGACAATATAAACCAATCTAAGATGGCCCATTTCATCATTAAGCACTTAGAATGTTATCAGGCCAAGTCGATTCAAAAGCTTGGGCATGTCTCAACCAAGTCAGAACTTAAAACTAAGTCAGATTCTATAACAAAATTTTAAGGATGCATTGGTATGGACAAACTAAGTCTTCGGGGCTCACTTGGTCTACTCTACTGTCAATCTAATTACCTCCCATGAATTAGCACTCAGTCAAATTTGATATTCATCCAAATTTACAAGTCCTAAAATTGGTCATATAAATTTGACACTCGTTTAACTTTATCTAATGATTGAAATTTAACAAACTTTTTTAGGCCCTCGAAACTAAGTACTATCAAATGATCAGACACAAAGGTAAGTCATGAGGTCCAAGTTTTTCACCATGTACACAATTCTTGTACTGTTTGGAATGATTTGGCTGAGTATTACCAGGTTTTAAATCTATAGTACACAAAAAAATACTGTTATGCTTGTTACGATCAATTATAAACATGATTAATAGTGTGAACCCAAGTTTTAATCCAAGCTCTTTAAGTTTATAATCAGGTAAAAACTTTAACTTGCCTAATTGACTTGGATGTTATTGTAATTCAAGGAGAGCTGTTAGTCACAGTCATATGATGCATGGAAGTGCACAAGCAAGAGAAAAACAAACAATCTCTCACAACTTCCATCTTTTTGTACAAAGAAGAACACAAACTAAAACTTCTTAAACAAAGAAAATCCTGAGAAAGAAAACCACTTATTATTCAAACAGGTGTCTTTGAAAAGTGCAGGAAAAGGACTCTTTCTGCCACCAAATTTCCATTTTCGTTTGGGTTTTGCATTTTATGCAAATAAAAAACAGAAGGAACAGAAAAGTGTTTTATTTTCTATTGACTTTATTTTTCATCATTTGGTGCAGACAGCTTTCCACAAGAAAAAGCAACTTTTGAGCTAGATTTTCTGTGAGCAGTAGAAGAAGCCTTTCCGACGAAGGTATGGAAAAAGGTGGAGCATCTTGTAGCTTCCATTTCCATATCACTTTACATGAAATCAAGTTGTGCCATCATTCATTGCTTACCTGCTTTATGATGCATTCCCCAAGTGGCAACAAGGACAATCTAGGGAGAGTATTATAGCATAACCTACACAGTTTTGAAATCATACTCAGCCCCCCATGATTGTAACAACTGTCATGGGGTCCATTTGTTTGCATCTATCACCTAGTAAAGTTTGGGTTCCATCTAGTATCCTTCAACTCTCACCTCTTTAATAATCTTATATCGAATCATTTTACTATGAATTATGAGAATTCAATTACATGCAAACAAACATGCTAGGATTTTGGATGAGTAGAAAAACAAGTGAAGGTATTGCGGAAAAATTGGAAGAGATCGTTTCCTCATTCAAATGACCCTAGATTAATTATGTAAAAAGAGAATATCACTGTGTATCATTTAAGGGCAGGTTTGGCAACCAAATCCTAGGGGAAAAGATTTATATGTCCACAAAATCATGGAATACCCAAGTTTGGCTACTGTAAATGCCCGAGATTCGGGCATTCTGAGAATCCTCATTTACCCCCATGACGTGAAAATCCTCATTTGAAAGAGGCACATTGACCAAATGTGGATTTTGGGCATGTTTGGGTAATGTTTTCATACATGAATCCTCTTTGGTTTTCCTTGATTCAGAGGAAAATTCGCATTTGGGTGAGGCGGAAAAGTGAGAGAAGATTTTCCAAATCCTCCAAACCCATTAAAAATACTCCCTTCCATTGATTCCTCCATCTCCACCTCCCACATCGAATTTTGTAAATCCACGGAGGCAAAGAAATTTCTGAATTAAAAGGAGTGACTCCTCGTGGTGTTTCCCAAACCTGGAATGAAGAGGAGTTTCCCAAACCTGTAATGCAGAATTCTCGTTTGGGTGAAGCGGAAAAGTGAGAGAAGATTTTTCGAATCCTCCAAACCCATTAAAAATACTATCTTCCATTGATTCCACCGCCTCTACCTCCCACATTGAATTTTGTAAATCCACGGAGGCAAAGAAATTCCTGAATTAAAAAGGAGTGACTCCTCGTGGTGTTTCCCAAACCTGGAATGAAGAGGATAGAGAATAGTATGGTTCCAAGGAATGACGGAATCCTCTTGATAGAGGATTCCACTCTGTTTACCAAACATGCCCAGGGACTTATATAAATCTATAAATATTTGGATTCCTCATCAGTTACCAATGTGACCTAAGGAATCCTCAAGGCAGTGAGAAATCCTCAAATCAGCAGATTCCAAACCTGATATCAAACATGACTTGGCTTTTTGTTGATCTCAACTTTCACATTCCCAAATGGGGTTGGGTAGATTCTTTTGGCCGGCCTTTGATAGTGACCAACTCCTAGGAACACTCGCCACCCATATAGGAAAGACACACAATCCTCTGCTTTCTAGGAAAGGAAAACAAGAAAATGAGGACTATAAAAACAGTACTGTCTCTGCTATCATTCAGGAGCACATATAAGCTTGCTTTCTTTGATCCATACACCAACCATGTTATGGATTGAAGAGAGTATTGTCTTCCCACATGCATAAACAGCTGGCTGTACAATAAAAAAAATTCTCATGGAGAGCCTTATGTCTGTCAGAAACAGATGATTGAATAATTATTCTGCAAGTCACTTCTCCTTGGCTATTCATTTCCTATGGTTGCATTTATGTTCTGTAGTTCCCTTACCCTGGTTGTTTTTTTTGTCAATTTCTCTTTTATGTTTCTGTGCTTGAATCTTCATTTATTTTTGTATGAAGGATTTTTGTTCCTGTCATCTTTGGCTATGGAAATTTTATATTTTGTTTGAATCATCATATATGATATAATCAAGGTCCATTTCCTTTATATCTTGGTGATTGATATTGCTAGATCTTTTTCTTTGTTAGCTTGAAGAGAGAATAATCAAATACAGGGTCTTCTTGCCTCAACATGTGTAATCAAGTGTCCTGATGTGTTGATTTCGGACAAGTGGGCCCCACTCTTTGGTGTTCAAGGCCAATGATTTAACAGGATACCCCAACACTTTTCCTTCACTGAAAGAGCTAGCTGTCAAAACTCAGAAGCTTGGCCTTTTTTTTTTTTTTTTTTCTAGATGACTGCTATGTTTTATTCTTTTTCTCCTAACAGCAAATTTTGTAGGTCAGAAATTGGATAGCTAGGATCTTCGAATCTAAGATTTTCTCGGCATCACCTGTCTGATCAACGATCAGGGTGATAGTAGGATGGATCCCATCTGTCTGGAATGGTTCATTTGGACAACTGTTTATGTCCTGATAAATTAAGATTTTAGACACCATTATTCCTCTTAATCTCCATGTATTTATCAAAATTATATTCTTCTTGTCTGTCTTCAGAAAATGTAAAGCATCAAGCTAGCCAAACCCTTACTTGCACTCTCACAGACATTGATTCATCTATAAGAAAACAAGCATTCAAGATTCAAAGGAGAAGACACAAACACCACTAATACAAATTATATGTCCTCCACAAAGATAAGTAGAGACAAATGCAATATTAACTACCCAACATATAGATGCTTTCTAGAGCATATTTTCTTCTCCCCTTTCTTAAACTGGTATGATCAAACCATGTCTCCTGAAGCCTAAGCAGCAAAAGCTTTGGTGCATGGTAACTAATCATTCTTCAACATGGCATCAGAGGAGAACTAGATTCATAAACACTTAGAGTGCACCTGCTTCTCTGAGGAGTGGAATCAGAGAGCCACTGATGTGTAGAGTCATAATCCTATCAGTGGATCCCACTAGTTGCCCACCGATGAAAACGATCGGCACCGGAGGGCTACGGCCTAATAGCCTGGCAAGCACCTTCTCCATTTCCCTTCCATTAGGGTCCTTGTCGAGCTCGTGGACGGCTGGATTGACCCCGATCTCATTAAACAGTGTCTTGATGGTGTGGCACATGCAACATGAGCTCACGCTGAAAACCATCACTGGGTGTTGGGAAGTCATAGCCAACACCCTCTCCATTTCAGATGAAAGAGCTACTCAATGAAGGAGTGCAAGGAATGTAATTCTCCCAAGTGAGGGAACTAGCCCTGATGTGAGAATGAAACTAGGAACAGAGGTTGTAAGTTTGTAATATGAGGAACACAAAAAATTACTTGTGGGTCTCAGAGAACTTATCTGAAAACTGGATACTAATGGAAAGTTGAGTGAACAAATCACGTAGCAGTGATCTTAAATTACTCACTTTAGAAGTAGGGGATTGAGAAACTCAAGTGAAGATTATGATCTTAGCAAACTCGTCCCCGAAACTTGCGAAGAACACGCAAGATTCAATTTTTTTTTTTCAAGTGGAAGGTGTCTCTCTTTTTTTGAAACTTGGAGGGAAGTAAGAGAAGATGGAAGTGATTTAGTGGAGAAAGCTAGCTTGCAACTTTGCTAGCTAGCTTTGAGAACACACAAAGGCTTGGATGTGATGAAGTTGAGTCCCCTGGTGGGGCTTATTTATACATGTACTAGGCCTATGGTGGATTCCATGTTCTAACAGAGAATAAAGAGAATGTTCCATAGATTTTTTTGCTCCAAAGTTCTTCTTGACTTTTATTCCTGGCGGTGACTGACCATTTTGGAATTGGAATAAGATGGAAATTTGTGTATTAGTGTTGGGCCCCACAAAGATGCTCCAATCATGTGGTCCTCAAGGAATCTGCAGAGCTTTGCATCTTATTTTGTTTAGACTTCAGACCAGTCAAACTGGGTTATTCCTCAGAGCCAATGGTTCTGACTTGGTAGTGAATCTGGGCCGATTTAGTGATAGCATTCGCGCCCGGTGGGCCGATCTCAGAACCAACCCTAATCAACCTACTAATAACAGGTGCTGTTGTTTCTTTCACAATACTAAATTTGTTAAATATGTTGGTTGGTCTAAGTTGGTTTATATAACTTTATTAAGGGGTAGGCTCAGTTTCAATTTGATACCTTAATGTGTGTTAAATTGGGCCCTGGCCTACCCACAATCTACGACGATGAATATTAGATTGAGTTTGAGAAAAATAAGGACTTTATGAATCCAAAAAAATAGGCTCAGGCTCAGGCTGGCCCATTTGCAAGTTGAAAGGCACACTGAAATGCACTTTATGAATCCAAAAAAAATATCTCCACTTTCAAGGACCAGATTCGATTGATATTCGCCATAAATTAGCATGTCCTCATTCAACTAATTTCAAAAAGAAAGAAGAGGAGGAGGAGGAGGAGAAGGAGAAGAAGAAATCCTACTTTATTTAGAGTTGCTTATTGAGGAAGTTTAATTATAGAGCAAGAACATCATCGAACAACGCTACTCTGTACATCATTTCTGTCCCCTTGGGAGAAATTCTGTCTCCTAATGAAATGCCACCATTAGTTGGGAATACATGCATGTCTGTGAGTTTGTGTGCCCTTAAAGACCCTAATATTGATTGCAGTCCAGTCCTCTTCTCAAATTCTCATATTCTTGACTTTTGGTGAAATGGAAAATATTCTTGACAAGAGCAAGATAAAGTGAATTATTTGATATTTGTCTAAAAAAGAAACACAGTGGGATTTGATGTGTAAGTTGGTCATGGACACCATTAGATGTAGGAAGATTGAATTATTAGCTTGGCATGGGGTGATGGGTGGATGAGATGGCTTAACCAAGATCTTGGAACATGAGATATTCGCAATGAGGCTTTTCATAAGATGCTGTATGGCCAGTTGTTTTCATGTTCCATTCCATCAAGGAAGGAGAGAGAACCTTGATGCAACATGTGCTTCAGCTGTGGTCCTAACCATTTTGGTTGGGGTAGAATTTATTCAAAGGTGGCTGCTAATCCTTCATGTTTGTAAAAGCATGCTCATAAAGGCCATGATTAAATGTAGTGGTGGCAATTCCTGTCCTGACCCACCAACCTGACATGTAGTGAGTGGGCTGAGAACTTTTCATTTTGGGTTGGGTTATGGTTCACATTTCTAATCCGATTAAGAGATGGGTTGGTTTTGGAATCAGTCTGTTATTGTTGACCACCTGACCAAGTAGAGGTGAAAATTCCCTTAAAATTCCAATTCCCCAGCACAAAAGGTGGGCTAGAAGCTATATAAAAATCAATAATGGTGCAAGACAAGCCCAGTGACCCACCCATTTAATGCGCTTGGGCTCCACATCCATCTGAAGGAGAAAGACTACATTGGATACTCCTAATAATATATGCAGGAAGAAGCTACTGCATAAAAATGAGGTATATCATATACTATATTCAGGCTCCCTTTTGAGTGGAGAGAACAAAAAAAATATGACATTAAAGAAAAATAAGCATCCAAACACACTAGCTTTTCTTATCACATCATGAAGATAAGAGATTTTTTTTATGAAGAGAAAAATGAAAGTACCCAAGAACAGGGAAACATCTAAGGCATTTTTTTTTTCATGTAATCGAACACCTACGACTGCATTGTTACATGTGGTTAAAAATGAAAAATCTAAGGTAAATATCAAAAAATGAGCATAAAATAATCTCTTCTTTAATGAAAATTGAATCAAGAGAAGATAGAAAATGAATTTTCATCCATCTCTTTAGTAGTTCATTATCTAAGAAAGTCATGGTCCCATCTACACCCTCACTTCATATCATTCACCCCTCACTTCTTTAATGATCTTAAGTGGAGCTCATTTTATTCGTGAATTCCCATATGTATTTTATCCATACACCCCTAATGTTTTTCTTTGGAATGTAGGATGAGTCCAACATTATAATCTTGTGATTAAGCAAAATGAGCACCTACTAACTATGCTGTGGATTCAATGCTTATTGGAAATAATAATAATAAACTTAAAAAAATAAAATAAAAACCTTTCATTTTTCAATTCCCTTCTGTGTAATCCCTGCTCTCAACTTCTCCAAAGCCACTATGACACTTGCCACTTTCAGAAACCTGTCTCATTTGAACACAAGTCTCTCTCAATCACATGGGACTCAATCTCCTTCACGTGCATTCCACATGCACTTTTCCTATTAAATTCAATGGAGAAGGTCTTAAAAACAATGTAACATCTTTCTTAGTCCTTATATCAACTTGCCTTGATTTTGAAAACATGCAAATCTAACCTTCTAAATTCTAAAGGGATAAAAATAATATGTATCAGCTGTATCGATGTGATTTTATTTATATCAACGTACTTAGATTTTTTTGACGGAGCAACAGTGATGGAAGTATATATCACATTGATACTCTGATTGCGTAAGGGCTGACTGATAAAATTCTATCAGAAGACGTGGTTTCTTTACATCCCAACCTTTACGCAAAACAATAGGCCACTGTTTGCCAACATTTGGGAAATGCTGTGACCTCTGATTGAGATGGGAAAGGATTCCAAGGGGACCATAAAAGCTACAGCTGATTGTTTAGAACAAAGCCCATTGAAGAAGAGGGGGTCCGTCAATTGGGTGGTCCAATTCCAAGAGAACATGGACTCATTGCTGGATTCTACTTTACAGATTATTACATGATGCAGACAATCCAAATTCTAATGTGTCAATGGTTTGGGCTGGCCCACGGATCAGCTGTCGCAATCCCGGTCTGATTCGACTTTCGGCTGAACTTTGTGGATGGGGACCAGAGAGCCCATAATGTTGTTCTGGCTGGCCCAAGTTCCTTCAAGCCTGGAATCTGCATAGTAAACCTGCACCAGAAAGGCCTGGTTCAGCCTGATTTGTAAATTAATGTGTGGTTTGTTTTCATTATGCAAGGTCTGGCTGGGTCATTTTGGGTCGGAAAATGGGCCTGGGCATGGACCACCAGTCCAAAAACAGCCGAAAACCATTCCAAAAAGGTTTACGCTCAGGTTAACTGACCTGCTCGATCATTAAAGTAAAGATAGGGCCCATTGTCAAAGACTTCACCGCACGACCCAGCCCAATAATGGGGCGGGCGTTGTTTACCTTGAGCTGTGGAAGGTTTGATCCTTTTGGTAAGCAAGTCACAATTTGGTTTTGGTAACCTGAGCCATTGATTCTTTCTAGATAACTAACCCCCTTTAATAAACAAACTTCCCAAAGCAATATATGACTGTCATAAATGTCATGGGTTGGGTCAATTGATCTGTCCATTAGCAAGAGATCCAGGTGTCTGACTGTAACTCAACTGGTTAGGGACACCATGTGGTGATCGAAGGTGTGAGAGTTTGATTTTTGGAATCTAAAGTAAATGATGAGAGAGAGAGAGAGAGATCTTGGCCATCCATTATATGTGTCCTTCCATAAACATGCCCAATCACATATATGGCCAATTGATCATGTCTGCAAGATGCAAAAAGGAATCCTACTTGTTTTACCATTGCATACCTATTTTTCAAAGGTCAAGTTTATCTGCTGGGCCAAGTCACTGGAATGGTGCTTGTCTAAACCCGCTCCTATTTATTTATTAAGCCAAAAATTCAGACCCAGCCCACTTTCAAAATAATATTCAAAGCTGTTCTGGTCTCGGAACTCTGAAGTCTGAATCCATCTGGCAGTTGGGTCAGCAAGTTAGGCCCTGTACACACTACAGGATTAAAATGGAGCCTACAGGACTAAAATGGAGCCCAAATCAGGCCCAATCCACGCTGCGCTCGGATTAGACAGGCCCATTACTAGCACTAAGTTTGTCATACTCTGGAATTTTTAAGAAATGGCATATGTTTGAAATGGACACAATTAATTAATTGAAGGGATCCACAAAGCATAACCCCCATTATCCTAATACAGTACCAAATCTGTGAAATGGCATATGTTTGAAATGGACCCAATTAATTAATTGAAGGGAGATCCACAAAGCATAAACCCATTATCCTAATACAGTACCAAATCTGTTTATATTCCTCCAAACTCTTCCTTTTAAAAAGCCATGCAATCTTTTGGGATGTGAAGGAATATATCACCAAAAGCGGAAAAAAGTAAAGTAGAATTCCTAGCATGTTCATGTTCCTTTCACTGTTTCACAGTACCTTGTTCTTACTTGGGCTAATACACTTTTGACATTAGCAAAGAAGCAATTTGTTATAGTCTTGGGCCCCACAAAACTGTCTTATCTCTACCATCCAAGTTGTGAACTTTAACTACCAATGTTATAGTTTCTCTTTTATCAAAATAGTGAATTTTAGCATATCTTCAAGCCCAGTAGCTGAACGGGCAGGGCCTTAGCATGCCATAAGGCCCAGTGGCTAAACGGTTAGAGCCCGTTGCAGGGTATGCTTAAAGGCCCAATTATAGATTCGATCCAGCCTTGATATTTAAACATAAATTGGGAAGAAACTTTTGCAAATGGACTGGACTGGGACTAACTGCAGGGCCTAGAGATTGACCATGGCCTGAATAGAAGGCCCAAGAAATAGTCAATTTTGGCATGGACAATCTTTCTTCATCTGGGCCTTATCTGGCATATGCAGAGTCCTTCTCTACAAAAGATTGCATATGGCGCAGCCCAGGATGTTTTTGTCAAAGTCTTAATCGTTTATTCAATAGGACTAATGTTTAAGCCTGACCCAATTCACAGGCTTGTGAGTTAGGTTCTGGCCCAGCCATTTTGTAATATATAAATAAGACATGAATAGATTGGACATTTGGGATTGGGCCTGATGATCCATTGGGCCTTTACACATAGAAAGGTCCAATCCAACCCGTTGAATATAGGCTCTAGATAGACTTTTAGGATCCTCCAAACAAGATTGGGGTCCAGGGAATCCATGCTGGGTGTTTCTAGTGAAAAGGTTGGGGCCTAGTGTCCAGTGCAAAGCTCTTTAAACCAAAGGGCCATTGCTTGTAAATTGAGAGACTGTTGAAGAGAACAATGACTAGGGCTAGGGGTGATCATGGGAAGGTTTTTCCTGGCCAAAGCTTGTCCAAGCCCTACACATTTAGTTCTCAGGCTCAATATTTAGGCATGGATCCAGTCCAAAGACTTTAGAGTTAGGCCCAGGCCCAGCGCATCTGCAAAAATGTATGTACCTTTTTTAGCAAAATATGTTGGGCCGGGGCTGGGATTTTAAGGATTCATATGTGTATGATAGGCCCATTTAACTATCATTTAAGGAAATTGGGTCAGGGCTCAAACCCAGGGGCCTAATAGGGCAACCAAAATCCAGTCTGATATGGATTGGGCTTGGGGTAGCCTAGCCTGGCCTGGCCATGATCACCCTCCATTACTAGGCCTCTGATCAGATGGATGGGCATGACTGACTCTTCTTGAGATTTGGGCACAGCCTGATCGACGGCCTAGATCTCCTCGTACAGGCTGCCATATAGATGGGATCCAAAAGAATTTACCTCGTGCAATATTTTTAAAAGCATAATGAGATCATTCACCCTTTTTTGTTTTTAAAGAAGTAAGGGTTTTTTTTTCATTCTGCCATTATTAGTCATGGACATTCTTGCCTTGGGATAAAAGTTGAGAAAATTCTCTAGACATGTTTTCCATACTTGTACATTTTTGCGATTTTTCAAAATCTTAATTGGTTATGCGAAGATTTTACGATATCACAAAAAAAAAAAAAGCAGTACAGAAAATGTCTTGAAAAATCTCTCAACTTTCATCACAAGGCGAGATTATCCATGACTAATGGAGAAGGGGAAGGAAAAATCTAAAGAAGCAACAAGGGGAAAGCCAAAACACTAAAAGAGGATTATTAGAATGCAGTAATGCTGCCACTTGGGAGCTAATACCTATCCTTTATCATGATCTAGTGCCTGGCCCAATTTGATACTCATTTTTACGTTTATTATTGGATTTTAGCAATTTTTAAGATGATTAAATTTTGAGGTTATTAAATCAAAGGTTGGGATAATTTAAAAGGACTGACTTTTCATCTAAGACCACTAATCCATGAAACTAGGTGGGCCCCATTAGCTAGACTGCATGTGCTCGTTGGTGGAAATTACTCCATGATTTAAACATCCATCAATATATAGATTATCAGGGGCATACCTAGTTTATGATGCGCACCTGATGTGGGACCCACTTGATGGTCCGTCCAAGTGAACCACTCACAGGGCATCCCACTAAATTACATTGGATCCCAAGGTTTTGCACCCATCCGAATGAACTAGATTATTCAATTTACTAAAATTACAAAGCCATTAAATTTATGAGCCATTGATCAAGGTGTTAGGATGATCTGATGGGGCCCAAATTCGATAGGGATAGGGCTCATCCAGATCTTTGGATTTCTCAGCCATCCACAGGTGGGCCCACAGCAAGGTGCGCATAATAGGACCGCGCTTGCTTGCTCATGATTCGTAGCCATTGGCGGCGAGAATCAGCAAAGGTTAAAGCCACATGACACTTTTAACACTTTCCAAGGCTAACCATTGGTACTTGGGCCACATTTTTACATTTTTCATCAATCGGTCGATTCAACGGTTGAGAGAACTCTCGTAAAATTTGAAGATACCTCATCTACCTAGATTGGTGTTTATTTGAACAGTTAGAATTTTAATAGGTAGGTTCTATTATGGAGTTTCGAATTTCTCTAGATTAATGCCTCTAAGGATCCATACTCTTTCGCTCGTGTAGTGAGTAGTTCTATCAAAAGGCTACAATGGCCAGGCTCAGGGTTGTCCGTACCCCTAAATATATACAGAGTCAGGCCTGAGTGGGCCAAAGCCCACGAAGCGCCTGCTCTATCTAGGCCTTTACCTTACCCTCAAGGGTCAGAGTCAAGGCAAAATCTGAAAAATAAAAGGCCAATTTTTATTTTTATTTTCTATAATATCATCGAGCATTGATAAGATTCAATATAATATAACATACTATTAATTATTAACCACTACTGGCTGATACCCTAATATCATTACACAATTTTTTTCAGCAATCCATCATTATAACCAAAAACTTGCACTTGAGCACAAGTTACCCACTTGATTAGTTAAGATGAATCAGGTAATAAACATATTGTTATCTTCTGTCTCTTTGAAGTCAATAATTAACTTTCATTGACTATATTTATATGAATGACATGCAGTTGCAACAACTTGCCTGAGGAGAATAAAAAATTCCCATCTTCCATCAATTTAAAAGAATTCCATTCATTGCATCCATCTTATGATTGAGTTGGTCCAGAAAAAAAACTCACTTTTTTTCTTGCAAACCTTTTATTTAAATAGGAAATCATCAACCATGCATACTCTTTAATGGGAAGGCAAGATGAGGTTTGCTACCATCCAAAGAGGCTAAAACTTTATCACAACCAAAAGAAATTAACTAGCCCCCAGGCAATAAGAGGAAAGTGCAAAAACAATGGGATCAACTGGAACAAATACAAGGTATGAGAGAATGGGAACAATGTCAACTCAGAGGAGGTTATTGAAAAAGAACTCATCAGAGAAAAGGCTATTGAAAAAAGTACACTGGAGGAGGTTATCCTCAAAGCATTCAAACAAATTAATAGAGTAAATCCATTAAGAATCACCATTGTTACTAGAGATTAGTAATTAGATGAGGCATTTGGCTCTTTTTAAGAGAGGGAGAACTGAAAAAACAACTATAAGAAATCCTTGGACAAATACAATTAATATAGGCCAGGCAGAAATTCGATGCAATCACAGCAACTTCTTAATACAATTATTAGCCAATGAAGGCCTGAATTTGAACTTGCAAAATCTCAAGATAGCAACTAGAAGGCATTGATCTCACATTCAATGCTTCCATTGAAAGTGTCTGTGAACGATGAAAAAAAAAAAAAAAATCGTTTGGAGAAGGGAGAAACTTGAGAAACATAAGGAGCCCTCATTTGAAGGGCTTTTGAGGGCTGGGCCAAGCCCCCTTGTCAAAGGGCTGGGTTGATAGGCCTAGCAGCAAGTCTGATTTTTTGGTCTGCATGAGTTAAAACTTTGTATTGTTTCAAATTATATGTTTGATGGCCAACAACTGACAGTTGAATTGAAACATTTTGTGCTCTGCACGATCGGATGGTCTATTTGAATGTTCAATTTCCATCTCATGAAACAAATTAGGCCCCACAATCTGGGGCAGAATTTCTTCCTACGAGGCCCAAAAGGCCCAATTGGGCCCACCTTTTATAAGTATTGACGGGTCAGGCCTGAATGACCCAGTACTGGATGATGGATCAGGCCAAGTGACCCAGTCCGTGAGAAGTCCAGGTCCAAATCCATCCACTGAAGCTTAGGTCCAAGCCCACGAAGAGACCGAGTCAGGGCAACCACGTTGCTTCGGAAGCAGTCCCGCTCCTACCAGGTCCTGCGGAGAAATATCTCACCTGCCTCGTCCAGCGCGAGGGCAGTTCGAGGGCTCCAAGGGAGAACGTTGCAGAGGAGCGTCCCCGTCTGTTAGGATAGACTATAAATCGAGGAGCCCCACCAGCACTTGGGGGCAATTGATGTCTTCCTATTTTTCTACTCTTGTATTCCTCTAGCTTGTAATCCCAACTCATTGAGTAAGTAAAATACCACAGGCAACATCTGCCTTTATGAAGTGGATGTAGGTCACACAGACTGAACTACTATAAATTCCCTTTCCCTCTCTCATTTATTTACCGCATTTATTACTGCATCTATTACTTAGACAGGTGGTGTCCAAAACTCAATTTTGGCATCATCAAGTATAGCACTTTTCTTACTCTTATCCCTCAATGATTTGGCAGTCCTATCTCTCCTTTGGATTGTATCTCTAGAAAATCTATAGATAGAAGACCATTAAACTTTAAGATTGTCGCATCAATAGCTAGGATTATATGATAGGGTACGTTTGTATAGCCTATGTCCACATAAAATATTCATATACACTCGTATCCATCCATTCTATCCACAGTGATAGAAAAGCATCCGAGTAGGCCCCATGAGCAAGACTACAAATTGTGCGTCTGCGTCTGCGCTCTTCCCAATTTAGATGGTTATGAGATCCATGTGTGTTGCCTTGGTTGGATCCAGATGCGCTACCCCTTTCAATCTTAAACCATCTTCATTATCATTGTAGTCAGTCTGGCCTTGTCATTAATAAGAGTTGGATTTAAGAGTTCTACTAATTAACTTTGAAACAAGTTGCATTCATATTTTCCATGTGTATTTCATGTAATAATGCATGAAAAGGCAAAAGAGGTAGAAATCTATTTATCATTGATAGTACGTACTCTATATGCAAAGCTACAACTAAACCCATTACATGGTTTTATGTTATTCCTCTACATGATATCAGAGGCCTCAAATGGTCACAATTTCATTACACCCAGATGGCTCCTGCTCTCTTCAGCAGGTCAAGCAGAGTGCCACGAAGGTGAAGAGACATGACCTCATCAGTGGACCCCACCAGCTGCTGACCGATGAAGACCGCCGGGACCGCCCTGTTCCGGCCCAATAGACTTGCGAGCTCCATCTCCATATCCCTTCCTCTTGGGATCTGATCGAGCTCGTAAATCGCAGGGCTCACCCCAAGATCATAGAAGAGAGTCTTGATGGTGTGGCACATGCAGCATGAGCTAGAGCTGAAAATCACCACTGCATTCTGAGAGGCCAATCTCAGCACCCTATCCATTCTAGATCAAAAGAAAGCAACAATATTATATGCAGCAACCCAAAAAACTTGAGGTTTTGACTTAGAATTAGAATATCCTTTGTAGGTGAGGAAATGAGAGTATGAATGTTTAAAATGAGAGAAAGAAGGAAGCAAGCAACATGCTGGCTGAAAGTTTGAAGGAGAAGCAATGCTTGGATATGTGATAAAATGAGGTCTGTAGACTAGTTACTTATACTTGCTTGTGGGGTGGTTGATTGCATTCTCTCATGAGTAGGGATAGGAAGAGAATCTCTAGATGTTAAAAGGTGGCCCGTACTGCTTATGCCTTGTAGGATTTCTTCACAGTATTAGTACTCTTATCCTTTTTGTGTGTGTCTGTCATGTGTTACCCCAGCCAGGGGGGTTGGGACCAATTAGATACTCTGATGGGATGCCCAAGGATCAATCCTTGAATCCAGAAGTGGGGTTTCCCAACCATAGTTACCTAGTTCACAATTCGGTTAATTCACATTCGAATTATAGTTCGTAATTCGAGTCTTTGCTAGATCAATGAATTTGATGGAGTAGGTTCATTTGATTCGCTTCTCAACTCGTCTAATTCGTAGTTCGAGTTCGACAAGTTCGATGAACTAATTCATTAGTGTCCACGCTTTGGCAATCACTAGGGCCCCATCTAAAATCCAAATCACCGAAGATAATTGTTCTTGATATATACTTTGGTGAGTTTTTACTAATTAGAGTTGGGCCTAATAGATTAATTGCGTGTAAAATACATGGTTGAAATAAAAACCAAAATAAAACTTCATGTTTTACTTGCAATGCAAGCAATCTTAAGGTGCCACTTTGATTGAAGTCTGGTACGGATTAGCGCTAATAGATTGGAGCGCCATGAATTTGAATTGCTTGGATTTTCAGGTGGATACTTTTAGGTGGGCACTACCATTGGACTCAATGTAGAGAACTCCATGAGACTAGTTCGATGACAGTTCATGAATCGAACTGCGAATTATTTAAAACAAACTATTCCGAATTCGAAGGCCTCATGAGCGAACTAGTTAACTATGTTCCCAATCCCTTGTTCTCTATGTGGGGGCACTTTGGTGAGTTGGGTATGCTCATATGTTCTACAAAAATAGTTTATGTTGTGGCCCATCATCAAAGTACAAAACAAGACCCAGCATTCCAATTTACTCATAAAATCCCATGCAGAGCCTAGTGCTGCTGAAAAACACAGTAGTTGAGAATATTTCTTTTCAATAGACGTCACTCTTATTTTATTCCTCTGTATCCTTAGAGAAGGGAGAGTTGTTGTCAGCTTTTATTTTTTGCAGGTAGAGGAATCCCATAGAAATATAGAATAGTATTGATGTGTATCTCACTGATCAACATATATGCATCATCCACCTTATCTGTGATGCACAATCCGATCTTGCATTCATCTTCATCCCCTTCCTAAACACCCCTCTTCCTCTTGATGAAATCTGGTAGATGGATTTAGGCTGTTAATTGGGTACATTTCTTTAATTATAAGTAATCGCAAGATTTTCTCCTCCGACGTTCCCATCTGACGGTTAAAACGATAACATAATTACATTTTGACAGCATAATTATTGGTACCAAATCACAATTTGATAACATAATTATATTGAGCCAAAATGTAGAGACAAAAGATCATTACAGAGTTTGTAGGTAAATGATACAATGTGATACTATGGTACCGTTTCTAGCCAAAGGAGTCTTGCTGCCCCCAGGCCTTCTAACTTTTCTTTATACTTTGTAGGGAATCTGTTTGCAGAAAAAGGGTGTCCATATTGGATAAACTACACCTTCTTTCCCCAGCTCTGAAGATTCTCCTCTAAGCTCTGAATGGATAAATGGAACAAAATGATTGAAAAGAAGAAAAAACATTCCATAATCCCCCACCTTTTGGGCTAATTATTGAAGATTTGTCTCGCGTTAATAATTATCTTTTATTTCATTAACTTAATTTGATGATTTCTTTTGTCAAACTACAGTTAAATTAAATGATGACAGAAATACACTTTAATGGTTAAAAAGTTCGATTTTTTTTATTCATTGTTTGCTTATAAATCATGTTCTCTAATTGCGAGTGTTACACAATCATTTGATGGGTCAATTAGGGATGATAACTGTGACTTGACCGATTAACCCTACCCAAATTTGATCGGTAATCCAGGGTTTAAGTTGGTTCTTCTTTCTTTTCTTTTTTTTTTTTTTTTAACGGTTTAAGTTGATTCTTTCTATTGTTGGGTTGGGATGAAGTTGACATCTTTTTATCTAATTAATTAATGGGTTGGGTTTAGGTTGACATTTTTCGATCCATTGTATTGTACTACATGAGTCATCACCTCAGTGCTGAAAAATTAGATCATAAATTAGTGTATAACTTACCCTTTTTTTTAGCTGAAGAGAGTGTCCGGCATCTTCGAGAATCAACTATTCCTCCGGGCAAGGGCGGACCAAGGAAATTCAACTTGGGGGGATTCTATGTAAAAGAAATATGGGGAAAGGAGCAAATGTAAAAGAAAAATGTATAACAATTCTCGAGATCTGCAACAGGGGTTTTTCAAATCTTTTAACTTTTTCAGGGTTAGTGTGGGCTTCAGCCCCAGAACCTTGTACCTGAGTCCGTCCCGACCCTGAGCACGTAAAGTCCCTACTAATCAAAGGAGCAAAAGCAGCCTAAGGAGCACCAAGAGAAACACATTAATGCAGGTAATCTATCGGAGTGAACACAATTAAATTTCTCATCTCTCCAGTAGCCCTGGAGAGATGTAATGCTCCAACATTGCAAAGAACGCAAGTAGAGTTAGAGATAATACAAGTTTGAAGTAAGAGAAACTTTTGTTTTTAATCCATCAAGGATGATCGATCATCTCCATGTGCAATTGCAAACAACATGTTTTCTAATGTTTCCTTTGAACCATATAAACTTAACTCACTCCTCTCCATGAGTCTTTGATGGGTTGCATTTCCAATAGCGTCTTTGAAGGATGCACAGACCATATGGAAAATCTCCTCAAGCTGGCTGGTAGTTCCATGGGACACGTTCCATTTGCTGTTGTTGATAAAACGACTATCCTTCAAATTTCTGCCGTAGCCTAGATCCACAATTCCAGGTTCACCATAAATAGTCCACAAGGCAACCATGGGTCAAACCTAAACAAAGTGTTGTCACCATCCCCGATTAGATGGTTAATCTTTGGAAGAATTTTTGATTGCCTAGACAGAATTTCACGCCACCCCCAAAAGAACAATTCGCAAACGGTTTCACGTCCTAAAAAGAATTGTTTTCAATGTACTTGACTGTCACCCATTCAGCCAAGAGAGAGATTTTTTTCTTACTAGTAGGGGTGCTCATGGACCGGGCCAAGCCCGCTTTGGACCGATTTTGGATATGTAATTAGTTCCCATATAATAATTGGGCTGGACTTGAATTAAGTTATAGAACGCTCAAAGCCCGGCCCGGCTCGGCCCGTGTAAGGAATGCATGTAATTTAATTGAATTAGTCCAAATAATTGCTCAAATGCCTACAAAAGTGATAAAAGGCCCGGTTTGGCCCGACTCTATTGATCAAACGGGAGTGCTTGGGCCTGAGTTTTACGGCCCGTATCAGGCTTGCTTGTGCTGGTCCCGGGCCCGTATTTCTAAAGTCGGGCCGAGCCTACATACGCCTTAGCTCGGCCCAGCTCGGACATAAACACCCCTATTTACTAGCAAAGACACAAACTTGACTGCAAAATAATCGCTTTAATAGAAGGACGACTCCTTACCCAAGTAGTAAGTAGCGTCGGTTCTTCCCTAGCAATCCTGGTTTCAATTCCCGACTATATCACATCCCTAGCAATCCTGATTTCAAATCCCGACTACATCACATCTTCCTACTTGTGCAGACTCCTTTCCCACTTGTATAGGCTTTCTTTCCGCTTATATGGGCTTCTTTGCGACTTGAGTGGACTGTCTTTCAGTACGTTTGTGAAGAGTTCTCTCTTGGATCCAGCCCCCTTAGACGGGTTAACAAAAAAAAAAAAAAAAAAATTCAGCAAAGGAATAGGAGTCTACCTGTTTAACATATTTGCAAATTTTGCTCCCCATAAATGGTTATCCTTAGCCTTTCTAACAACTTGATGCAAGTTTTTGACAAAAGAAAAATAGGAGTAAAAACCCGATCCAGTAGATCTTATAAGTTACAAGTCTACTCCAAAGGATAACATCTTTGATTTCCATCTAGAAATTTCTTGCCTCATCTTCTTCACAAGATGAAAATAATGCTCAAGCTTCAATCAATTGGATAGATAAAGAGAAGACCAAGGCATTTTCCGGGGAAGGTACCTTCTTTGAAATTCAAAGTATCCAATATATCATTGTTGAAATAGTCAACCTTAAAGGGATTGGCCGAGTGGTCCGGATCACGGTTCTTTCCTCTTCCGGAGCTAGAAGTCTTAGTATCGACTCTAGGTTTCCCTTATTCAAAAATCGAAGGTTGAGTCCACTAATGCTACCACCTTAGAATTAGAGGAGTGTTTACCTGACTTCCTTTTAAATCCGCGGAGGATTGAAACCATCCCATAAAAAATAAAAAATAAAAAAATTTGTTGAAATAGTTTAACACAATTGGAGAAGAAGATAAGACTCTTGGTGCAGTTAATGTTACGGCCAGTCGGAAGTTCTAAAATTCTTCAACGAAGTGGGTACTCGGACACAATTAAGTGTGCCGCACGACGACTCTCACGCGGTAAGCATGTATTGAGAACCAGCAGCACACGTGCCACTCCCACGCGTCTGCGTTCCAAATCTAACGCCTGCGTTACGTTAACCACATCTCTGATCTCCCCTCCAACCCTATATAAAACTCCCTTTTCTCCCGACTCTACAACACTTCTGCTTCCCCCATTTCCCTCTCTTCTCTCCAACATTACAACATACGTCAGATCTTCTTCTTCTTCTTCTTCTTCTTCTTCTTCTCTCTCTCTTGCCCAAACAAAGAAAAAGAAGAGATTTTTATCAAAAGCACTTGATTTCAGGATCGATTCATCGATTCCAAAGATCGAATCTTTCATCAATGGCGTCTTAATCAGGTCGGACAACGGATTCTCTCCTTACAATTCCCGCAATCTCTCCTCCTTTCGGTGTTCGAGGTTTTAGATTTCTTGCAGCTTCCGATCCGATTGATTTTTAGGGTTTTTTTTTTTTTTTGTTTTCAATTTGGATTCGGAAATGGATTTTATGGATTTATCGCCATCCAATTGGTTTTGAACGTTTTGATGGCTTGAATTTATCTTTTCTCCATCTGAAAAATCGGATTTTGGAGGAGATCTTGTGGTGGAACCGTGCGATTGATTGCTGATTAGTTGCAGTTTTGACGATGCTTTGATGTTGTGTTGCTTTTGATTGTTTTCCATGATGCATTGGAATGGAGAGATTTTCATGGAATTGATGTTGTTATTGGATATTTTTCTCATGTTTGATTGTTAATTGCCTGCAGTTAACGATTCGATTGAAGCTATTCGCTCATATATACTGCTGAATTCCACCAAGTTTATTTTTGAAAACTCATTTGGATGTTTGGCAAATATGGTGCAATGCAAGTGATTCTCCAGTTTCCTGATGTTTAGATCAGAAGGTAATTTTAGGGACTTGGTTTTTGCTACTGCTACTGTTTTTGTGTTTTTGTTTTTGTGTTTAGTTGTTTAAGTATCTGTTTGTGATTGGAGCAGTGTTGTGTTTACATAGGAAATGAGGGGCTGAGTTCGTTTTCTGAGAGAGATATTCTGATATTGCATTGGGTCTTGAGTGATTTATATACCCTGGAAGAGGATTTTCAATGGCTGGAGGCGGAGACGAACGGCTAGAACTTAAGTTCCGTCTCTACGATGGATCAGATATTGGTCCTGGGAAATATGCTCCATCTACTACAATAGCAACTCTCAAGGAAAGGATTGTTGCAGAATGGCCCCAAGGTTAGAATTGTATGTATTTCCATTGCATTTGTTTATTATGTACAGGAGTTGTATATTAGCAGGCGGACAAATATTTTATACGTTGGTTTTCCTTTTGATTTTTTGTCTTCAGCGGAAATGAGTGAGTGAAAATGGGCTTATTGTCATTTTGATACAATTGTTTTTTGGTTGGTTGGCTGCTGCATTGACTAGGTGGAGCAAGTTTTGGGTTATGACACAGGTCCTTATCGAATTGAAAGGGTTGCGACTTCAAAAAAGACTTCTAATATGTTTGGATCCGACGAAAGGGCCTCTAATGTGATTGAGTCCTACCCAAAGGCCTCTAATGTGACTGAGTTTAGGATATAAACCTCTTTAAAAAATAGTCAATTCACACTAAAAGAAGATGATGCATAAAAAATAACCGCTGTTATCATTCTGATGTAAGGGGTGCAACACCAATGATCAGCTCCTAGGTTTCCAGTCCTCACCACAAAGATGCATTGAAGGAAACAAGCAAAACAATCACTAAAATCTGTGACAAATCGAAGATATGTTCAAATTTTCCACTGCAATAGCCCAAATAAGGCGGAATATTATTGATTGGAATGAACACAACTCGAAATTGGGCTGAAAGTCCCCTCTCTTTCTATTTATATTGCATTCCTTTTCAAAACGAAAACCCTAATCCTACTTTAATTGAAAGATTGGTATTCCAATTCAAAGTTCTAATAAAGGAAGGAAAGAGTCCAAGAAGACTTGTGCAGGACTTGCTATGTAAGTGCACAGTCATCACTCGTCACTGGTTTGGCTGCTGTGCAATGATGGGCCTGCTGGAAAGGCCTGTGATGGCTGGACTTGATTCTGGATAGATCAGGTTGCGTTCCCATTGAGTTATGGCCTGAGATCTTACTGAAACTTGCAGAAAACCCCCCTGGTTTTTACTGTTTTAATAAACCAGCGCATAACGGAATTGTTTGGACCAGGAGCTTGACTTGATCTGGCTTAGCTGGACCTAAACCCCTTCGGGCAAGCATCAAATTATCAGTGGAGGGGAGCTGACAAGAAGTCAACCCTGTACAGCTGTACCTCCTTTGTGAGGAGGTATGGCCTTACCAGTGATGAACACACAAGGGATTTTGATCTAGTTTGTCAATTTATACTTCAAATTATTGCAACTTTATTTAGTTACCTTGGAAAATTTGGACTTCAAATAATTTCAACTTATTTAATTACCTTGGACGAATTTAGTTACATGGTCTATGCTACCAACCGGCCTCAGTTTGATGGGACAAATCACAATGCTAAGATGATGGTCTAGGAGCAATTATAGAAAAAAGACGGAGAGTTTGGTATTCAAATGAATGCGGCAGCAAAGAAATGTCAAGGAGCTAAAGTGCCAGTGGATGCATTCCTTAAAGATGAATGTGCAAAATTGTAAGAGAAGATAGATTACAAATGCATGCATAGAGAAAGTCTATTGGCAGCTTAATAAAAGAGAAAATCTAAGGATGTCATTTGAGTTCTGATGCAAAGTTGGATTCTAGGAAGAATCACGTTCAATTCAAATGCTCATACCTGATGAAGACAAAATTTGGTTTTTGGAGTAGAATTTACATGTTTCTAGAGATAGTAAATCTAATGTATAAAACAATTTCCAAATGACATTAAATCAGATGCCTTATATTGAGTATTTAGTCACCTATCAATCAATGCCAGCAGTTTGCAATTCTAATGAGAATTGAAGAAGATATGGCTGTATTAAGGTATGGTGCAATTCTGAGTTTTAAGATTCCTAAACTAGCTGAGAGCCTATTTCCATTTTTGGGCGTTTTGTTATCTTATATTTGTGAGTTCACAAGCGTGATTCAATTAGAGGAGAGTTGATGAAAATGTCAAGTAAAGGCTTAGTTGGAATTGTAGTGGCAAATGGATGTCTTCAGTTCCAAGTTGTTGAATTCTCAAAAACATCCCATTCAATAGCATTTATACATTTATAATATTATAGATTTTATACATTTATGATAAAAAATAGTTAAAAGATTATTTATTGCCACATGGTTCCGTCATTAGGTTTCCTGGTTGACTCAACTTGGTAATTGGCTGAGTCTAGTTGCCCATTTGGGTTGGAGAACTATGTTCATTATAACGCATTCTAACACCAATCCCATATAACAATTTTACCACTGATCATAAGTGGGTTTTTTTTTAATGGTGCACTAATCATAAGTTATTATTTACTCCGCTTTGGTTCCTTATTAAGTATTGTGATATTTTTAGAGAATTCTCAACATATAGTATGATACATGATTGGCGTAGACCTGGATTCGCGATCGAAAAATAGATCAATCTCCCAAAGGATTGATCAAATCCAATGATGGATTTTAGCCCTAAGGTACGCTGACAACCATAAAACACCATAAACTGAAGAGAACTCAGAAAACTTTAATTATCTGGAATATGTTTCTAAATACAATGTGGCCTTATCATCCTTATATAGAGGAGTAGGCTTGATCCCTAAGCAATAATACTTTCTTATATCTGAATAATGCCTAAACAAAATAGGAAACTAACTAATATTAACCTTAATAAAATCAAACTACTTAATAATACTACTAAATAAATGGATGTCTCTTTAGGCCTATAGGCTGGACCCAATGGGTTGGCCGACCTATTGTCTGGCCTGCATCAAAGGTATACCCAAGGTTTAAACAAATAGTATGCATCTCCATCTTTGGGCTATCTCTAAAGCATTAGTTTGTGGGATCTCTTTTGAGGAAATGAATCTAATGAATTTTGGGGAAGTCATACATTATGGAGAGAGAGGTTTTTTATGAGTTCTATGGGCCAGACCAATTACTCCCATACGGATGAAGTTGAGGCTAGACATTTAGGAAAGCATTATAGATTTTTCCTTTTTTAGTGGTACCTTGTATTAGACAAAGGCTTAGCAATACAACAGGTATATAGTATATACTGACAAGTGAACGCTCAAAACCGAAACAAGCTAAAAAACTGCCACCAAGAAAACATCAGACCATAAAAACCTTGACAAACCTCTAAAAACAAGACAAAGCTAGCAAAGAGCCCGGGAAGGTGGCACAACTACAAGATTGTCAGATATTAATATGCAGGCTAACCACCTCTCTCGAATTAAACAAAATGAGATCAATGGTAAAGCCTTAAAATTGAGGAAGGATGGAGACCCATTAGGCAATGCCGAATTGTGTTTTATTGATGATGGCTGCAGTGAGAGAAGATATGCTTTCAAAGCACCGTTGGTTCCTCCCTCTCTCGAATTTTGTGGGATCTCTTTGAGAAAATGAATCTAAAGAATTTTGGCGAAGTCATACATTATGGAGAGATGTTTTTTATGAGTTCTATGGGCCAGACCAATTACTACCATATGGATGAAGTTGAGGCTAGACATTTAGGAAAGCACTAAAGATTTTTCCTTTTTTAGTGGTAACTTATATTAGACAAATTCTTAGCAATACAACGGGTATATGTTGACAAGTGAACGCTCGAAACCCAAACAAGCCAAAAAACCGCCACCAAGAAAACATCAGACAATTAAAACCTTGACAAACCTCTAAAACAAGCTAAAGACAAAGCTAGCAAAGAGCCTGGGAAGGTGGCACAACAACAAGATCGTCAGATATTAATATGCAAGCTAACCACCTCCCTCGAATTAAACAAAATGAGATCAATGGTAAAGCCTTAAAATTGAGGAAGGATGGAGACCCATAAGGCAATGCCAAATTTTGTCTTATTGATGATGGCTGAAGTGAGAGAAGATATGCTTTCAAAGCACCGTTGGTTCCTCCCTCCCTAAATAAACCAAATGACTGCCAGGGAAGATGATCTGCACATAATTCTCCCCCTTGACGACCCTGCCACCAACTTCAATGGCTCGAAGAGTGCAAAAAAAAGGTCCGGGGAAGCACCCAACTACACTCAAACCAACTAAGAATCTATCTCCATATCTCTTGCACCAACTTGCAATTAAGCACTAAGTGGTCTACTGATTCTGCAGCTGATAGGCCCATAGGGCAAGTATTGACAATGAATATATATATAGACACACACACATGACGGAGGTTATCCACATTGAGTATTCCTCCTCATAGAGTTAGCCGTTCTCAGCCGTGGCAAAGCCTTGGCCTTCCACAAATAGTTCAATGGGCTGCCTAAAGTAAGAGTCTTTCGACATGGCCAAGAGGCAAGAAGAAGGAAGCCACCAAAAATTTACCATTCTATGAATATCATGACCCTCCTTTTGATGTAAACTTACCTAGAATGTCCAGAAGAGAGAAGAGGTGCCTCTCTTCTGTCTCTAGCAAGTCTCTCCTAGAGATTGGGCCCCCATAGATCTTGATTTCCATTCCAGTCCATGTAGTTTCAAATCTTCGCCTGACAATCTTCTGGCATAATTGAATAAATCTGGAAACTGAGCTGTCAAATCCTATTACCAATCAATATATCAACTCAAAATACATATTGTCTTCTGAACCGACCCGAAACTGATATTGGCCACAAAGGATTTCTTCACGAGTCTATTCCTCTCCAAAGGCTTGAATATTACTAATAGCTTGGGTTGTGGATCTTCTGCCCAATCCTCATCATACCATATTTAGCCGCGAGGACTTGACCTACAAACTATGTAGTTCTTTCCCAATACTCCACATTCACTTGCCCATGAGAGCTTGACTCATCTTCTTCAAGACTATAAACCCTAGCCCGCCTTCCTTCTTTGGTTTACATATGGATTTCTAATTGACCAAGTGAAATTTCGTCTTGGTGTTCCTACCCTGCCAAAGGAAGTTGGGTTGCTTCCTCTCAATGCAGTGAACAACCAACTCTAGACGCCTAAAGATCGATATGAAATAAACTTGAAGATTGGCAAGGGCCAACTAAATCGAAGTATTCTCCCCCCTGAAGATAAATATTTTGCTTTTCATGAGCCAACTTCCACTCTACTCTCCCCAACACCAAATTCCATATAGATTTGGATGCGTTGCTAAGGCACAAAGACGAACATAAATCATCATCATCAAAGCCTTGTCTCAACTATGTTGGGGTCGGCTAGAAAATTTTTATTTCTCCATTCTGATCCATCATGGGCCAAATCCTCAGATGTGTTGCAGTTCAAATCTATCCTTACTACTTCCAACCATGTCGTCTTTGGCTTACCTCTCCTCATTCACGGGCCATCAACCTACATTTAAAAAAGAAGACTTTTCCTCACGCAGTTGCCGCAATTGAGGAAAACCATGTCCTCTAAGGCTTGACCTGCTTTGGACATATCCAAATTATCTCAAATGAGTCTCTCTTAATTTATCACCTATTGGTGCATCCTTCAATACTCCTAAAAGCACTCATTATTGATTCTGTCTTCCCTTGTTTTTCCACACATACAGTTCAACAATCTCATCTTTGCAACACTCATTTTGTGCACGTGTTACTTCTTCAATGGCCAACATCTCTTCTCCATAGAGGTAAAACTAAATATGAGGCCGAAAGAGATCCCACTTTGCACCCCCCATGATGTTAGCAAGATGAGTGAGGAGCTGGGTGTAAACTTAAAGGATTTTGGCAGAACTTTTCTCCAGAACTCTCGTGTTGGCGGGAGATTTATCTAGTTGGGCCTAAACTTCAACCGGCTTGGTGCCGCAGGAAGTGCCTTTTATGTTGAGAGAAATTTTGAAATTTTGTCTTTATTGTACGTGCCATTTCAAATTTATTTTTAACTTTTTTTTTACATTTTCTTCTCTTATCCTCTTTTTAATCCATCGTTTACCATTACTGATTAAAAAGTAAAATATAATATAAAACAAAAACAGGGATGGTCTCATGGCATAAGCATTTCTGTTATGCGGTGGCACTTCATGCTACAGTTGTGTTTTTTCTTTTCCCATTTCTGTGGTCAAAATGCGGCGGTTGTTTGGTAGCAGCTGTGAGTGTTCAAGTTTGCAAATTTCATCATGTACAGAACATGAGAAGGAAGTGTTATACTTTTCTGGTAAAATATTACTTGCTGATGTTGTACGCCTTTGTATTTATGTATCTGTTGGTGTTCGTCTCTGTCTGTTGATTTCTGTGGGAATCTTGTCTGATACATATTTAGTGAAGTTGGTTTCTGTTCATTTCTGAGGCACCTTTGCACCCAGGTTATAGCTGGAATTGTGCCCCATATTCACTAGAACTGTTGAATTGAAAGGTTCTCATCATGACTACCTTGGCCTCCTTATATAATGTTTGACTGTTGAATAGAAAGGTCTCATCATGACTACCTTGGCCTCCTTATATAATGTTTGGTCAGTTCATCTTACTCTCTATCAAGTGCCTGCAAAATGGATATTTGAAACTAATTTTGGTAGAGCCGTACATGTTGCAGGGAAAATGTTCTCCTGTGCAAGAGCGTGCATCCGAACCATCACCAAAGGCAGGATGCCCTCTGAATTTCACTGGGTCCCGCATGATTAATGGCACCAGTGCACAGGAGAAAATCATCCCATAATGTATGCTCTTAATGAGTTAGTTGAGTTATTCAATCTTGCTGTTGAAGGGGGGACTGAGAATGGCCATAAGCATTAGACCTTCCACGCGAGACAAGGCGACCTTAGGCTTTTTTTTTAATAACTTTGTTCACTTAATTTAACCTCTTCATCAAGTAGATCCAATCTTGATGATGAAGGGAGCCTCTTGATGATCATATATATCCAACAGTTCACATAATTCATAGGTGGTCACCACCATCCAGTAGTAAGATCTTCACAGCCAAACGTGTCTCCGAGGGCTTGCACTGGATCTTTCCTCTTTATTACCAGCCATTGTTCTACTTCTGCCATATTGTGCTGAGGCCCCTTTCCTTTTGTTATCAGATAAAAAAACTATTCCTAAGACGGTGAATGATGTGAAACTCATATACTCTGGGAGATTTTTGGAGAATAACAAGACACTTGCTGAGTCCAGATTGCTTCTTGATGGACTTCCTGGTGGAATTATTACAATGCATGTTGTGGTGCAGCCTACCTTAGCCAGAAAGAAAGCAGGTACATCTTATTTGCCAACTTCTTTCAAAAAATTTACTGTGTGCGATCATTTAATGCAAAACTGATACCCATTAAATGAAATTTCTACTTTAATCCCCTCCTTGAACATTGTGGAAGTGTGAGTTTCACACCCACAGAAATTATCATCTGTATTCACATTTCTGGATACATTAATGGCCAAAGCAATTATAATTATTTATAACTGGATGTAAAAGATATCAGGTCTCCTGAGAGATGACCCTTGAGATATCACATATTCAAGGATCTAAAAAAAAGTGGCTCTCCTATGCTTAAAGTAGACAGGAATACCCTCTGGCCGCCTTATGCTCCTACTACCAAACAACCCACTCCGGTTCAGCTTGAGCTCTTCTCACAGACAATGTGACAAAAACATTTTAGGGTGCATTTAACAATCATCTTATGAATTCCTAGGAAAAGGGCTTTTGATCAAACGTGGCTGAGGGTATTAAGGTGGAGATCTACCGTGACCACCATAGGCATTTTCATAGGAAGAAAGGCAGCCAATCAATCATTTCTTATGGAAGGGGTGTAGTATCTTCATAGTCCCTTGTAGATATCCATCCATGATCCTCCTCCCGCTTGGATGGAAGGGGTGTAGTATCTTCATGGTCCCCAACTGCCACGTAGATATCTATCCATGATCCTTGACTATTCGCCCATTGGATGGAAACCTATTTTAGCAGTTTCAGTAGGATAGGCAACAGCCTGTCTATTTTCTATCATTAGAGCTGTAGGGTATGTAAAATTTTCTGCTTTTCTTCTGGGTAAGCATGCACATGAAATTTCTTCAGCATATAGTCAGTGGTTTTATACACCTAAAGGTGCCTTGATGCATAGCGCATAGTTCTTACATAATATATTGTTTCTAGAGCTACATGGTTATTAACACGATGGGTGTCATGGCTGCAGATAAAAACGCGGATGAGATGCCAAAGAAGAATATATGCTCATGTACGATCATTTAGCGCAGGACCCTATGTATTACAACCCTTGCTGGACTGAAAGCGAAGAATCATCAGGTCTTCATCATTTTGATGGAAGTTGACAATTCTTTTGTGCAGCATGTTATAATTGCAATCATTTATTGTATCTGCAGTGTTCTTATCATCCTTCTTTGTTAATTAATGTAATTATTCTGTTATAAATGTTTAAAAAAAGTCTACAGGACCCTTAGCTGATGCAAGTGTTGTAGATTATATAATATCTATTTTCTTCTGTTGGCACATGCAACTTGATGGCAAATTCTATTAGCTTATATCCATGGATGCTATTGGTTTAAACAGATCAGGCTGTACTATTGGTTTAGTAGGGATTGTGATTTAGGGATAGCCCATCAAGATCAAATCATCCAAATTCCAATCAGTGGCTGATGATCTTATTTTTTAGAAACTTTAAAATCTTGCATTATTGAAAAACTCAAAACACCCAGACAGGAATACATTCATTCACTTCAATTTATACAGAGTCTAAACAACATACTACTACTATCAAACAGAATGTGACAGAAATCAAAGGATAAAACTCAATTTGACTACGGTGATGATCGGGTCATCATTGCCACAAACTCATCGAAATTCACAGCCCCATCGCCCTTCTGATCAATACAATCTATCATCACCCTACAATCTGCCAAGGAAGCACTCTCCCCCATCTCCCCCAACACGCGGTGCAGCTCTTCAGCAGAGATCAAACCGTTCTTGTCTCGATCAAAGACGCCAAAAGCACCCCTTAAATCCTCCAAACAAGACCCCGGATCCCTCTCTCTAGTGGTCACAGACAAGAAATCCTCCAAGCTGATGCACCCATCTCCGTCCAAATCGGCCGCCCTCATCATCAACTCCTCCTCCTCTGCAGAGCCCTGGCGCCCCAGGCTCTGCAGCATGGATCTCAGCTCTGAAGATGAGATCTTCCCATCTCCATTTGAGTCATATTTTTCAAAAACCATGCGAAGGTCGTTAGGGTCTTGGATTTGGAGGATGGAAGAAGAGGCACAAGAATTGGGAGATTTGGAGTTGGTTTCCAAGGATTTGTCCATTTGGGGATTGAAGAAATTCCTATGGGATGAGAAAACCCAGCAGGGAAGGAGTGTTAGTAGATAGTGAGTAGCTCTCAAAGCAGTGTTTTAAGTTAGCAGAGGGAGCTGGAAAGGTTAGAATCCTGACTTCTGATAGATGTTTATATAGGAAATGAGGGTTGCTACGTGGCTTCTGCCATTGTCTGCTTGTTTTGTTTACTTCTGTCTCCTATGAATTAAGAATCACACACGTGTCTGGTAGGGGGTGACTTTTATTTCGACACTTGTGATGGAATTATTTATTTTGATCCTTTTCTAATCCAGATCGTCCACGTGTTCGTGGTTCTTTGGAAGGGCCCTGATTTGGCCACGTTTTCGGATCCGCTCAACAGCAGCAGCAGGAAGCTCTCACTAAGACGGTGGCAAAGCTTGTGGGACTAATTGAAGGGCAGAACTACCATGCGCCGACCCATGTTAATACATGCATGGGGCCCACCTTTCAAAAATCCAAACTTCTTAGTCTTCGCACTCATTGTGGTGGTTAAATAATAAATTAGTGAGATGGCAACCGTTGGATCAACTGAATCTGGAATCGGTGATTAACTTTCTTTACTTCTTTTCTAAATTGGCAGAAATGGAAGGGGTCTCTCATATGAAATCTGGTGATCAATCCATTGGCTGCCTCACTGAAATGACTTTGAATATTTAGATGCATTATATAGAATGAGTGTACAACGGTTTGGATTTTCCAACAGTGGGCCCCAACCATGTTGTTAACAAGTCAGCTTCATTGCATGGTAGTTCTGCCCCTACTTAAAAGTTTCATTTAGAATAATAAATCAGTTTTGATGTCATCATCAGCTGTCCAGACTAAGTGAGACAAAAATAAGTGGCTAGCAAAAATGTGGTTGAGACCTATAATTTTATGGTCATAGATGGAAAATGGACCTGATTTTTCACATAATGCTAATCCACTAATAGCTCAGCATCAGGCATCTATTGGCGAAGGACTTGGATAGCGTGCATGCAGTAACCCATAAAAAAATGCTCCTCTGATTTTTTATTTTTTTTATTTTATTGGTCGCATCTATGTCTCTAACCAGCTGAGCTCTAGCCGAAAAAAATACTACTCTTTTAGCTCTAGCAGAGAAAAAAGCTCCTCTTTTAGTATTACCGTTGCAAGAGAGATGGCTAAAAAGAGTCCTATGACTTCCCGAATGCATTGAAGCTTCCAAAGTGACCATCCTCTAGTCTTTAAAAACTATGTAGTTAACATGAACATTGAAGATTTTCACATGGCCCAATAGTCTGATAAACAGCCAATCATATTTTTATCTTGATCTTTTCGTTTAGGTCATACTAATACATCAGTTCCAAGTCTGCGGGACAGAAACAGTAACCTATTGGAAGTGGTTCCACCATCTGTTTAAAAGCCATAACCTTTGTGCTAATATTAGTAGGTTGAGGAGAGATTTTGTGTGACAAGAACTTTTGAACAATAATTGTAAACAGTGGTGGCAAGGATTATATATCAAACATCAGTTTGGATTGTATTTTACATACAATAGTTCATCATCATCATCATCTTAAGATAAAGCTAACCACTCCCACCACCCAAAAGACAAGATTCACATTAACATCAAGAATGACAGTGGATTGAATAGAAGTGATGATAATTACATTTGTTGCACATTGGATTGAATAGAAGCTATGTACAGTGGGATTTCTTCATCAAAAACCACTCAAATAATATTTCCAGTGCTCTCCTCAAGGGTCCAGACAAAGAACTTGGTACCTGAACTTTCAGCTTAGGACAAGTTTTCACTCTGCAGATCTGTGGCCAGAGTCCATTTCTGTACTTAGTTTTATGACCGAAGTGGTAGGATCTCTTGAAAGGGCAAAGTTGCCATTGAGGTCTACATTATCCTTGATCATACTTCTGTCCACCATTACAATTCTGCAAGAACCCCATGTCTCTGCCTGTAGGTGAACGCCAAAGTACTCGAGATGATCTGCAATGCTGTTCCCATAAACCGACCTACAAGCCCACCACATAACAGCCTCAAACAACTTTTTGACATGATAATGGTAAATTTATTATTAAAAAAACCAACGAAAGTTGAATATTAATTAAGACAGCAAAACATCACATGTGATAAACAATGATGAGCCCATTGACTTCATCTTTAGCCAATAGATCTGCCAATTCACTAGCTGCCTCCCAGGGAATGTGAATAGGCCCTCTTGGGGTAAGAACACGTCCTGACAGCCAATGGAAAAGACTGCTAGAACATCAATACCTTAAAAGACATGGAGAGAAAAATATACCTGCAACAAGCTGGGTCTTCCCCGGAAGCATCGCAAATCTTCTCAACCGTATACACTAGGCTTCCTAATCCAATGTTGTAAAGCCAGACCTATGATGTCAATGAAAATGGCATCAGATGTTGGAGTGAGATGGATCAGAAGTCAGGCAGGAAATATAAATGCACACTATGTACGATAAAAGGCCAGCCACACACAAAAGCACGCAAAAGGATTTTTTACACAGAGAGAGAGAGAGAGAGAGAGAGAGAGAGAGAGAGATCATTGTTATCACCAAAGCCTTGTCCCATACACAAAGCTGAAGAGAAGGTTTTCCTTGTGAGGTATTAGATGGTGTTATGGCTGATATTGTGGAAAGTGACCCGGAGTGTGCTATAAAAGGGTTCAAAGACCCGGGCACTGGTTGAGGCAAATTGGCTAATTTCGTCTCAAGCCATTAAAGAACTATTTATCTATAAAGATACTCCTTGCAATGTAGAAATTAGTTGATTTAGTGGCTAGAGAGGGCGCACGCGCTCTCCAGTGGACGCTCTGTACGGGCCATGCCCACCTGGCGCCACAACAATCATGGGGGAGGTGAGGGATTGATAGATCCAGATGGGATACCTATGTGCAAACTTTCAAGTACATTAGAACATCCTAACCCATTGATCCACGGCCCACAAGTTTAATGTGGGTCACTTTTGGGTGGGTGTCAAACCTGGGCTCATGACTTTTTTGTGTGTGTGAGTGCGCACGTGCATGCATGTGTCGAACCTGGGGCTCATGACTTTTATGTGTGTGCGCAGTGGGTGTTGAGTGGGTGGTGGTGCTGGGGTCTCCCATGGGTGTCCCCATATATACTGCAACCTCTTGGTTGCAACAATGAGCAACTTCCAAATGTGATATGGGCTCCCGTCCTTGCAACTAATCTCCTTAAAAGAGACGGAATCCATTTTTATCTAAAAGACAATCATAGTAAGTGCAACCTCAAACAAAGACAAAAATCAGATTACAGGTTCCAAGATAGAAAGTCCAACCCATATCCAAACCATTAGCCTTAACACATAAATGGACACAATTTGTTGTTCTTACCTCTCTTGGGAAATGATGGTACGTCTTATGGGGGAAGTGAGTGTAGTATGGAGGCAAATGTGGCACCATGTCATTCTCATTGGTGATTCGAATTGTATTCGGCAAGTGTTTGCTGAAGTAAGATGCAAATATCGAATTGCCAACACGTGGTTGTCCAAATGTCATAAGCTGAACATTGTGTTCACCCTGATTGACCTAGAAAAGAAGCAAATGGAAACATTATGCATCCATTAAATACAGTAACACTGATAACTTTCAGATTGAACAATATCTTAAACTATTAATGGTCAAATTGGGTGTACGCCAGATTAAACCAGTTCAACATAAGCAGATCATTATCCATTATGATCATCATCCGATATTGCATTTACGGTGACAAGAAAATCAGAAAACACAATAGGAAGAAACATCTGTTTTACCCAACTTTCCATCCTAAATAAATGCAAGCAGTGATTAATTGATTTAGAGGGGGAAAGGTGGAAAACAATGCCTACCAGATGTGGTCATAGATTTATGTATTGCTAAGAGTGCACACCAGAGCAATTAACAATTCAAACTGTCAACACATTCAGAATGCTTAAGATTTAAAGTAGGGGTGCAGGCCTAACCCCCGACTGACCCAGCCAAATTTTGATCAGGTAGATCTAGCCAATTTGGTATCAGGTTGAGGCTTCAGGCAAACCAACCAGACCCAAACTCTTTAATGTGCGTGGCTGACATGTATAATGTATATTTTATATATCATACTCTATGTAATTACAATTTAGAATATAACAAAGCTTATACTACGGTATTAACATATTATAACCACTCGACCTAATTTACAATGAATCAGATTATATGGGTGAGTTTGGGTTATACGAATTTGAGTCTCATTGGGTTCGGTTGAGGGTGTTGAGTACAGAGTCATGTCAGGTTCGGGTTGAAAGTGCACACAGAATCGGGTCACTAAATGTGCAATACAGTAAAAATAAACATCCATCACAAGAAGCCAGCTAGAAATGTGGGTTCGGTTGATGAAACAAAGTGTGATGGATGAAGCCAGCTAGAGATGTACAAGCGCTTGATGAAATGTACAAGCGCTTGATGAAACAATGTGTGTGTGCGCGCGCTTGATGAAATGTACAAGCGCTTGATGAAACAACGTGTGTGTGTGTGCGCGCGTGCGCGTCAGCACAGAAAACTAATTCACTTATGCAGCACCTTATACAGTATTATGTACAACTGCCACAAATGCAAAACTGACCCTGAAACACATAGTTATGTACCTGTGCCTCTTCTTGTTTCAGTTCACACTTTCGTGCCAATGCAATACAAAATGTTTCTGAATGAAGCAATTCACGCATTCATTTCTAAGATTGGTTCCCACATCCATCCCTAATTTGGAAACTACGTACAAATGTAAGATTGATCAGAGCTTCCTAGAGAATGCTTTTTCTCCCAAATCATATCTTTTATGTCAGAGGTAAGACGTGAAGCAGGCACCTTCATTCCCTAATTTGGCATTGTTAATCAGGCCCAAGGCCCATGAAAGGATTCAGTCCAACACGTATCATGGCATGATGAAACTTTTACTCACGTCACCAAAATGACCACCGTACGCATCATTCTTGTTGTTGTTGCATCTCAGTCTTGGCCTCTATATCCAATGGATGTCAAAAATGCGTTTCTTCATGGCGATTCCAAAGAAGACGTTTATATGCGTATTAATGCGTCTGCCTCAGGGGTACCCATCCAGGAAGGGTATGGTTGCCAAACTTAGTCGCTCTCTCTAAGGTCTGAAGCAAACTCCTCGCGCATGGTTTGAGAAATATCAAGATGCTCTTATCCGCTTGGTTTTTCATCCAATCCAATATGATCCTTCTATGTTTTCACATCATGCTCCGTCCGGGATTACTGTGCTACTTGTCTACGTTGATGACATCGTCATTACTGGTCCAAATGCAAAAATGATTCAGGAACTCCAAGCTTCTCTTCATCGGACATTTCACATGAAGGATCTCGGCCCTTTAAACTATTTCCTCGGTCTTGAAGTTCATTAATCGACTAAAGGTATAATTCTCAATCAACACAAATACACGGTTGATCTCATTGACTTGGCTGGCCTTACTGCTTCAGCTCCGGTTGAACTGAATGTTAAACTCAGTAAAGAGGAGGGTGACCTTCTTCCAGATCTTACCACATATCGCTAGTTAGTTGGTAGCTTAATCTACCTCACGATCACTCGTCCTGATATCTCATATGCGGTCAACCTAATGCGTCAGTTCATGACTGCTCCTCGTCACCTTCATGTGGCTGCTGTTCGTCGCATCATTCGGTACCTTATTCGCACACCGACTCGCGAGTTGTTCTTTCCATCCGACAATCCTCTTATCTCTCAAAGCTTATTCAGATGCTGATTGGACTGGTTGTCCGGATACTCGCAGATCGACAACAGGATGGTGCATGTTTTTTTGTGATAGTCTGATTTCCTGGAAATGCAAGAAACATGAAAAAGTTTCCAAATCTTCTACCGAGACTGAGTACCGAGCCATGTTTGCTGCATGCTCCGAAATTCTTTGGCTCTGAGGTCTGCTATCTGACATTGGATTTCCAACAGAAAGAGCTACCCCCCTCTATGCAGATAATACAAGTGCAACTTGGATTACTGAAAATCCGATTTTTCATGAGCGCACTAAACACATCGAGGTTGATTGTCACTTCATACGTGATGAGTTCAAATGTGATGTCATTAGCCTTCCGCATGTCTCCACTGAGCTTCAAATTACTGATATTCTCACTAAAGGTCTTCCACGACCACGCCATCAGTTCTTGGTTGGCAAATTGATGCTCGTTGATTCTCCCACATCAATTTGAAGGGGGGTGTTAATCAGGCCCAAGGCCCATGAAAGGATTCAGTCCAACACATATCACACGTGGGTTGATTTGGTCAATATAATGCAGCTGTACATATTCTGTTAATAATTTGGTTTCCTAACTTAGATTAGCAATTGATGTAATTAGTTAGTTTCTTAACCTAGAGCCTTGATTAAGGCATGTAATCATAGTTGTCAAATTCGTTTCGATTCGGACGAAATGTCCGAGTTATTTCGTTTCGAAGCCAAAATCGAACCGAACATCTCACCTGAAGATGTTCGGTTCAGATTTCGTTAAAATTCGCCGAAATATAGGATTTCGTTCAGAAAACCCTAAATTCGGACGAACAATATCCAAATCAACTGATTCGTCCGAATTAGGGGGAAGACCGTTAAAGAAGAAAAAAATTGAATGAATGTAGGAGGAGAAAAAAAAACAGAGAGAAGAGAAGAGAAACAAAAAAAAAAAAAAAAAATCTGCGTACCTGCACCGACGTCGCCACAGCCGACTCCCATCTCCATCGTCCGCCACCATCATCCGCAAAGACCTCCTCACCTCCACCATCATCGTCGCATCCGCAAAGACCTCCACCATCATCGTCGCCTGCCCTCTTCTCCCTCTCATGTTTCTCTTCTCATGTCCGATCTCTCCCTCTCTTTCCATTTCTTCTTCATTTTTTCTTTCCATTGATGTCGTCTGGGTTTGTTGTGAAAAAGGGGTTTCGAGAAGGGGTTTTCGAGAAGAGGGTTTTATTAACAATGGTTGTGATGGACTGATGGTGCACAATGTGAGGCCCACTGTTTTCTTTTTTCTTTTTCTTTTTTGGCTAAAGGAAAGGCATCACTTCTTTTGGCTAAAGAAAAGGCATAACATGAGGGCAGTGAGTGTTCTAATTGACTGATGATATGGCTCAAATAACGTGCTACTATCCAACCCTTGGCCCACTTTTTTTGCAATTTCCATTTAGTCAATAATGTGGTGGCTGGTGCATATCCTCTTTCTGTGAATATTTTTTGCACTTGATTTGATGTTATTAAATATTTCATTAAACAATTTTTTTATGAGTTACAGAATGTGAGGCCCACTTATTAAATATTCCATTAAACAATTTTTTTTATGAGTTACAGAATGTGAGGTCCAATTGACTATTTATCTTTAACCTGATGATGTGGCCCAATTTATTGCAATAAACATTGAAATGTCTCTCAATTGACTATTACTATTGCACCTGAGGTCCACTTGTGATTCTCCATCCATGTATTGACAAACATGGCTATTTGCTAAAATTTTATAATTGCTTGATGACACCTATTAATAATTTTTAATATATATATAATTTTCTTATATTTTCCGAAACAAATTTCCGAATTGGAAAGCGAAATGTCCGAATAACCCGAGATGTTTCATTTTGGAAACAAATCGAAACGGCATCCGAAACGAACTTGACAACTATGCATGTAATACCTATATATTGACATTCGATCTCCAAAGGAGGGACAAGCAACAATACACTCTGAGTATTATCAATCTTTCAAGTTCTGTGATCATAGTTTTGTCAAGTATTAGGGACGGCTTTTTCTCCCAAATCATATCTTTTCAGTTTGAGGTAAGACGTAAAGCAGGCACCTGCTGGACCGAAAATGGCAAGCAAATGGTGTCTTAACTCTCAAATAATGTTCTTCCCATCAGTGCAGTCCCAATAGCACAACAATATGGACAACCATTCATTTCACCGAGTATCCAATGTGTATGCAACGTGGTTTACATCCAACACAACCTAAGATTACAACCAGTCCATGTTTAGACAATAAAGTACAACTTTTCAAAGTTAAGGATCTATAGAAATTCATAAAAATATGATAAAACAAACGAACACAATGAAGATGCAGGAAGTCGGTGTGCACCATATCAAGCAAAAGCAGTGAATGCATGAATTTTGAGAAATATTAAAAAAGAGTTAGATGGAACTCACAGCAAGATCAAGGGCACAAAAGGAAGCCATAGCCCCTCCCATTGAATGACCAGTAACCATGATTCCTAAATCCCCATATAGCTCTTTAGCTCTTTGAACAGCTTGCAGAACCCTAGGCCGTAAGGTTGTGTTGTGGTATGCAGAATAAAATCCATAGTGCACCTAACACCACAAAACAAATGAAAGAAAATATGATTACCAATTCCACCACCTTATGCTCACTTTTCAAAAGAATATACTCTGAGGCCTCTTTTAGTTACCATTGCATCAGGCATGCCTGGATAGTTTAGATCAAGCTGTTTCCAGAATAGGTCTTCAATCCAATTTTGTATGCTGTACAGAGCAGTTGGTCAAAATATATATCAGTTTGATACAAATGGGAGAGAGTGTTTTATTTTGCAAATAACCATAACGGCATATCATATCAGCTAAATTATTTTATTGGCATAGTTTTCTTCAATTTACAAATGAAGCTAGATCAGTCCATCAAATTTTTATTTCCATGGTGTATCAAAGAGTATTAACTTGAACATTCATTACTACAGTCTACAGATGACTACAGGTCTCATTCTGATATTTGAAAAATGGTGCATGCAAAAATTGTCAAAGCCCAAAAGGCAAATTTTGCAGAACAGATAGATAGGCTTCTCTTTGTTTGCAAGAAGCAACGAACAGCTTAATAAACCAATCAAATTTAACTGATAACAGCTGCAAACAGAATGTACATCCACAACCAAATGGAGAGGATTGAAAACCTTGGACAGCATAGGCTGCAAAAATGCTTTTACAAGAGGTTAAAAAAAAGGGGCATTCCTTCGTTTCATGGGTATTGGGGTCCAGTTAAACAGATGTTTTCAAGCATAAAAGACAACCAAAATTGATTCAGGTTTTCCATTCATCTCCCCATGCCAATCAAGAGTCAAACAGAGAAAGGGATATCACCAAGACTAAATGGTAATTTCATAAATCTTTCTCAGTTCAGACGATTCCAATTTTACAAGCCTTTATTTTTAACACTGGTTATTCTCTCTCCCTAAATGATAGATAGACCTTGTCAATACTACAAATGCATTCATGAAAGAACTGAGCCCATAAATGTGTGAATGTAGTTGGAAAAGAACAAAAAATGAGAACTCTCTTAAGTCAGTGACTGATGTATCAGGTCATGGCCCCTGTAAACAATATCAGTTGTTTGAGTCATGGAATCACATTGACTGAGACCGATTAAAAAAATTAAAAATAAAACGGAATGGCCGGTAGACAAAGGTTCAACCGGAACCAGTACCTTTGTTGGTCAAAACAGCTGGCACTTAAACCTGTTGTACCCACCATTAATTGCTATCTTATTTAAAAGGGGAATTCTCATCATTTACGTTTGGACCAACTTCTAGGAACCAAGCAAGTGAAAACGCAACAAACTCAGAACCTGTTAAATAATAGGTCATCATCATCATCAAAGCCTTATCCCAACTAAGTTAGGGTCGGCTATCCTGAGCCAATCCTCGGATAGGTTGCACTTTCTTCAGATCTATTGTTACTACTTCAATCCATGTCCTCTTTGGCATACCCCTTCCCCTTGGTGGGGCCATCAACCTGCATAGAAAAACTTTTCCTCACTAGTGTCGTTGCGTTGGACATTTCTAAACCATCTCAAATGGGTGTCTCTTATTTTATCACCTATTGATGCAACCCCTAAATGCTCTCAAGCACTCATTTCTGATTCTACTCTTCCCAGTTTTACCACACATCGACCTCAACGTTGTCTTTGCTACATTGATTTTCTGCATGTGTTGATTCATGATTGGCCAATTACCCTTCCAACAGGCACAAGGTACAGTGTTGTGAAATATGAACAAGGTTTTAGAAACGTGTGGTCGGCTGGTCGCATTACTGGTAGATATAAGGGAAAATATGAATTTTGATGCAACATAAGATATACCCTCCATTATGGAGGGTAGGGGTATGAATTTGAACCGACATATACCATGCTTATATTACTCCCTGTAGGTAGACCGACTGCCATTAAAGCAGCACATCAAATAGGAGGGGGTTGCTTTTAGTATTTCTTAAACTTTAAATAGCTTATTATGTTGGATTCCTACTGGTATTTTTTTTCCCTTTTGTAGATAGATAACATGACTTGAACCCGCAACCTCAAGGTTGCGAGCACCTCTCGCTTGTCATGTCCTGCCCAAAGTTACACGCCTATTTTGGGGAATATTAGCTTTGTAGGAATGTCAAGTATATAGTGAGTTAATTGAATGTATTTTACGATTATAAAGTTCAGTTTCTCAATTTGTTTTAATTATTATAAATATGGATTGCGGGACTATTATGGATTTAGAATTTCATTTTTTTTTTCTATCTTAGTAAGCGGGCTCTCCATCTTCTTCTACTCTCTATCATTATTCTTTCTATTGTTTTTTTTTTTTTTCCTCAATAATTCTTCTTCTCTGACCTATTTTCTTCCAGTATTTGGTTGCTCATTTCTTTCCTCAAAATTCTTCTTCTGCTTTTCTTCTTTTTTCCAGTTTTTATCAGTCTTTTTTTTTTTTTTTTCATTTTTTGTTATAGATGGTGTACACTTCACAAGTAGGTCTACCATCTACCATCTGAGGATTCAGACACCCCAAGTTGTGTCAATTAGTAAACCTGATTTGCATCAATTTGGAAAGTACGCATTGAAGTAGATAGCAAATCTGCATCAGGTGCATCAATAATAGTCACAAGAAAATTACAAACTAACCAGCATCAAAGAAGCATGTGTGGCATGCTTCTGCAAGTTCTGGTCTAAATCATCACATCCATAATGCAATGAGACTAAAGTAAAAGTACGACCTCTATATCTTGAAATTTGTAGATATCATTTGCTATTAAATCAAATGACATATATTGCAGTCAGTATTCACAACAACTAAAAAGAGGGCTACGAATAAGTACATGCCTGTGTTCCTGAGTGCCTCTAAATGCAATAACTATTGAATTAAGATCTTGAGCCACCCCAACAAATGCCTGGATAACAAAGATTAAAATAATGTAAGATGACGGTGACAAACAAACAGGAGTACCATTTAACAGAATCAAGATTGTAGAAGGTTACTAGGCTTATAAAGTTATAATAGCAATAAGGATAGCAATTTGATCCTTCAATTGCTACTAGAAAAAGTGAACACACCTGTAAACAGTGCTGGACATCAACTACAAGCTCTATTACCTCAAATCCCTGTTCAGTATATAAATAAAAACATCCTGCATTAATAGAGGTAACGACATCTCCCCACAATAGTTAAATAACTAAATGGAATATTGAAGCACGCAACTGCACTTTAATTCAGAAGGAGGTGCAAAAGCACAATGATGATAGCATACCTCCGTCATATCACTGCATCTTGAGCATGTCCAAGTAATTAGTGCTGTTAGATCTGACATGTACACCTACAACATGCAGAAGCAAGCCACCAACCACCATGTCATGGTTTTGTATTCCACACAATACAATCATATTATGCATATCTAGAGGTTCAGGTAGAGGATCTTTTTCATTTTCTTTTTTTTTTTTAGCTAATGAAGAGATTCATTAATTAAGAGTAGAGGATCATGTTTATGCATGCCACCAATCACAATTATATTGTATATAGAGGTTGAGATTGAGGTTTAACAATCCACACTGGATCACGTTTGAGCAAGCCACCACAACAACACTATCAACCACGGTGACGCCATAATAACAACAGTTTAGATTACCAAAAAATCTGCCACATTTGCACCTATCTAGAACACAAGGATATTAGCATAGAACCCATCTCACTTATCATCGTCTAAGTAGCGTGCTCAATGAGATGCTGCAAAATGACCATAGGCTGGCCTGAGATTTTTTTTTTTTGCAATGAGAGATCATTACTAATCCAGTAGTCTACCTCGACAAGACGTGGGCCCAAAGTCCAAAGTTCCAAACACTAAAGCGGAAATGCTTATCTTGAAAATAAAATGTGTAAAGTCTAGAAGATATAAGGATCTCAAAGTCCAACCTTCCTACAAAGATAACTGTCTCTTTCCTATCTTCTTCACCCTGCAAAGAAGAAAGGACTTACCCATTCCTATTGCACTCATGAACCAACAGCTCTTGCAGTGGTAACTATAAAACCAATCTTGCAAAAAACTCCGCGTTAAAAAACTCCCATCTTTCAAAAGATCCACATATTGGATCTAAATTTCATAGAATCCACTGTGGATTTTTCTCATTTTTCTCAGTTCAACCTTTCAGTAAAGTCTAAAACCAAACAATATATCAATAAACAGTCTGCTATGCCAGACCCATGTACTTCAGTAATATCACCAAATGAGTAAAGCTTTCCAAAAGGGAAATTTGACACTTTGAGACTGGATGAGCATGTGGATGATCAAATTTTGTTGTGGTAATATCATTTTTATGCATTTGTAAAGTACAAGCAACATCAGAGTCTCATCTACTATTTTCTAACCTTCAGTGGTGAAGAATAACGCCATTCAAAAAAATATATAATACACTCAAAACTCAGACCCACAAACTACCAAAAAAGTGCCTCAGCAATACTCACCGCAGAAGCATACTCCACGAGTACTGTAGCAAGGGTATGGTTGTAGATAGGGACATTGCCATTGTGCTTTATCTTAAGTTCTGCAGTCACATAAAAACACATAATTGGATAAGTTGCAAGAATTTAAGATAAAATTCATGTAAAAAGAATTCCAATTCCTTTGATTATGAAAACCCAACTTGAGAATATCTCTGTCACCTTCGTTTGTAGTGGCCTATTACCTAGGAAAATAAGATACTAGGTAGTTGCCTAAGGAAAATCAGATCTCCAGGGGAAGGAATGGGGAAGTGAACATTGTAAAACCCAATCCTAAAAAAGAAAAAACAGAAGAAAAAAATTCTAGGAAATTGAAGCGGACATGTCTAAAAAGTAAAAGGATCATAAAATCCAGTCTGGCAGATAATAGGATTATTCTTGATGACCAGAAAATTTGTGCATGCTTAATTTTAAATTATCCTGTAGTGGACATTCAATATCATTAGATATGTGAAGGAATAGAGTGGGCGGGCCATGTTTGAACTTTACTCGGAATTAGGACCTCTCTTGGGCCATTTAATCCTGGAGAAAAACTAGTCAGCCCTAAATTAATGGATTGAAGACAAAGAGCTGGTACTTGATTTGATTCTTCACTAGGTGATAAGGTGCACATGTGTATGTGCATGGTCACCCCCTATCTTAAATTTCCACCCATTTTTTTTTTTTTCTGAACCTCACATTTAGCAATGAAGGAAAACAATGAAGAAGCAAAATTCACTTCTGGAAGAGCTATTACATAGTGGGTTTTTATTTTCAAGGAATCACACTCTTGACTTGAATATTTAGGCAACGTTATCTATTCGAAGGTACCTAAACCAGAAACTACAATTAGCAGTAAAGCTTTAATTTGCAAGTCTCACCCACACAGATTCCACCCAATTGCCAATATTCACACAAAGACGATAAATCAATAAAACAATATCCTTCTAATTCGCGCAATGCACAAAAGAAAGAATACCCACTCATTTCATGTAAAAATTCTAATTATTTACAATTGCAATCACATCCAACAAAATTATAATATGTTTTTTGAAGAACGCAGGTTCACTTACCTCGCCCTTCCAAAACCGCAAAAAATAAGCAAATGAAAACAGCAACCTTTAACCATCGGAATCGTTCCATAGACTGCAAAATAAACAAATCACCATTAACAATATCAAGCTTCTTTAGTTGAATCATAACCACATAATCAAAATCCTATGTATTAAAGAACATTACTACACTAAATCTCATTCTTTATACCTTCACCTTTCTAATCACACAAATCAGGATAAGTCACTTTTATAATCATGAGGACTTCATAAAACTAAGTCACTTTTACATAAAATCCACTTCTGATTTCTTCTAGCAACCCACCCACCATTCACAACACCCAGTCAACTGCAAAGATCTCTTTTTTTTTCTTATATCGCACCCAACAACTTGTAATCTTCTTTCTAATCATTGAACCCTTTTTCATATTAATCCAAATTCCCAAGTGCTGTATTGAAATTCTCTCTTAGATTTGCTGGTAAACCGATTTCCAAGGATCCAAACGGGATCTAGAAGAGAGGAAAAGTAAGCGCACCTGTAGAGTTTCTAGGAAATCAGGTTTCCGTGCAAAAGGGAGATGTGGAATCTGACGAAGGAATCCTTGTTATTACGGAGGAATCGAGAAGAGGAGAGAGAGGTTGCGGAAGACGATCGTCGGATTTGGATGGATCGGATCGACGGGATAGAAATCGCGGCTTCCCGCAGCCCTCTTTATCGCTTTTTTACTCTTTCTTTTGTAGAGAGATGAAGAAAGAGATTGACGAGACGGGTTCGAATTCCAAATCCTTTGCGATGATACCGCACAGCGCACACACGAGTCCTATTAATGGAAGAAAACGTAATCCCAGATTTTCTGAGGTGAGTGCACAGAGAATTCTCTGTGTGGAGGCCTCTATTTGTTAAATCCATTATCTTTGGGCTGGTGAAGCAATATATCTAAGTTTGGTCCCATTTTTAAATCATTGCCCCAAGCCCAACCCTAGTCTAAAATGGCTATAAATGTTTCGCTTGAGCCCGGCCCACCTAAAAAAAGTATGTCTCGAGTAGTGCTGTACAGAAAATTCGGAATCATCGTTAAATCGGACCGAACTGGACGGTTTGGATCGGCTTTATAATAGATCGGTTTTGATTGGTTTTATAGTAAAAACCGCTTAGATCGGTCTGTTATCGGTTTCAACCCCCGGTTCGCGGCCTAAATCAAACTGACTGGTATATTGTGTAATTTGAGTATTTGACTATTTAGATTTTAGGGTTTCATTTGGCTGAATTTTTATCTTTGTTCTAAATGTTGGAATAAATGCAAATGATGGGGTTTCATCATTTTGAAATTTTCAAATTCTTATTTTCAAAAATAAAAATTAAACAGCTGTGAGGCTAGCAGAGGCGATGCCTCCAATAAATTTTTTTTCACAATGGCCCCCCAAGATCCTGGTTTCGGCCTCAGTCCCAAGCCCAAGTCGATGAATCTTCAGCTAGTTGGGTTGGGTTGTGTATGTATGTAAGAAAGTGCATGTGGTAAATGAGTTATTTGTGCTTAGATTTTGTATATAAATTCAATTTTGGAGGGGCCTTGAAGAAAAATTGCTCGAACTTTTACACTAGTGTGCTAAATTTTCTTTCAATAGAGTGCATAACCTGGTCAATCATAGGTATAATAGCATTCATGAACTTTAATTTTATCTATTTTTTTAAGAGGTGGGTCCGTGGGGATAGTTGTTTTTTATAGGTTTTGTGGAGCTCTCCAGAGATAAAAATATGCGTGGAATAAACCTCATAGATTCCTAATTCTATCCAAAGACTTGTTGCAATTTGCAAGACAGACGTTTCTGAATGAGCTGACTCAGACGGATTGGTCCAGCTGCCACGTACCTACGATAAATGGAAGAGAAAGGAAGATGGTTACTACTTACTAGGTGTATTTTCTTTCTTTTGTTTGTCTATATTCCAAATACTCGCACGTATGAGTTTATACATGCAGTGATTGATAAATAACTCACACATATAGGAAGAGGAGAGCAGGGCCGGCTTAAGCACGAGGCAATAAAAGTCCTTGTTTTAGGCCCTCAAAAATTTAGGCCCCAAATTTTCTTATCTTCCAAAAAAAAAAAAATTGAACTTTTCACATTCCAAAAACATGAGAAAAGTTGTAGCCATTAAAACCGTTCAGATTCAAAAAAATCGAACAAACTACTCCTTCACATGGTTTATACATTTTCACATTCCAAAAATATGAAAAAAGTTGTAGCTATTAAAAAAAAAAACTTATAATTACAACAAGTAACAAATTCCTTTTGAGTTCTAAAATTCTTCCCGTTTATAGATTTTTTTTCCTGCATCTGCTTGCAATCCAAAGAGGACAATCTCCTCTGTGTTCTTATTGAATCTCTTCAATTCAAGGGGTTTTTTTCCTCCAGACTCCATTCTCCATCCACTCCTTTCTAGTTTCACTTCTACAATTGCTATCACTGCAACTTGGACTCCAAAAGGAATTGATTTTATTTTTATTGAAGCTAAAAGGTATGCATTTTATTTTTTTTTTTTCCTTCTTCTTTTTGTTCTTATGTGATTTTTCTTTTTATAATATAGTTTTGATAATATATGTTAATCATGTCTCACTAACACAAATATAAAAAAAACTAGATTAATTCTTAATTATATAAAAAGACTAGATTCTTTTTCAAATGCATATATTGCTTACAAAATATTATTGACAATACATGTAATTGTTGTTTCTACAGAAAGAAGTTTTTCAAAATTAAAATTGATAAAATCCTACCTACGATCAACAATGTCACAAGCAAGATTAAGTGGATTAGCCATAATATCAATTGAAAATGATATGCTAGCAAAACTTGAATATAAAAACTTAATTAGTAATTTTGCATCAAAAAAAATGAGAAAAATATATTTTAAATAAAATATTTATAATAATATTATAAAATAGAAAAGACCTCATTTAAGATTTTCGCTTTAGACCTCAAATTGTCTCAAGCCGGCCCTGGAGGAGAGAGGTCAAGTTCGAACCCTGTACTTCTCAATGAGAACGTACTTCCACGTCTTGCCGGTTGGGCAAGACATTGAGGAATTGGTCCGCCATGTATGCCGTACTATACAATAAACGGGAAAAAAAAAAACAGATGGATTGCTAGTTTCTATAAAAAGAAATTATCCCAACTAAAGGATTGGGTGCCTGAGAGACTCACACACACGGAAAAGAAAATTAAACAAGCCAGCAAAACACAAACAGTAAGTTAGATGTGCGATCATTAATAATTCACACATTCAAGAGCAAAGAGGGATAACTCACATATACAAGAAGTGAGGGATTGTTGTCAATTGTTGGTGTGATTTTAGGACTCAAGCAGGTCCATGCCGATGGTTTTGATGGAGATGAGTTTTTTATTCCAATTATTTTGACTCATTCATTATATGTTATTGGGACATCGACTTATTGATACAAGTTTCTTGTCTCTCTTGCTAATGCACTCAGCACGGAACAAGTAACTCAAGAAAACTATAGAAGCAGGATTGGTTTGATGTGACAAGAACTAAATTTTCTTCTATATGATAAAGTATGACTTAAGATATCAATATAAAAACGTGTAGTTTTATTTTATTTAAATAATATTTTAAAAATTAGGATATTGGTTGAGTATTTGTATGATGAAACTAAAAATAAGACCTCGAATTGCTTTATATGTCATTAAAAACTTTAGGTTGCAATGGTTTGAACAATTCATTTCTGTAATAAAATGACTTTTAAAATTGACAATTTTGAAGAGATGATTACCAAAAAAATGCGTTCAATATTTAGAAATATCCAAAAGAGTCATCCTAAACTATAAAACCCCCAAAAAAGTATTAGAACAATACTCGACAACTTTTTATCCACAACTGTTTTCTTTTTTACAACTTTTTGTCGGCGCATTGCGTTTCACATAACTATTTCTTTTTTGAAAAATATTCAAGTGCATCCATCCCTCACTATTTTTGGTGAGGGACACCCCCTTTTCAAAAGTGTCAAGTACAAAAAAAGAAGTAATACTTTCCTTCTTTTTTAACTCAGCTGTACACACACGTACAATTATCACTATGTATAAGTCGTGTGTGCATATGTATACGAGATACACGGAGCATGTGCGAGTGCGAAAAAATAAATTATGCGTGAGTTGTGTCGAAAAAGGTTTGTACAAAAAGCAACTACGTACTAAAAGTTGTAAGATCAATGATTCAGGACTCTTTTTTTTTTAGATTTCATGGTTTGGAGGACTCTTTTGTGTCTTTCCAAATATTTGAGTTTTTTTATTTTTTTATTTTTTAATTGTTCTCATTCTTAATGATTCATTCACTTTTAAATATATATATTTTATGCTTGACGTCACGTTGGATGTGAATGAACCAGCAATTGAACTGGGCTCAAAAAGGATTTGCATAGCGTTTGCTGGTGCAGTGGCTAACTATATTTTTAAGTATTTTGAGCTTTTAGGGCTTGTTTGCGTAAAGCATCAGCGTAGGAAAGTGGTAGCAAAAACAAAAAATTCATTAGGGGTTGGACTCTAAATTCTGATGACGGGCAAATTAATTTAAAAGCTATTTATTTGTGATTTACATCGGCAGCTTAGGTTGCACCACACCAAACAAAGATATTCGGAATAGGAAGGAAACGCAAGAAGATAAAAGGAAGCGTAAATCCATCTGCACAAACGCACCGAATTAAATAGTTTAGTCATTGAGGATCGAAGGAAGTTTCATTTTACTGGCTAATGAAACACTGTGTAGGAATACAATATTTAGCTGTTCATGATAGAAACCAAGTAACAAATCTTAGAGTTGGTGATCATTTCATCCTTTTCATCAGGTGTTAAATACGTTTGTGATAACTAATTTTGTGGACAATGTTGAAAGTGATTGGTGATTTTAAAAACCTTTCCCATCTTTCAAAACAAGAGGATATATATATATATATATATATTAAAGGATGCGATTTGAGATGCCTTGTATATATCCTTGCCTTGATAGTTGAGTATGTATGATCATTGCCTCCACTTCTCTATATTGAATAGAGACCGAAACACAGTGTTAAACACTTTTATTTTCAAAATCTCTATCTATTTTAGAGATTTAAAGAATTATATATAAAAAGTAGTGATTCCAGACATGGGCTAATAAAGATAAAAAAAGATGTTACATGCGTAATGCTTTCTGTGCATATTTGTCAGCATTAATCACGTCTACATATGTAAATGATTATGTTTACCCAAAAAAAAAAAAAATTTTTGATGCGTGGTGGTGTAGAGCTTTTTCCCCCTTTTCTATCTATGCTTTAGAATTGGCCCTTTCTAAAATTGACTATGCCTGCATGTTTGCATGGAACTGCAATGCATGTTTTCTCGACCTCTTTAGTTGCATACAATTATAATATATGGGAGTTTATTATCTTTTTATTTGCATTGAAATATGGGCTTGTTTGTTTTGCATGGATTTGTAATACGTTAGAGTTCATTGATGGAAGTGGAATTATAATATATGGAAAGTACGTAATTGATTCAAATGGACACGTCAATTTGCATGAAATTAAAATACACATGAATTTATTGTCAAATTGGTCTGCTTGTTTGTATGGACGCAGTACATGTGTAGATTAAAAGTATCCATAATTAGTGAATGCAATTACAAAAATTCAATTGATACATTTGCATACTTTGATACTCACATGCATACACGTATTTGACATACATAATGTGTTGGTGGTTTTATGTATTATAATATAGGACATTCTCTTTTTTGTGTTTAATTTTTTGGGCTTGGTAAAGTCTAGGTCCAAGTCAATGCCCTTTGTCCCATCTGGCCCGGCCCATTGATCTATAGCCATTGTGGAGTTATGAGACTAACCATTGTAATTAGGTTATGAAAGTGTAACCACTCTCATTAATGATATGTTACCATTATGTCCAATGATACTTTACCGGTATCATCAATGACCATTAACAGTTATAATGTGCATTTAGGGTTGTTACCATTGGGACTCCTCCATATAGGAGGGTCTGTAGGTAAGAGCTCAACAGAACACATGTGAGACATCTCTCTCTCTCTCTTGTTTATGTCTCCCTATTTGTTTTGTTCCTGCAACAAATTTGAAATAGTGGTCTACTAAAGTTTGAGTTATTCATCCATTCGAGTGTGCCAATGGTGGAGATATCTGATCAAGAAGCCGTAATATTCTGAGCAAATGTTCATTAATCCACTGCACAATTGTGAGGGCGGAATCTGTTTAAATAAAGTGCCTTTGTGATGTGCTTTGGCAGCTATTTGTTCATTTCCCTCTTGCGGCGTTTTTTCCCCACTGCAACATATTTTATTACGCTGAAGTTTTTCTCACGCCACTAAACCTGCCACAATATCACAGACGGTCTTATTAGGAGCCTAACATTCTCTCTCTCTAAAGCTGTATAGTGATTGGAAAAAAAAAAAAACTCAACTTTAGCCTTAGGAGAAGCCACATTAGCTCTTTGGGGCCCATTTGTGAATGTGCCTCTTCAAAAATAAATATGTGTCTTTTCAATAAAATATGCCCCCTCATTTGGGCCCATTTGTGAATTTGCCTTTTTAAAAATACATATATGTACATTTTCAATAAAATGTGTCTCTTTGACTTATTTGTGTGGATGTGACCCAATTCAAAATGATGCCTTCCAACTCTATAAATTAATGTTATTTTCAAAGTTTTTATATAGTGTCCAAAACGAGCATAAATGCATAAGAATCATTTGTTTTAAAGATGAAACATATATGCTGACGTGGATTAAGGGAAGAAAGATTTGATTTTCATAATTTTTTAGTTGATTTGAATTTTAAATTATTTTGTTATAAATGGATTTACATGAAAGGGATATTGTCACGTCCCCCGAACTCGATTAAAGAATAAACCGGATCCGGATAGTGAAATTTAAGACTAATTAAAATTTTATCCTTTGGGCCCACCGATCGTAAGTCCGCGGTGAGGATATAATATTTCAAGCCTCATGTGGTACAATAACCAACGTCTGTTCATTCAACTCTAAGCATATGGAATATCATCAGTGAACAATACTTCTCATTAAACATTAAAGTTGCAAGAGTAATAAACAAAACAAATGAGTTAAGTTAATTTATTACAATGGCCAACCCAATAAACAAGGCCATTTAAAAGATAACTGAAGTCAATGAAACAAAGTTCAACGAGAGATAATAACAAAATAAAAGAATGTCCCATATGAATCTCTCTCGTGCCGGATGTAATGACGCTACTCTACGTCATCGGCACGCCACTCGCGTTCCTCCTCTGCTGGTTGGAGATCCTCTGTGATCTCCTCACCGGCCTGCTCCTCATAGTAGTAGTAACCACCTGAGGAACAGAGTCAACGACATGTTGAGTAATAGATAAGCAAAGCATGATAAACATGACATGCATCAAATATAGAATAATGACAAGTAATAATTATGTGAGTACAATGATCGAAGCTAGGCATATAGCAAGAGTAATAAACAAAAGTAATAACGGAAATCCTAGCATCATCTAGCAATAACCACTATAAAGACAGTGCAATGCAAGAAGCCAATAACAAGATGGAGACTCTAAGGATGTCCATTGCCACCTTCCGGGGTACCAGTAACAATCCAGACAAGACTACTGATACCAAAGTCCAACTCCAGTGGGATCCTAGCTCTCGGTCCTGGGAATAGCAGCACGGTTCAAGCCTGCTCCCAGCTATTTACCGCCATGGACGTCGTCCAACACCGACTGCCCATCTCGACGACCGAGTAACCGGCCCGTCAATAAAACCTCAAACTACAGATGACCATGATATGCGAATAATAACATAGTGGTGTTGACACAAGGAAAAACGAGACAAGCAAGTCTTGCTAGCTCAATGTACAAAACACGATCATATGGATTATCTCATTCAAGATAATATCAGACAAGCAAAACACGCGATAATCCCTTTCATTGCTAGCCAGTCGTGTTTATCAATTACACGACACAGGTTTCTAATGTACACTCTAAGTCAGGTCAAAGTCCTAAATTCTACAAGAATTAATCTTTCGTATTTGGTTAAGTGTTTTATACCAAGAGAGTGTACGAGGAAAATAAGCAACGGATACAAGTCACAAGTCAATGAGATATTACAATCCAATCCTATGCAAGTGATGTCATTCCTGTATTCCACAAGTGCTAACAGAGTACGTATGGAATTTGGATCGACGATGCTCTTAGGAAATCCCTTGGTGTACAATCATGTTAAGCATCGGTCAATTCAGTTCCATATGCATTCGGTTACAACACGTGTAATACACGAATACCTAAACAACTCAATCGAGTTCACACCAAGCCACGTGTTTCGATTTCAATTCCATTTAATAGTCATGTGATAGTAGGTTAGTGTTTTCCTGTTTCTAAGTCCCAAACTTAGGTTACAGTCTTAGTCCGGAATAAAACAAGGCAAAATCGCAATTTTGGTTGACCTGAGGTTCAGTTCGGTTAACCGAGTATGGAGTTCGGCTGACCGAACTCATACATGTCTAAAATTTGCTCTCTGGAATTCGAGCCGAGACCTGACCGAATTATTACCAGTTCGGCTAACCGAGATCTGACCAAGCTTCATCAGAGTCAAAAGTCATTATCTGGAATTGGAACTGAAAGTGGGTTCGGTTGACCGAACATGAATCGAGGGTTGACCGACAGTACGGATTTAGTGCAGTTTTAGATTGTTTCTAAAACTCTTCCGCCTCCAACCATTCTTTTCTATTTCCAAGTTAATCCATTCAATTCCATTGAATCAAATAAACAAATTATAAACAACCCAATATCATTAATTTATCCATTTCAATCCAATTTCTTAAAAACTAACCTAGCATTTATATTTCCAATTAAAATTACAACGTGCTTGGAATTAAGGGGAAATTTATCAATAATCACAGTCAATCAAATGAAAACAAACATACATGCTTAAAAATACAATGCAGATCTACTTGCCTCAATGTTAGAAAAGATAGAAATTTGGTAAAGCTTGAGGAGAAGCCTTTCTACCACGAAATCCACAATTTAACCCGACCAAATACAACCTAAAACACAAAGGAGAAGAAGGAAAGGAAAAAGATCAAGATCGGACCTAATCTAACAAAAAAGAAGATAAAATGAAAATATGAGATTGTGAGAAATCTTACAAAATTGGTACCGAAAGAAAAGAGGGGATCGAAATGATGAAGATTAGCTGTTCGGATCGCGGAGCTGATCTCTCCGGGCTAGAGTCCTGGGCTTGAGAAGAGAAGAGGAAGAAGAAAGGGGCTACTGCTCTCTTTCGTTGCATGAATAATAAGCGAGATTAGGGTTAATCCCTACTTAGGAAGAAGAAATAGAAGAAAATACTAAGTTGCCCATTTAGTGGGTTGGGTGAAGAATGAACCACTTGAAGGGTTTCTGATCGTCGGATTGCGACGAGTCAAGAGACAAAAATGATCAACGCGGCGAAATCTTCCCAACGAGCCCAAAATCACGGCGTTTGGAATATTTTGGAAAAACACTCAATTTTCCCTAAAATTGCAAACTACCCCTTACTAGGATCAAACGAACTCGGAATCACACGAAATTTCGCAGACACTATTCAAATGCTAAAAGAAACTCGCTCATATTATAAACCCACTTAAATATCTAAAAATACATTTAATTAAAATAATAGCAAGTTAAACGGGTCAATGAGCATACTATTGGGCCCAACTGACCCAGTAAGGTCGCGGACCTTACAGATATTAATTTTAAATGCATACGAATTCTTTGTTTTAAAGATAAAACGTGCATGCTGACGTGGATTAAGGGAAGAAATGTTTGATTTTTATAAATTTTTAGTTGATTTAAAATTTTAATTATTTTGTTATAAATGAATTTATATGAAAGGGATATTAGTTTTAATATATTATTCAGGTCATACGAAACTTAACCCGTGCATCGCACAGACGGCTTCATGCTAGTGGTAGGTTTAATGGGGGGAAAAAACCGTCACTAAAGCCTTCTTCATCTGCTGCTAAAAAAACTTTTTTTTTTTTTTTTCGAGAGAGATAAGGACGTTCTCAATGGGTTAAACTTTGTCCACATAGGGACCCAACTAAATATCATATCCAACAGATTTGAGATGATCAAAATATCAAATATGCCTCCTGAAACACAACAATAAAAAGAATGGCCTTAAATCCAACAACAAGATCAAGCCAGACGAGTTACAAACTGGGCATGGTAGCATTTCATAGTGGGTAGTGTGTGGGGCGGGGCATAGTTCAAAGAGGCCCATTAATGAGTCCAATACTCCAACCGTGTTTTTTTCCGCTCCCAAATCCAATATATGCACATCTGAGTATCCAAAATATTCTTTGTAGTTGTACATGGACATGTCCTTAAAAATCAACATAATAATGTCATGATCATAAACGATGTTAAGCCCACAGATGTTCTCTAATCATTTCACTGACCCATGCGAGCCTATTTTTGTTCATCCAAATGCCTCAAGTGCTGTCCCATCATTTTCTAAGCCAATTAGAGTGGCTTAATTGTTGAACAAGCCAACAAGTGAATGTAAATGCACACAAAAATACCAATTATATACTTAACTTAGAAAGTGAGCCAGTGTCAATTCACAGGGAAAAAGTACTCTACTGCAATGGAGCGAAGATAATGTGCATTGCATGACAGAAAGCTAATTGCCAAGACATGGTTGGCAATAAGCTCAATCAGAACTAAGGGTCTCTTTTGTTTGCATTGAATACGTAGAAATCGATCACATAAATTTAAAGTCAAATGAGCTCCACCCATAATTATTAAAGAGGTGAGACGAGGGGGTGAAGTATATGAGATGTTGATCTAAATGCAACCCTCACTTCTAGTCTTTGAGTTGCTAGAGACTAAGGTGGTGACTGGGGATTCATTTCCCACACCTCATTCATTCATTTCATTAGAAGGGGGATAGTTCAATGTTTTTTTTTTTGGAAATTCACACGTGTTTATTCAATTCTAACCATTTGTAGAATTATAGTCTCGTAATTCATATCATATGTATTCAATCACATGAAATAAACAAGTGCTGAGGTGACCGGTAGACTGAGTTGATATAAATTTTGCTATGTTTAGTTTTTTTAATAAATAAAAAATAAACATGTGTAATGGTGGATTGAAATTCAGTGATAAGTCAATCTCATCAAGGTACCCAAAGGCCTAAAGTTTAAGCAGTCTTGTAATAATGTGGCTATTCGAGTGCTCCTTAATAAATGCACAATGATTTTTGAAGGGGTTGGATTGATCGCAGTGTGTATGTATGTTTTAATCGTATTGTATTCTCTCAAGCTACTTGATTTATTCTCTTATTAAAAGTTTCTCCCTGCATTTTTAGGGGCGTTGGTGCACTGCCACAAAATATCGCCTTAACAACATGCCAAAACTTTGGAAGGTCGGAATCATCGCTGCACCAAACAGATCGAGAACAGAAAATCCGGTGCTTTGTCTATATCCTTTTCCACGGCAACTTGCCGCTGCACAACCACACCCTTCACGCAAACGTTTTTAAACTGACAAGGATTGTAAATCACACGCGATTGCACTTACGACCCTACTTATTCATTTTGCTTAGAGGTCGAAGTTTACAAATAGCTATTCCTTATTCTCATAGTACAAATAAAGTAACTTTGATATGAACATCTCTTATACGGGCAAGGCTCTCGTAAGCTTAAGTTTAGGATAAGATTCTGTAAGCTAAAGCTTTTGGGGCTCATTCTTGGTCCATCCAAATGAACCAAACACACAACCCCCTAAATTGCACATGCCCACCAACTTTTGGTCATATCCAAATTTACTAGACTCTTAGAGATGATAGAAACTACGACTGTGACTGGTTTTTTGCAGGAAGGAAGGTCCCAGGGAGTCTTTGGAATCCCCCCACCCCCATCCCCATGTGGGTCCCTAGGTGGGCCCCACCACACAATTGTACTTACTTCAGCTTATCTTTTCCCGAGCTTCAATTTCGGAGAACTCGCCCACTCTTTTATATATATATATATATATATAATATGAATGTATTTATCTTTTCTGTTTTAAAAGGATAGTACCTAAAAAAACAAAAGAATTAAAATAGGTATTGGTTGGTATCTATTATCTCCAATTGCAAGGGTATCAATTGATATCCAACATCTACCAAAGTCACCTTCAACTTATAATTCTATCAAACTTCTCATCTTGACCATTGATTCGATGGCCACAGTGGATGATCACAGAATGGGCCATGAATAAAGCCACAAAGATGATACATGTGAAATGGTATCACATCACACCCCAAACCCCCAACCACTGCCCTATATCATACCCCACCCCCCCAATACAATGGGCCCAACCAATCCAACGATCAAGCACCCCCAATACAATGGGCCCCACCAATCAAACGATCAAACACCCCCAACACAAATGGCCCCACCAATCCAACGATCAAGCAGACCTGATGTGGGCCCCACCAATCAAACCCTGCAATCACACTGGCGGGAAATTTGCTCCCATAACCTGAATACTTGGCGGGAGAAATAAATCCTGACCATCTGCCACAAAGCATATATAAATACGCTTCAAAAACCCTTCATTCACTTCGTTCGGTACCTTTTTTTCCTCCCCCAGCTCTCGCTCTCTCTTTTTTTCTCATTCTCTCATGGCGAAGGCGGAGAATTACGACCGTTCATCTGACGAGGCTCCATCCAACGGCTCGATGTCGTCGGACGAAGAGCAGAACAACGAGGAGATGATCCAGGAGGAGGAGGACGAGGAAGAGATCGAAGCCGTAGCCAGAACGGCCGATCTAGACGAAGACGACGAAGACGCCGGAGACGATAACTCCGACGAGGACGGAGACGCCAGCGCCGACCCGAAGAGCGACGACGAAGCGCTTGATAGGGTAAAGATGCAGTTTTTATGAGTTCTTCCTCAGATTTCTGATTTTGTAGTTGGCTAGGGTTTGTATCGATTTTGGGAACGGGAGGGTTTGTTGGGTTCTTAGATTTAGGGTTTTTAGGCTCCATTTAGATGCTTTTAATGGGGTTGTCGGGGAAATCTGAGATCGGTGTGATTTCTACCATAAACAGTGGTATAGTCATTTAGGGATTCAGGTATTCAGCTGTGTTGAGTTTTTTGAATCCCATTTATGACTCTTTTAGATGAACGCCAAATCTCTATCTGATTGGCGTTGTAGAACCGAAATGCATTGGGTAGGATTGGATTTTACCCTTCTCTGCTGCATCCGTCAAGCACCTGTTGCAAATTTCAGTGGATACGGAAAGATGCGGATTTTCGTAGATTTCTCGTTTGTAGTTAGTTAGGCTTTGCTTGGGTTAAATTCGATTTTGGGTACGGGAGGTTTGTTGGGTTCGTAGGTTTAGGGTTTTAGCTTGCGTGTTTGATATGATTTTTTGAGGTTGCATTTAGATGATGTGTTTGATGGCATTTTTTTGGGGAATAAGAGTCCAGTGTGATTTCTACCTAAAATAGTGGCATAGTTCCGTAAGATTGAGATATGTTGTGTATTTGAATTTCTTCAATGATGCGTTTATCCGAACATCGAATTGCTGTCTGCTTGGTGTGTTAGAACTGGAATGCATTGGGCAGGGAACTTTTTTTTTTTTAACTCTTTTCCTCTATATCTGTGAAGCATCTGATGTAAGTCTTGGGGAATGGCATCAGCCGAATTGTTGGGATTTCCAAAGACAGTGGTCTTCACATTTGATAATATTAGAGTTATCTACATTTATGGACGATTGGTTTTCTTTCCTGTATTTTCTACTTAATATTAGTGAACTTCTGGAATGAAGGCTGCGGCATAGAAACCCTAAGTTTGATCCGACCCTTAACTCTGACCTTCCTGTGGACCATGAATTTGTGGGTGTCAATGAAAAGCAGATGGTTCAACTGATCTGATCAGCTGGAACCATGGGCCTGACCTTGTGCGGTAATATGCCTTTCCCTCTCTTTCTTCAGGATATATCAATTTACATGATTGAATGAAGATGTATTTTTCACCTACGTTTATTAGGAATCATAAATCTCATATACTCCTGGAAAATGAAAATGAAAATGAAAGCCTGCAGCAGAATTGTTGTTTCATCCAAAAATGACTCTTTTCATTTTCCAGCCAGTCTACCATGCCTGCAACACTTTGTGATAAAAAAGAGCACCGCTCTTCCATGGGTTGAGAGTTGAAACATCAAAACATGTGGTGACCTTGTTATTGGGCTTTGCTAGTTTTCCTTACTTTGGCATAGTTACACCATTTGTCTGTAAAGGATTGTTACTAAATGCCCCCATCACCTGACCTAGAGGCTTTATTTAGTAGTTCTGCATACTGTTTGTGCTCATGTCATTTATGTTATTCTTGTTAGCGTGCAGTTTTTTTTTTTTTTTTTTTTTTTTGGGGGGTTAGTTTGATTGATTTCAACTGTATATGATTTTTCCTACCGCTTCCCTAAGAGTCCATCAAAACTAAAGATATCTAAAAGAACAGAAGTATCTGCTCTTTTTTCATCATTGATTTTGATATCTTTAAAAAAGTCACCTGCATTTTGATTCTGTGATAGTGTGCAACAAAAGCAGCTGTGTTCTCTGAGTTTGATATCATTGGCTTAATATTATTGCAGTCTGAAATTGGGAGGCGTGAAAGGGCTAGGCTGAAGGAAATGCAAAGGTTGAAGAAAGAAAAGATTCAGAATATTTTGGATGTACAAAATGCTGCCATTGAGGCTGACATGGTAACTGAATCCCCTACGGTGGACGAAAACAATTATTAATTCATTGATACATATGCATTATTCTTTCCTATTTTTATTTTAAATATAACAACAAGTAACCGGAGGATTTAATGGCCAATGCATTGCCAGAACAACAAAGGGAAAGGGCGTTTGAACTATCTTCTACAGCAGACAGAAATCTTTGCTCATTTTGCCAAAGGTAACCCTTCTGCAAAAGAGAAGAAACCAAGAGGAAGGTAATGACAATTCACTACTGTTCTCATGTGAAGCTTCAAGTGAGATAATTTTGTAGTGTCTAGTGGTCAATTGAAATATGGATTGAGATTTGGGAAAATATGTCCATTATATAGATGAAAAAAGACATGCAACGTTGCACACATTCACACATGCAGGCATGCACTAACAGACAGAGTCGCAAGTTATCATTATTGACTGGGCCCAGTTAGCAAAAACCAGTCATACTATTGTTAATCTAAACCCTCACAAAGACCTGGTTTTCCCTATTTCTGTTGGTGGTTTCAGATTTCATGTGCAAGTGAACTCATTGCTGAATAAGAAAAATGTACACAAGTGCTGGATTTATAATGAAAAAGAAATATAGATGGATTCTGTTAGGTCTAAAATATGTTGATCTGATTGTGATGGCCTGGTCTGAGTCCAATTTAGATGTGATTTGGCATGGGGCAGGTTGAATCACATTGCCCACCTCAGTCCCGACCATTTGGTACCTCTACCAGTCTCTAATAATGACCTAGCTATGTATCACACCTCTTACCATATTAGAAACATTGACTTTGATCTACTCACTCCACCACCTTTCAGATGAGTTTTTTTAAAAAGCGATTTCAATAACTTCCTTCATTGCTCCAAAGATATTATTATCTCCTAAAGTGCACCAACCATTTGACAGCATTAAACTTAAACACCTTGGTTTTCTACCTATCCTTTTTTCCCATGGTTATAGATCAAGCAATGTGCAACTCATTTACATTTCTTAGGAAGACCCTACGGATTTTGAGAGGACTAAGAATTTAAATACATATCTGATATGTGAATCAACAATGGACCAACAGTTGATGCATGACTGGTCCACGATTGTTGAGTTGTGATTATGGTGTGGATGGATCACATGAAATGAAACTCAAGTCACGTGCCACTCAAGTGTCACTGCTGCTGCTGGTAACTAAGTCAGGCAAAGATTTATGCTTGACTCCTTTTAATGGAATGCAATTGTAGGTTTTATCTGTCAACCTTGTGCCTGCTACATGTTTTGTTGATATTAGTATATTACTATATTATCCCTTGTGACATTGCATGTCATTTTATGACTAAATAAGAAAAAAATCAATAAATGTTCTACTGAAGCCAATTTCACTTTATCTTTTACTTGGATTATTCTCTTGGTAGTGTGGTTGAATCAGGTTGATGTGCTTAGTTGCATATGTTCTTGGTGTGTTTGGTTATAATGTTAAACAATGTGATACATTTTAATCTATCCTTGTGCTGATTGGTGGATTTTGTTCTTTTACTCATTGAATATGATGGAAATGAGTTTGAATATAATACACATTCTTTACAGGGGACGTCATGCATCCAAACTAACCGAGCAGGAAGAAGATGAAGAGTGCCTCAAGGAGGAAGAAGATGGTTTTTCTGCTGCGGGAAGTACACGATTAATGACACAACCATCTTGTAAGGATTCCCTTACTTGGCATTTGTAATATTGTAGGTTGTTTGTCTCTATGGAATATCGTATGTTGATCAATATGGACAAACAATCCATCATTGGGATGTTTATGTCTTCAAGGTCATAATATAGATCATAACTTTTTTTTATCTGTATATTGATTACATTTTCCACCCAAAATTTACAAGAGGTTTTGGCTGATGGTACAATTTTGCATGTGGAAGACTATGTCTATTTACCTACACTATTTTATACCATTTTCACTCACTAAGCATTTTACATGCTTGTTTTACTTGTATCATATTTTTTCCATGCAAATTTATATGAGATTTTGGATGATGGTAAAATTTTATGTTTGGAGGATTTTATGCTACCTATACAAAATTTTTTTCCCATTTTCACACTGCATTTTACCTCGCTTGTTTTAACTGCATGTCACTGTAAATGCACAAACAGGCAGATATTATTTGTAAATCTGTTCTTATAGTCATTTTGTTTACTTTTGGAATGTTCATATAATCATTGTAACCCTGCATGGGACTCAACTCTTGGTCTCCTTGATGCATTTTGCACTTCAATTAAAGCTAGTGTCATGGTTCAAATTTATAGTTGATGAGGTGGGTTCTTTTTAGCCTAAAACAGTAAAACTTGCACTGTTCAGTTGGTAGAGGGGATGAGCTCATGCCTCAAATTTTAAACCCTTTTGTGCCTGCTTCATCCAAAGGATAAAATAGCCTATGCTAGGCAGGCGAATGAGCTGCCATTCCATTCTTCTACAATTAGATTCTATGAGATGCAAATGGGTTTATCAACATAGAAAGCTTTGATAGGTTGACAGAAACAAATCACAATTATGCCATGTGTCGCTGTTTAAGTATCTAATTATATTAGCAACAAGGTTGCTCTAATTTTTGAAGGCTGTTCTTCTGGTGCTTGTATTTGTGTTGGATGTGGACTTAGGCAGGTTACACATGAATTTTGATGTCAGTGGTGGACTTGGTGGGTAAGGGAGGTTATTGTACAATTTTAGCACAAGGGCATCGGAAGATTGGAGAATGCGACAGGTAGCTCCTCTTCGTATGAACAAAGGAGACATCTGCAATCGTGCAAACAGTGGCTTCCATTCATGGGATGAAACTTGAGGAGAGAAAGGGACTGCCATACTCCCAACTGGACTGCGTTCCACTTTGCATTGATAGTGTTTCAACTGCCATGTGATTGAACTCTTCAGAAAATGGAGTTAATCATGTGATTTGCATGTGATCAACCTAATGGTGGGCCTATCTCTTCTTGGGGTGAAATTGGATGGAGCCGGTGGTAGTTAGGATCATGGTTGTGAAAGGTGCGCCTAGGCTTAGCGAAGCCCCACAGTTGCGCCTCTAACACCTCAAAGCGAGGTGATTTATTTAGGCGCACCTTTTCACAGTCACGTGGTTGGATTAAAATTAGAAAAAAAAAACTTTTAAGGGGCTAAACGTAATTTTTATGGCTTAAATTTAGGAAAAAAAACTGTTAAGGGGGCTAAATGTAATTTATTTTTACTTAAAGTAAAGGGCACCGAAAGCACTAACCCTTGTTTCCATCGAAACAATAAAAAAAATGGTACAGCTTCTGGAGTTCCATCGAATGAGAAGAAGAAGAAGAAGAAAGCTACGTTGCAGTTCGTCCGGCCGTCTCAAATTTCTCCGGCAGTTCGTCAGTTCGTCTCCACCGTTTGAAGGCAATGAGTGACATACTTGATCCCATTTCTTTGAAGAATATTGATGAAAGCAATGAGTGGTTGCTTGGGAGGATGGATATAGAATTGGATGAAGATGATGAGCTTGTGTTTGGTGATGATATTTTGACATGGGGTGATGTTGCTATAGCTTCTGGAGTTGGAGAAAGTAGTCAAAGAACTAGAGCAACATCAACTTCAAGGGCAAGGGCAACACCAAGAGGTTCTAAATCATCAAATGTTCTTTAACTGGTATATGAGGAAGAGGCAGGTTCAGAGGAGACAGACGAGGAAGATGTGGATGGATATAAATCCAATGATGAAGAAGAAGATTATGACTAACTTGGTGTAGATGTTGAGGATGGCTGTTAGGTCCTCATTAGGACCATTTGTTTTGTTGCTGACTTTGAAGTTGTATTGGTGTTTGATGGTTTTTTGTACTTTTGTTGAATGTTTAGCATTTAGAGTGATGGATGCTTTTATGACTTTTAGAATTCTTCTAATATTCCTTGCCTTTTTTGTTATAATTTGTGAATTATTTCACTTTGCCAATGTTGATTTTTGAATTATATGTCTATACCAAAATATCTATTTTTTATCTACAACGTGTGCCTCGCTTCAATGAAGCCTGTCCCTCGCCTCGTGCCTTAGCTCCTAGGCCCCGGGAGACCTTAGCGCCTTGATGCACCTCTTGCTTTTAAAAACACTGGTTAGGATTCAAGAATGGTTGGCTTCACACAGTGTACATTTGCAGCTGGCAGCAAATGATTATTATTTATATTTCATGTGCGCCCACTTAAAATGATCACATGCTGTGAACTATTTGTGGATTTTCTTTAGTGCATTGAGCGATTTGGAATCTATAATGGTGGGCCTCACAGCATATGATCATTTTTTACACTAACTTACACCCCATCCCACACCAATTCATGTCCTTAACCAGCTGACCAGCAACTTCAGATGATATGATGAACCATTTGTGATTTATTTTCTGCAAATTTCAATTCCAATTCTGAGTCACTTGATCTTTTTAAAATTTTTTTTTTTATTATTATTGATATGATGAACCGTTTAGTGAGCATTAACGACTGTCACTTCTATCCTGTTGTGGTTTGCAGGTATACAAGGGAAGATGAGGGATTACCAACTAGCTGGATTGAACTGGCTCATACGGTTGTATGAAAATGGCATAAATGGAATTCTTGCTGATGAGATGGTATGCAATGAAGTGTTGTTTTTCCCTTTTATGCCGCATCTACTCATCTTCTTCTTCTTATTATCATTGTTGTTGTTACAATTAAATTGTATTAGAATAAATAAACTATCTAAGTTCACATCTTAGACCTCTTTTTATTCTGTCTTCTCGTATCCTGTTTCCATCTCTTGCCAGTTGGTCAGGGGTGGAACATAATCTCTTAAATCATGTGGCAGTGACCCAATGTGCACTGTTTGACCACATTGTGGTGAGGCGGATAGTAAAGGCACACCATGGATTGGAGATGGCTTAAATATTTCATGGAGATATGGATGATCATGCACATCAATCTTAGGGCTTATAAATTGAATGTTGTGCCTATTGCACTCTGCATCACTGCTTTTAGATGATGTATATTGGGATAGTTTTGTTTGCTTCATCCACCCAAAATCTGAATTGACTCAGCTGAGGCACACCAAGGTTCTGCTGAGTTTCATGATATTCAGCTAATTTTTAAAACTCTAGCTATACATATGCGACATGACCCTAGTTCTATGTATGATGCTGAATCTGTGTTTTTACTTGTGCAAGATATATTAATGCTGGTAATCTTGTATCACTGCTGACCAGGGCCTCGGAAAGACATTACAAACAATCTCCCTGCTTGGTTATTTGCATGAGTTTAGAGGAATCACTGGCCCCCACATGGTTGTAGCTCCAAAATCTACTCTTGGTAACTGGATGAAGGAGATTCGACGCTTTTGCCCACTTTTACGTGCTGTAAAGTTTTTGGGAAATCCAGAAGAAAGGGTCAGTAAGATGGCTTTACTAGTTAACCTTACGCAATAACTGACTGATAGCCTTTTAGTGTGCTTGTTAACACCATTAACAATTAATTCTGCCACTTATGCAGAGAATTATACGTGAGGCCCAATTGGTTGCTGGGAAGTTTGATGTATGTGTGACTAGTTATGAAATGGCCATCAAAGAAAAATCTACATTACGCCGCTTTAGCTGGCGGTATGTTATAATTGATGAGGCCCATCGAATTAAGAATGAAAATTCTCTCCTTTCAAAAACAATGAGACTCTACAACACCAACTACCGTCTTCTTATCACAGGGACACCTCTTCAGGTAATTTATACGTTTGTTTGTGGATAATCTTTGAGATTGATTGACTGTCATTGTATTTTCATCTGCATGTATCATGTGAGCATGGTTTGTCAATAGTTTATGTGTGTGTGAGAGAGGCTCTTTAATGGAACTTTAGCTTTACCCGGTTGTGACCAAGAAACCACTGGGCTTGCTTGGTGGGCCGGGAATGCACGACTTATCAATTTGTCCGGTAAACTACTGGGGCTCATGTAGCCCATGTTGGATTAATTGTATTCTGGGCCGGAGCAATGAACCTATTCGAAGAGGCTCAGTTCGTAAGTCGTTAAAGCTTCCATAAAAGCCAGACAAGCAATAAAGTACCTCATATTTTCCCCTCTGCTTCTGGCTTTCTCATGATACCTTCTACTGCTTGGCCCGCAGCAGTACCTTGACCAACTCCAGGTCCAATAAAGTCCCACAGCCAATCCAGCAGCAATAATGGAAGCGGCAGAAATCAATTGATTCATATTAAGTTCCTTGCAAACAAAAAAAAAAAAAACACTTCTCATAGTTGTGCTGGTACAAGCATGTTCTTTTGGAAGAAAGTTAATAGCCTGGGACAAATTTGGCGAACTTGAAAACAACACTGAGCTAGTGACATTGTTGAATAATTCATTAATGCTAGAATTGTGGAGAAGTTGCAGTTGTACTTCTCAGTGACGGGTTTTGATGAACTGGACTAATGTTTTTAAGGTGGTCGGTCTTTTCCACATTACTGCTGGGAAGTGGAACCCATTTTGCATATTACAAACTTATCTTTCACATGTCATTGTAATCTCTATAGACTGCTTTTATCGAAATGTTTCATTTTCACGCACCATGTTAATAATGTTTTGCATAAAAGACCTGAGTGGGTGCTCGTAAGATTCCGGTCAGGTTCTATTTGAATTTTATATGCTAAACTATCTTTGCCAAGTTTTTAGCAGGAATATGTTCTGATTCTTTTGCAATTGTTG